>JANHMN010000009.1:26027135-26087684 GCA_030674055.1 Rhabdomys pumilio | reverse complement strand
TGTGTGTGTGTGTGTGTGTGTGTGTGTGTGTGTGTGTGTGTGTGTGTTTGTGTCCTATTGAGTTTTGCTAAGGGATGGGGGAACATGAGTTTACAGCAGCAATTTACCAGTGACTATGTCACTCAGGAAAATACATTAAGCAGCTTCTGTGTGGCTAGAGATGTAGGTGCTTTGTTTCTAGACTTTTTTCAGTGCTTACAAACAGTCCACATTGTCACCATTTGTGCCTGAAGGAGGATGAACACGGCACAGCCAGGCAAAGGCTCTACCCTCAGGTTTTACTGACCTCACATGTATTTAGCTTCCATCTGTCTTATAGTAGCTTCTCCAATAAATGGTTGTTGAATGAATCTGAGATCCACACAGACCAGGTACAGATGATGAAAATGTGCATGTTTTTTTGAAAAGGAGCTGCATACACAGGTGATGAGAAATTGTACTGAAGGTTCTTCATTCACCTAAAATGTAAAATATATACTCATATTCTGTAATAGAAATAAACATTTGCTCTCTCCAAGCCATGTCATACTCACTACCCTTTGCTGATATTGTGGTGTGTAATTGGGGTCGAGGGGAGGGATCAAAGGCTTAAAACTTAGCAGAGCATAAAAAATCATTTGCTTGATTTCTTACCAATTGTGGAATTATTGTCTGTGCTCAGCTAGGAATCTGTGGATCAGTCTCTCACCATGATTTCTAGGCAAGCATTTGAGATTGAAAACCAGTTCCACAAGTAATACTTCAGCACACTGAATAATTAAATAAGCACTAACTCAAAGCATATGCCCAACATCTTTCCATGAAATGACCCAATCCTCCATAGTAGAGAAACTGCCAGCACCAGCCCTCACCGGCCCTCAAGACATCAAAGGCATCCACTTCCATATCTCCTTTTACTTTCTGATGGGTACTTTGCAGTTAAGAGTCTACAGGTCCTGGCTGCATCTATCTGCCTCCATCATTTTCCTCATGGCATTTATAAGACCAGTTTGACTGTATGGGGCCTGGGGTAGGATAGGAAAAGAAACTGTATATATTCAATATGTATTAAAAGATAGATCATTGAAATGAAACATTTGGGTAAACAAATTTTTAAAATGACCATGATAAAAGAAAGGACCACTTTTGCCCTTTTATTAACGGAAGGGGATAGATTCAACAGAAAGAATAAAAGCCACCCCCACCCAACAGCACACACAAAGCAAGCTTGACATCAGATCCCTCTCTCTGATGTGCTGGGAAGCTTCAGCCCAGTAACCATCAAGCTGAGCCTCATCCTGGGCATTGATCAGCAGGGACAGTGTTAGAGACACACAGGAATGAGTTCTGACCTCCTGTTCCTAGAAACATGAGTCTTGTTAGCAGTATTGCTTCTCTTTTGGATATTGTATATCCAAATAGCTCTAGGAAAGAGTTTTGACTTCTTGCTACAGTGACTAAATTCTGAGTTAATGGACATACTAAATACCATAAGAGTGTGTGGGAGTGCAGGGCAGGAGACAACCTGGATGTCATTCTGGCAACTGTCCAGTCCATGTCGTTGGTTTGTTTCGGTTTTGATCTGGGGTATGCTCTTTCTCCAAAGACAGGTTTTCTCTGGCCTGAGACTCACTAAGCAGACTGGACTGACTGACTGCAGAGCCCAAAGAGCCTCCTTTCTCTGCCTCCACAGCAGTTAACCACCACACTCCTTTTAGATTCGTCCTGAGGATCAAACCCAGGTCCTTATGTTTGCAACAAAGTAATACACTGACTAAGTCATCTCCCCAGCCCGAGACACAAATGTGAAAACAACAGTGTGTGTTGTTTATAGCCAAGACTATTGTCTATCCACTAAAAGGAAATAAAACTAAAAAGTAACACATGGATCCAAAAGCTAAATCAAAAGGAAACGTTCACTTTTCTGAAAGTCTAATAGTTAAGTGCCTTTGAGCTAGTGGAGAGTTAGCCTAACGGGTGGTTCTTGCTATTTATGCCCCTGTTGCTGCTTTTCCCTGTGATGGTGGAATTCTTGCCTCAAGGGAGACAAGCTGATGGGGGCCGCTTTAGGGACTTGATCACCTTCACTCTTCTCATTGCCTCTGGCGTCGCTGCCTCCCATTGTCCATTGTCCTCGCCCCAACCTGAGAGGCTGCTTGAGCAACTGAAGACTGACTCTCCAGCTTACAGGGTACCTACAATGATTGCCTCGCATAACTACAGTATTGTAAGAAATTCTGAAGCGGGGCATGAAGAAAACCATATCCTTGGAATAAATTGGTATAGCTAGACCTTCTGGAAGGGAAGGGTTTCTAAAGTGCAGACTCAGTACTTAGGTTTTTTTTTTTTCCTTGCCTCTAGCTCTTCTGCAATCTGTAGTCAATGACTCTGAGCTCTCCTTCAAATATCTCAGGTACCTAAAGGGGACAAAATTGAAACATGACAATATTCTTAACAAGCTTAATATGTACTTAAATTTTATGGTAATTTAACAGATTTTATGCCTTTTTTTTCTCCCAAAGGCTATAACTTCTGGCTGAAACTCAATCCATATCCCTTTTATAAAAAGTACAAGGAGTATTTATTAAGAAAACAGAGGGCTTTGAACTTTTAATAAAGAAAAATAAGACACATTACCTGAGCAAATTTCAAATGGATCCATTTAAAATGAATTAAGTGGCACTTAACTGGTTTGCAAATTGGGATCTATTTATCTCACTCAAATGATTAAAGTCTTGATTTATCCCTAAAATTAGCTTTATTATTGCATTTAATTACACTAAAAGATAGTTAAGGACTTGTAGGTTCTCCCTGTCCCTTTAAACTGTACTTGATTCAGACAATAATTGAATATCAGATAGGATAAATTGATTTTTTCCAAAGAATTATGTTTCTAATATTTTCCTCCTTTTTTATTGCAGGAACTGAAACAAGTTGAAGAAACAAAAGAAGATCCTGAGAATAGATTATCTGAAATTTCCCTGGAGTCATTCAATAAATTTAACAGCAATACTGTGATTTTATTAGAAAAAGAGAAGTCTCCAAGTGAAGTTGAAGGACAAAAGGAAGAGACAAGCCAAAAGACAGAAGTGTCTCTGAGTAGCTCGGAAAGGCCCGGGGTGGACCACGTGGAATCTCTGAGCGACTCCCTGTATGACAGCTTCTCCTCTTGTGCAAGTCAGGCTTCCAATGAAACCTAGGGAGTGTCACTCAGTGAGACTCCTGCATGGTGCACGAGGAAAACAGACTCTGGAGCCAGGGATGCAGGAGAACTAACTCCAGAGAAGCTGATAGCAGCCAGTACACCAGAGTTTACTTCTCTCACGGACTGATAGAGAGGATTAAAAAGCAAAATATGATGGAGAATTCTCAATGTTTGCACTTTTTTGAGTTTTTGTATAAAAGCTGTAAATTTGGGGGGGGGAGAGAAATTATATTTGTAGGGGGAGACAGATAGCAATAAAAAGAGTTGTCGCCATGCTCTTGAAACGATGCATTAAGTTCTAGAAGTCGATAATATATTTTTAAGAAACCCCAACTAAAGATTTTGTGATCATAGTCATCTTGGTCCTCAAGTCATTTGTGCATATACTGTGTCAGTCTAATCATGAGGTGGACAGAAAAGCCAGAGGGGTTGAGTCATCTCTGTTTCTCTCTCTCTCTCTCTCTTTCTCTCTCATAGTTTGAAGGGTGGTCCAATTTCCACATTATCTCGAGGAAGACTTAAGTTGTGATGATACAGGTATTCTGTTGAAGAGTTAAGCGTGGGCACTGACTAGGTGGCCCCGGATGATGCTCATTCAGAAGGGAGCAGATCTCAGCAGGCTTCACTCCCTACCTCTTCCATCCTCTCCATTGTATTTCTCACAATTCCGAGTGTTTGTTGTTGGTTTTTTTCTTTTAAATCTCCCTGCTTTTTTAATTATTATTAAAAACCTGGGTACTCTATTTGCCATATCTACTTTATAAAAATAAATGAATGGTTGGTGCTATGAAACTTTCTTACTCTTTAATATCCTTTTTTTTCTATTAAAAACTGTTTATATGGGAGGATAAATTCTATTTTAAAGGCTATGTGTATTTTTTCTAGACGTGAACTATTTATAATTCCTTCTGTACAGAAGCCTGCAGAACAGGCAGGGTAGAGCTGTGTTTAGGATTTGTGTGGTTACCTTAGCACACTTGTACCTTTATAGAGTATTGTATGACCAGTGTTACTGTATTTGTGCCGTTTGTTGTATTTGAATTTCATTACTTTAAATTCAGGCTGTGTAAAGCATCCTTGTCTTTTGGACTTTAAAAATCCTTCTGTTTCATTTCATTTCATTTCGGAATAAACGTCTTATCACAATTGCACCCTCTAAAAGCAGAAAAAAAACTTTGTTCAAGGAGCGGTTGGTCCCGTGATTATTTTAATCGCGTCTCACTCTCGCTCTGTGGAGAGGTTTCCCTGAAGGAATTAAAAAAAAAAAAGCCAGCCCTTTTGCTACTGTAATAGTAATTCGAACTATTGTTAAGATCCACACTATAGACAAGCGAGTAATGGTCAAAGCATCCTTGTCTCCCCAAGGAGTTAACCAGCTAGAAATGAAGGAAAGGGGGTGGGGGAGAATGAGCCCAAGGCAGCTATGGACCGATCTCTGCAAAGGGAATTAGAAGTCATTTATGCCTCTTCCAAACCTGCTCTGCTGGCAGGGTAGGGTAATAAATGATCACATCCCAGCTGAGAGACACTTCCCTTTGGGAGACCTCACAGGAGAGGGGTAAAGCTTAGCCACGGGTTTCCACTGAGGCTCCAAAATCCCAAATCAGGGGTGGGGGTGGGTGGAAACGCGCGGGGGTTGTGGGCGGGGGCACCAGAGCTTCGGCTGCCAGCTCTTTGCACAGCGCAGCCTTCCACAAAGCTCCACCGAGAAGGAAAAATAGCACCGTGGTGTCCCGGGAATATGCAAGGTGGGTGAATTAGAATCGTCAAAAAGGGGAGTAGTGGAGGAGGGAGGCAACCTATGGCCGAGTGGCCATGCATTCGTGTTGTAAAGAGTGTATGCCCATAGCTGGTGGCTTGGGGGAGCAGTCAGCCCCATTTGCTTTTCAGTGAGAGCACAGATCCCGGTGTCCACTCCCCAAGTAGCTTTATTTCTGGGCTAGGCAACCGGGGGTTGAGTCAATGCATCCCCCAATGATGCATGCAAGCAGGTGAGGAGAGGATGGTTGGACCAAGCGAGCCAGCTGTGGTAGGGTCACCATCATACTCGCAGGCATTCTGCCGGAAGACACAGGTGACTGGTGAGGTGGATTTCTCTCAGGAAGAGGCGCGACTGCGTCGTATACCCCAGGGAACTTGCTAGGCTGCAACTTTGCCAGGTGCATGAAAACACCCCTTCCCCTTATCCCAGGCAGTCACCCAGAGGCCCGGAGGGTGGCGAGTGAGAGGAGATGCCTGGGTGGGCGAGTCCCAGTTGCAGGGGTACTGGTTAGCACGGGAAGGGAACAGAGTACCTGGAATGGAAGGGTATCGAAGCCCAGCACTCAGGTCTCCGAGTTCGCATAGGACAGGTCCTGATGGCACCTGCTGCTCCCTAGTCACCTCTGTATTCCTAACCGCTGTCAACACTACTCCGGAGCCCAGCAGGCGCTCCTTTCCAAGGAACTAGAGGAGGTAGGCTAAAAGGGTGGCAGAAAGGGGTGGGGACAGTAGAGAGACAGTCTCAGCCTTCCCCTCCCTCCACCCCCACCACAACTCAGCAGCCGTCACGTGGTACCCGAAGTAGGAGGGGTGGGGGCAGAAGAGGCGAGACTTTTTTGGGTGCTCTGGATCACCAGTAGTTCTTCAAGCCTCAGCAGCCAACTCCTCCGGAGGCGCAGCGCTCCGCCTCAGGGAGCGCGAACCAGAGGAGCCTGGGACCAGCTTCTGGCAGCCCCGGGCGCGGGCGATGCGGGCGCCGCGGGCGACACCTGCGGCTCCTCTCGGTGGCAGCCGTCGCCTGGGCGGCAGCAGCGCGAGCCTCGGCAGCCTCGGCAGCTACAGTCGCCGCGGCCGGAACAGCCTCCGCCGCGGTCGCGGTCTCTGATGCTCTTGCCCGCTCCCGGCCCTGCCGATCCGGGAGGATGTGGGTTCTAGGCATCGCAGCAACTTTTTGCGGATTGTTCTGGCTTCCAGGTAAGATGAAGAGGCCAGCTGTCTGGCCAGAAACGCTCTTGCCATCCCGCCATGCGTCCCTGCTCTAAGCCCCAGTGCGCCCAGCTGTGGTCCACGCAGCGCTGGGCTACCCAGCGGGAGTTTGGTGCTGGAAACTGAGACCAAAGGCGCTAGACTGGGACGCTCTCCAAGTCCCGCGCTGCAGGAGAGCGGAGAGCAGCAGATTGGCGCGACTCTAGGCTGCGGCTACGTGGGGTACAGTCGGAGATGGAGAGCTGGGAGTGGGGAGGGTCCTTGAGTTAGGCGAGACAGGAAAACGGGAGACAAGCCTCCAACCTAGTCAAGTTATCAAGTGTTTGTGGCCACCCAAGGGAGCGGCGACGCTGACAGGTGAGCGACTCGCCGGACAATCTGCTGCTGGGGACGGGGGAGCTGCCCTCCTGGGCTGAGTTAGCTAGCTGTGCTCTTCCTTCCTGCGATCGGTAGGGTGCTATAGAAAGGGGCATGCGGCCCAAAGAGAAGCTCCCAGATCAGAGAAGAGAAACTGGGAAGATATGGTAAGTAACTGCTCCTGATCGCGGACTCTAAGCTATCAGATTCCCCCCCCCTCCCCCCGCAACAGCCATGTTTTTCAAAGAGTGGGTAAAAAGGCAGGTCTAAAAGGGCTGCAGTGTAGCGGACCCTGGGAGGGCGCGCACATCCAACACAAGCTCTCACACTATGTCCTCTCCAACCCTCAGCAGCAGCTGCTCCTGTCACTGATCACAAGAAGGGACCCTGAACTGGAGTACTGAGCAAGGATACTTAGCATCCAGCGTCTCCTCCCAGGTTGCAGGGTGGTCGCTAGGAAGCATCAGAGCCTCAGCCCGTGAACGCTGACGAGATTAAATAAATAAAACCGAAAAGGCGTCAGCCAATGCAATTATGAACGGTGCCAAAATAGTAATTAAGCAATTTGTAACCAATTAGCAATTACGCTCAGACAGGAGCTCAAGCTTGTACCCCACTATTTTGATCTGGGATTTGAACTCTACTGGTCTCTTTGTGACTTCTTGCGATAAGACCTGAGGGGGTGTTACAGAAGCTGGAGCTGTTTGTGTCTATGGAGAAGAACTGTAGGGTCTCTGGCAGGGCTTTATCCTCCTAGACCCTGGGAACTGATGCCGCCGCCCCCTGCTGGCTTCAGGCACCTCAAGCCCTTCTGATGAACATCAGAATGCAGAGACCAGAAGCCCGTGTTGTCCGGGACAGTACACGGTGATACTGGCCAGCCAGGATGTGCTCTATGCACGCCAGATCTTAACCAGTACTTCTGAACCCCACTACATCTGTCCCACAGGATTGGCGCTGCAAATTCAGTGCTACCAGTGTGAAGAATTCCAGCTGAACAACGATTGCTCGTCCCCTGAGTTCATCGTAAATTGTACCGTGAACGTTCAAGACATGTGTCAGAAAGAAGTGATGGAGCAAAGTGCGGGTAAGCTACTCTTCCCCTTCCAACCCCTATCCAGGGCTGGGAAAGAAGGGTGTTAATTACAGGAAAAGACCCTGACTAATGTAACACATGCTCGCAGGCACACACACACACACACACACACACACACACACACACACACACACACTAGTTAGCACAGATTTACTTCTTACAGTTCTGGGAAAATGAAGAGTTGGAAATTCCTTTAATCTCATTAGAGTTAATTGCCAGGGCGTCTTCCTAAGGGACTCCTGCGAAAAAGTTATTACAAGTTAGTAGCTTTCCTTTATTTTTATTTTTATTTTTTTATTTATGCTTTTCACCTTCCTGGACTAAAAAGCTGATCAGGGTGGTGAAAACAATACATGGATAACTGCCCCAGCTCCAGCAGCTCAACAGTAGCCTGTGAGCAATGTCAGACTGAAATATGAAGCTACTTGAAGTTCCCAGAGGTCAGAACTTGAAAAATGTGTTTTGTCATAGCGCCACACCATATTTCTTTGAAGAACGCTATAGGATCTTTATTTAATTTTAGAACTAATGCATCAAATTCCAAGCACAAATTGCCAAGATCTTCCACAGGAAGGAGACATCCCCCACCCCCGCCCTGTCCCGCACCATAGCAGTTTAGCTACTGGCTAGCTGAGTAAAGAGCCTGGATGTTATACAGCTGAAGAAGGGAGTTAGCTGGAACTGACTTCACTCTAGCTAGTAAGTCTTTTAAAAGGTAGACTCCCACCCACTCAGGAGTTAAAATTAAAAACTCACCCCCAAAGCGGAACCATAACTTGGAGAAAATAAATGAGCTATGGCTTCAGTTCCAAGGTCAAATAGAGACTTGGTTGTTTAAAGGTTGCTGAAAGCAGGGGAAATGCCATCTTGGGATGAATGACATTGGGTGAGCCTTGATCCTTTTTAGTTCATCAAGGTACCGATAGAGCTCCGTGGGTCATGAGAACAATTGATTCTCCTTAACTCCCTGACAGAACAACAGTGGACAGAAGCAGGAACTGAAGACAGAACTATGGAGAAGCAGTTTCTTTGTGGTTAGGAAATGGAAGTACATTGTTGTTAACCTCTTGGTTTCTTAAGGACCCTATCTGCCAGCTATCTGTAGCACTGAGCTACGATGTGAGGGTGTGTGTGTGGTATTTTTGCGTGTGTGTGTGTGTGTGTGTGTGTGTGTGTGTGTGTGTGTGTGTGAGTGATAATGCGTGTATGTATGTATGTATCTTTGCAAACATTCACATTTGTTGGCACGTGAGTATATGTAGGTATATGTTATGTGTACCTGGTATTCATGCCACTATAGATGCATGTTGGCATGTGTGGAGACAAGAGGTTGATATCCGTGTGTCTTCCTTGATGGTATATATTGAGGTAGAGTCTTTTACTTGAACCCAGAGCTCACCAATTCTAACTAGACAACTTGGTCCAAAGATTTCAGGTCTCTGGCTTCAAAAGCTGGGCTTCCAAGCAGGCATCACCTCATCTGCCCTGCTGACATCTTATGTGTGCTTGGCATCCAGACTCCAGTCCTCACACTTGCACGGAAGCACTTCCCCCTCAGCGCCATCGCTCCAGACCCTTTGTATGTGACTGTTCTTTGTAGTACATTATTGGCTGGAGTGTATTTTAAAGATGCTATTCTGGGAAGTCTAAGATATAACTGTTCTCAAGCATAATGTATCCTTCAAAACCTAGCAGGCATTGTTGTAGCATCTGGCATTCCTGTTGTCTAAAGCAGCAAGACAACACAAAACTTAATGGTGATACTGCAATCAAGATGGATGTGTGAATGGTTTTGATGAGCGATTTTCTTTGCACTGTGTTTTAACTGAGCCAAACATCTTCTGCCCTTTGAGTATCTGCAGCCCTCTTCATGAAACTGGAGGCAGACATGATTGGAGGTGCTGGTATCCCTTAAGATCTTCCTCAGAATCCTCAAGAACACTGCTTACCTGTGGGGCTGTGCTTTACAACCAGGGGTGTGATGGAGAAAAGGAGTTACTCAGAAGAATACTTCTTGTATTCATCCAAGATGACAGCCACACACTCCCTTTTCAAAGTGCTGTCTCTCATCTTGTTGCATGCTCTACTCGAAACCATAGTGTAGAAAAGACCTTATAACTTCTGTATTAGCCGCAGAAGGCATCCAGACAATTCAGTCCTGAAGGGAGTCTTTGGTTTAGATTGCTCGTTTTCTAGAGAGAGATGTCACTAGATAGGTGCCGATGGCCACAGGCTACAGGACATAAGCCACAGGTCAAAAGGTGAGGGAAATGTATCACAAAGCAATACCAACCATTTTTTCTTTTTGAGGGGAAGAGAGAGAGAGAGAGAGAGAGACAGAAAATGTATGTATGTGCTAAAAATATACGTGTGTGTATATACACAACACAGATACATATGCAAAGGTACACACACTCAAACAGGAGCAGGTGGAGGCCAGGAGGGCATCCAGATCCCACGCTCCACCTTTTCCCCTTAAGACATGGTTTCTCACTGATCCTAGCCACCAGCAAGCCCCAGAGATCCTCTTGTCTCCATTCCCCATAGTGTTGTAGGGGGAGGAGTGGAAGCATACAAGGTCACACCTAGTTTTTTTTTTTTTTTTTTTTTTTTTAACCTTGATGGATGCTGAGATCTGAACTCAGGTCTTCACGATTGTTCAGCAAACACTTTTATTCACTATTCTCCAGTATTTGCAATGGACCGACCACCTAGGCAAAGCTGGTTGTCTTCATTCTGTGTCCATGACCTCTGCTTGCAACAACTGCAGCTGTGCAGTGGCTGCTGTGACACTGGGGATCTGTACCCACCAGCCCCCTAAAAAAACAGGATCTAGTAAACAGCCATTCTAACTCACATGTCAAACAGCCCAAACTGAGTTTTAATTTCATCCTTTGTATAAAGTTTTAAAACTTACATTTATTTATTTGAGGTGGGGTAGTATTTGTATACATACCACAGCTTACATGTCTCTGGAGATCAGAGGTCAGAGGTCAAAAGACAACTTTCAAGAACTGGTTCTCTCTTCCACCATCTTCCCCCTGGGAATGTGGTCTGAGCCATAACCTTAACCTTGCTATCAAAACAAACAAACAAAGGATCACAAGAGAAGCAGTTGATGAATCCAAACGGAAAACCAGTTATGGGGTGTGTCTTAGTTTTTGTTTCTTTGTCTCCTGACGCTGTAACAAAGTAGTCTAACAAAAGTCACTTCATAGAGAGTTTATTTTTAGCTCACAGTTCAAGGCACAGTCCAGGTCATAGTCACACCAGTAGAAACTTGAGGGGATCGGTCCTGTCACATGCACTCAGGAACTAAGTAAAGCCTGCCTGTTCTAGTGTTCACTGCCCCTCTCCTTTTCTCCAGTCCAAGAATACAGTCAGGGAACAGCCCTGCACATGACTAAGGTGAGTCTGCCCATGTAAAGTAGCGCAAAGGTAATCCCCCACAGACATGTCCTCTTTGTCCTAGTGTCAAGCTGACAACACCAACCATCATACTGATGAACACTAGCTGGAATTGGATGCAAGGCATTCTGAGTGGGAATTCACTGGAAGCCAGGCAAATGTGGTTACTGGGTCCATTGATCATGGTGGCCTTGTTTGCTTGTTTGTTTGCTTGTCTACTTGGTTGTTTGGGGTTTTTACTTTGTTTTGTTTTTCATTTTGTTTTCTTGATTTTGGATTTATTTGGTTTGGTTTGGTTTGGTTTGGTTTTGGTTTGTTTTTCTTCAGTAGACAGCAATGCCGTGGGGCTGATATCTTGAAGGCATTTCATGTTAAATTTCATGTGATTGTTATAGACCAGTCAGCTCAATTTTTTTTTTAGCCAACAAGGATGGAGAACAACTTTTGCTAAGTGAGAACAATATAATAAAATCGTGGCAACATGAGCTAACTTTCATTGAACGCACTATCTGAACTGTCCCTTAGCACTAGCCTCCTGGTATCTCATGACACGTAGTAGCTCTGTTCACAATGACTGATTATGATCCTATACTTCAAGCAGCTGGTCTATGGTTCGATTCTTTGTCAGCTTCATTCTCAAGAAAGAACACAGTGCCTGTTAGGTGGTCCTATCAGGAAAAAAGCCAAATTGGTTCTTAATGTATCCTGTGCTGGGATTCTTGTTGCAACAGAGTTGAAAATGCCATAGAGTCTTACTTAAGAGCGTATAGATATTTTCCTGAAGTTCTGTTACATTTGAGAGCCCTCTTCCCCTTGAGGATGCTTATTCTGTGTATCCCTGTTCTGTGCCACCACGGGTCTTGTCTAAACTCTCTGAAAGACTCTGGGATGTTCCACACTGAATGACAGATTTGGAGCACCCTTTGTATGTTATAGAGAAACAAAGGAAGATCTTTACAAAGTTGCCTGGCCCCAAGTCCACTCACCCATTGTTACCAGGTGGCTCTCACTTCCCTGGCCAAACGCATTTGCTGCAATGCCACCTGCCAGCCTCTGACAGAAAGAAATGTGCCACCATACACTCTCAAGGAGATAACACTGGGAAAGTTCTAAAGACTAAGATGACTCTTTTAAAATATCAGTCAAGTTCATCTGGAAAGCCAAGTGGACAGACCACAAAGCCAACTAAAAGGGATTTTAATTTTTTGAGTGTGCCTTGAACTGGCATTTTTTAGTAGGTATAGAAATACCAGGGCTTTATACAGACTAAAAAATCTTAATGAACTAACCTAACCTGACATTAAGCAGCAAATAAAAGGCAATCTCCCTGCCTGCCCCAGCACCAAACACCAGCAATATGATAGGGCCAGGCTTTCAGTTGATCTTTGCTGGTTTAAGTCTGCAAATCAGTTCTTATGAATTTTGAGAAAGGTAAATTTAATTTTCATAGAAATGAACTTAAAATTAACCTTTGCCTATTCTCTAGAGTGGTGCCCCTGTTAGGATCTGAGGTTATTTCCTGATGCTTTTTTTCCTTTGGTCATTTCTGGAATAATAAAGTGTGGGTTCTGGAGAAGAGAAGTTTCCTGTCTTCCCTAATTGATGGTTAAATGTTTGTATGACTAATGCCTCCCCTCCCAACTCTGCTCTTCATGAGTTGGTGTTTCTAAGCAGCGTCCTTGAAAATCACATTTATTTTGCTTATTTATCATTGCATTCCATAAAAATATTTCAAATATTGATTTTCATTTCAGAAGAGAAGCCTGCCCCCAACCTTCCTGTATGAATTTTTAAACCATGGTATAAAGAATACGAATTTGCATTTGTTTGACAGTGCAATCTTGTAATTAGAGTTTTTCCTCTTGACTAGATACAGTGAAAGGGACATAATTTAATTTTTATAGACTAGCCAATTTCTGCCCTTACTAAAATATAGCTCTGTCAGTGAGCAAACTGTTACAGGTTCTCCTAAACCTTATTTAAAAGTTAAATGCAGTATATTGAGAGAAAGTTCATGGTCCGAATCGGTAACCTGATCGATCTTTCCACCCATCCTTGCAATATGCATTAATCTATTTGTCTGTTTTGCAATACAAGGGTTACTGATTTACATGCCATCTTGCATCTCCATTATGGCTGGATAAGAAATGGTCGTTTTCCTCTTGGATTAGTTAGTTCCTCATTAAGTTAGACAAGGATGGCTCGAGGCTTTGACTAGGTTCAGTTCATGTCTTGTTTTCTCACGAGCTAAATTGGGAACAGAGAAGAGGGATGGATGGGCACCTGCTCCTGGTAAAAAGAAGGGTAACTGCACGAGAAAACCACTGCTTAATTTACCATGTTTTAAAAGTGGATTCTTGTTTGTCCTTGTGGGCTTATCAGAAACGAGTTAAGCTCTGCTTGTCAATTTTATAATCACAGTGTGGTTGTCCGTGGATTCTCTTTTTAAAGCAACACACAGGAAGGGACTGGGGAGACAGGGTCCCTCATTGCCCTGGTACTTTGATACATTGGCTATTCAGTCTGACATTCAAGCTTTCCAGGGAATCTGCTTATTTCTACCTCCCATCTTACAGTCACTGTGTTTTTGTGCTTGTGTGTGTGTGTGTGTGTGTGTGTGTGTGTGTGTGTGTCTGTGTGTTGTGTGTGACAGTATTCCTGTAGTGTTCAGAGGCAACTCACAGTAATCAGTTCTGTCCATTCTCCATGTGGATTCCAGAGTCATCTAATTCAGGCAGTAAGGCTTGGAAGCAAGCAGCTCAGCCTTCTGAGACATCTATCACCTACCCCACATCTTCTGTCTTCCTCCTCCTGTGGTCCCTAAATGATCTCTCTTTAGACAACCACTGGCAATTCTATTTTCTCACCTGTAAACTCACTTTGAAACAGTCAGATGGATCACACAGAATACAAATCAACTTGAGGACAAGAACGTTTAAAATTTGCCCTAGGACCCGGGAGATGGCTCAGTGGGTAAAGGCACTTGCTCCCAAGTCTGACTACCTGAGTTTGATCCCTGGAGCTCAGGTAGTGGAAAGAAAGACCTTCAAGTTCCTCCACACACAAACATATAAAATGAGTAAATAAAGTAACTTAATTAAGTGAAATCAAAAAAGGTTAAAGTCAAAAGGACTCCAAGGTTACAGAGATAGCTCAGTTGGTACAGTGTGCTGCATTGCATGAGCACGGGCATCTGAGTTCAACTCTTAGTTCCCATGATTAAAACAAACAAAAGCAGAAGCCATCCTGCTAAGCATGGTGTTGAGCTCCTCTAATTCTGCTATATATGTATGATGGAGATAGTGTTGGAAATTCTGCGGCTCAGTGGTCAGCAGACACTACTTTGCAAGTCTTAGACAAGTGAGAAAACCTCTCTCAAGAAATAAAGTAGACAATGACTGAAGAACGACAGTACAGGTTGTTATATGACCTTTACACACACACACACACACACACAGAGAGAGAGAGAGAGAGAGAGAGAGAGAGAGAGAGAGAGAGAGAGAGCGCTTGCCCAATGTGCTCTTTAGATCTATCCATCTTGTTAATGCAGTAGGCAGAGCAGGCTTCTGGGGAGGATTGAAGGGAGAATATCACAGCCCTTTTGTCCCTGGGACTCTCCAATAAGCGGAGTATTTGTTTATGTTAAGTTTCCAGCTGAACAGGCAGCCAGGGCTGACCTCCCATCTTAGTAGATGAAAGGCTTGAAGATTGATCCACCTCTCCCCATAACACTAATTCCTCCCACTACGGTTGCATGAAAGCTTCCTTCATTGATGGTTTTCCTAATGAGTTTAAACAGGGAGGCTTCAAAGCTGGGGCTCTTTTCCCAAGTGGAAAAGAGATGAAGTATGAAAACAAAACACACCGCTTTCTTTGAAGTGTGAAAGGGATATTGGTTTCCCTTATGTATTCTCGCAAAAGCCCAACTCCACATCCTTCTAGATTGTGGATTCCCTCCTTCCTTCCCTTGCTTCATTCTTTCCTTAGTTCAAAGAACTTTTTGCTAACTTGGGTTTCAATTACCAAGCAGGCAAAAGTTTTAGTCTGGTATGCAAGAGGGAACACCCCAACTTTTGTTTTATGCTTGTCCTGGTTTCACTTCTGTTACTATGATAAAAGACCCTGACCAAATGCAACTTTGGAGAGAGAGTTTACCCAGCTTACAGTTCCAGGTTCTGGTCCATCATGGTGGGGACATCAAGGCAGGGACTCAGCTCCTTACACCCACAGCCTCCAACAGAGAACAACGCTCCCTACTTCTGATCAGCCCTCTTTCCTCACTCCTATACAGTTCCAGGCTTAGGCCAGAAATTTTTGCTATCCATATCCAGAATGATATTTTTCTCATTCCTCAGTTGTGACTCTTGTTTTAGGTGATTCTGTATTGTGACACAGTGACATTTAATATATTAAACATTAAAAACATCTCTTTTTTTTACATATTCACTTTATATCCTGCTCATTGCCTCCTCCCAGTCACCCCCTCCAACACTCACCCCACTTGCTCTCCTACTTGGAGCATGTAGGGCATCCCTGGATATTCCCTACCCTGGCACTTCAAGTCTCTGGCAAGCTTCCTAGGCACTTTCTCTAGGCATTTCCTCTCCCACTGAATCTAGACAGGGCAGCCCAGCTAGAAGAACATATTCCAGTACAGACAACAGCTTTTGGAATAAACCATACTCCAGTTATTTGGGACCCACATGAAGACCAAGCTGCACATCTGCTATGTATGTGCAGGGATCCTTAGGTCCATCCCATGTATGTTCTCTGGTTGGTGGTTCAGACTCCGAGAGCCCCAACAGACCAGGTTAGTTGACTCTGTTGGTCTTCTTGTGGAGATCCTATCCCCTTTGGAACCCCATAATCCTTCTTCTTATTCTTCTGTAAGTGTCCTCAAGCTCCATCCACTGTTTGACTGTGGGTGTCTGTATCTATCTGAGTCAGCTTCTGGTGCTCATCCTACGAAAAGGACATCAGTGCCATTACCTGGGAGAACATCACGTTCCAGGCTTTTCTTGCTTGAGAAGAAGTGTGTGCAAGGAGATGAGCTTCCTCTTCTGGAAAAGGCACAAACAGGCTACCTGCATTTCTAAGTAAGCCAGTGGGAGGATGAAACCTGTGCTGACAGAGTGATCTTAATTGAATATGTCTTTAACCGTGCGCTGGGGGTCTGGCTCAGCCGGCACAGCACTTTAGTGATACATACAAGGCTTGGGGTTGCATCATCAGTACCACATAAACTCAGTGTAATGGTGCATGTATGTGATTCCAACACTTAGGCGGTAGATGTAGGGGAATCAGAAGGTCAAGATCATCCTCAGCTACGTAGTGTGCTGTGGGCTAGCCTGGGATACATGAAATTTTGTCTCAAAAATAAATAAATTGAATAAAACTTCAGATCAGCCATGTCTGGGGTCTTCCTGGGCTTGTCTTAGGATCCCAGCAAAAGAATGGCCCAAGAATCTTAGTTCAGTTTGCCTTTCCTGCTGAGGGCACTTAAAGTAAACATTTAATTCCTGACAGTGTTGTCCTAATAAATAGTCTGCAAGGGTCACAATGATATAATATCGCCACATTGGGAATCTTACACCCAGAGAGGTTCAGTAGGTATCTTGCTCAAGACCATACTGGGGTAGGGAATGGAATCCATTCCCTCTTCCCAAGGCTTACTTTAGTAACATTCTCTGGTTTGTTTTCCCCCACTTTGCTTTTATTTATTTATTTATTTATTTACTTATTTGTTTACTTATTTATTTGATTGTGGTCGTGCGTGTGGGCACATGTGTGCATGCATTTGGGTAAATGAGTGGAGGCCAGAGATGTGTTACTAGGTGTCTTTCTCACTTACTTTCTATTTGAGACAGAATTTCTCACTGCACTTCCTGCTTACAGATTCATCTAAGACGACTGGCCAGTGAGCCCTGGAGACCCTCCCATGTCACATCCTCAGTCCTAGAATGATAACTTCCCAGTGATCCACTTCACTTACTATGTGGGTGCTGAGAATCGGGACTCAAATGCTCGTGTTTATGTGACAAGCATTTTACACATTGAGCTATCTCGAGAACCTTTCTTTTGTAATTTTAAGAACGATTTCTTGAAAATCTGTGTACTAACTTTTAGAGGCTAGAGGGCAGCCTGTGAGAGTTATTTCTCCCCTCCCACCATCTGGGGTTTGAACTCAAGTCTTCAGACTTAGTGGCAAGTGCTTTTGCTGCCTATCTTACCAACCTCTTCAGAACAGTTTTATTAGTATATAATTCACATATCATTAGAGTCACTCTTTAAACTTTAGAAGTTGGTGGGTTTTAATAAATTGACAAGGCTTCACACCCATTACCAGCCATCCCACTTTCCCTCTCCTCCAGCCCCTGGAAACCATTAATTCATTTCTTGTTATATGTATTTGTCTTTTCTGGACATTGTATGTGAGTAGAATTATACAGTACATGACCTTTTCTGACCAGTACGTGTGTGTGTGTGTGTGTGTGTGTGTGTGTGTGTGTGTATGTGTGTGTCTTACATATGTACTGTTCCTGTTGCTATCTCCTGACCACGTATTTTCCATCTTGCTAATGTATGTATGAGGAGAGGCGTCTAGATGAGGGTTCTAGAAAATTCTAGATAACAGAGTATGGTGGATCACAGAGAGGGACTGGTAAGCCTTAGAATCATATTGGCTGATGAAGTAATTTACTGAACTAAAGCAAAACCCCACACCAAGCCTGTCCAGTTAGCTATGGGAAGAAGAAATTCATGTCCCTCAAACATGTAACTTATTCTAAGCACTGGACTATCCAGTCATTAAAAAGGTACTTGTCTGCTTTCTCTTGGGAAGATATTGAATTCCTTTAGCCCCAAACCAATAGTCATCAGTGGCATAAATGTGTGGTTATTGATTTTGAATCCCTTGTAAGGGATACCCTAAGGTCATGTGACATCACCCTTAAGCCCTCCAGACAGAACCCTCCAGAATTAGGAGAACATTAACTTGTCTGGTCCACCACATCCACTGGACAGATGACTTAGCTGTGACCTCGAGAGGGTGCTCTTTAGGTTGACTGGAGCATCTCGATACATCTCTTTCGTCCCTTGAGAAGGCCAGAGAGAACTGCACATGGAAATAGAATCCTGGGGAAAGATTTTAGCCAAGGAAATCAGATAAATGGGTCATTTCCAGGGAATACCTGCTCAAGTGTTGTCTTTCTCCCCCAAGCCAAATTTGATTATAGCTTTTGAAAGTCAGCCTACTTGCCCCTGAATATGGAAAATGAAACCTTCTTCTTTCCTGCTCTGTAGTTTTCATTGTAGAGACATGATTTTGTTTCTGAGTTATTGTTTATAGATGAGTATACAGCCACTGCCTTTGCTAACCCCCAGGAGGCCACATGTATAATAGGAGCCTCTATCCAATCTGGGGTGAGCACTGGAGATACACCTTAACTTGATTAGCATGCATAGAACTCTGGGTTCAATCTCCCCCACCACATGAACCTACAGGACATGCTGGTCCAATCTTGTAATTCAGGTGTCCAGGTAGTGGACTCTACAGGTTCAGAAGTTCAAGGTCATCCTTGACTACACTGCAAGTTCAAAGCCAGCCTGGGCTACACAAGACCTTTCCTAGAGCAAACAAACAACAACAAAAATTTGGGATGAGTTAGCCTGGGGACAAGCCAAAGAAATCTGACATGTGTCATTAATTCCTTCTAGATGAGGTAAACTTGAGGTTATGGTGACACAGTAATTCATAAGCTATTTTCTTCAGCCAGAGCCTCAGGGCGTGCATGTTCTCTCATTAATAAATTGCTTCCAACCCTCTGGTTGCCGCCAACACTACAAAACCAAGTAGGACATGGGCTGAATTTAGTGCTGAAGATAAGGTGAAGCCATTGAAAGTTTGTAATAAATTGCCTTTAAAAAAAAGAAGAAGAGGATGCATTAGAATCAAGGGTGATGGCGCAAGCCATTGATTTCAAAAGGTTTATGACTTCGGCAGCCCTGAGCCTGATCCCCATGCGGAAGTGATAAAGAGGTGTATTATTTTAAGGAAGTTGTGGTGCTTGGTCCAATGCGTTTCATTTCTCACTGGACATGGACAATAGCTTTTTATGTTTTTCTATTTCTTGGACTTGTTCTCGACTGGAGACAGTGCCAGGGGCGGGTGGCGCCGGGCGAAGCTCTCAGCTAGCTATGGCTGGAGCACGCTGAGCGTGTGATGAATATGAATGGACATAGCGGTCCAGGCCGCCCTCCATGGTGGCTCCTTCAGAGGGCATTAGTGGGAGCAGGTGTGTGAAGCTGGACAGTGGCTTTTATGCACTTTTGTTGCTTATGTAAGGCAGAAGCACTTGGGTCTTAGGCAACAATAAAAACTATTCAGAAGTAGCAAGAAGACTAATTTTGCACTAAGTAAAGACACTCAAACTGTAAGTGCAATGGTATTTCGGCTATAAAGAAAGTAGGGGATTCTCTGGGATTTGGTATTTCCAGGGGGAAGGCCATTAGTGGGCAGAGCTACAGCCTAGACAGATGAATTCTCTAAGTTTCTCTGAAAGGCATTCAGCTTGTCACTTGCTATTGGAAGAGAAAGACAGAGAAAGAGAGTCGGAAGCAATGCTTTATGCAAGAGATGCCAGAGGAACCCCAACACTCAAGTCTGTGCACAGTAGCCTCCCAGGGGTTCAGTTCAACTACACCGTGTCAGAAACATCTCTAGTAACGGGTGTTGGTGATGGTGATGTCAAGTGCAGGACAGACGGACATTCTGATGATTGTATCGTTGTCCGTTATTCACAAGCCTAGCGCCTCATCCTTTCACAATTTTATAGACTATCTTCCTAATAAAATAGGAAGCCAGCTGATTCATGATTCTCTCTACACGGGTGCCAAAAAGAGTCTACATTGTTCCTCTCTTTTTCTGTCTACCCTCTCTATCCCCATTCTCTTCTTTTCCCCCCACTCTCTCCTGTGTCTATCTCTTCTCCTCTCCTCATCCCTCCTCTCTTTCCCGCACACACTCACTGCACACACTCACTGCACACACTCATTGCACACACTCACTACTTTCTATGTTCTCTCTCCCCTGCACCGTTCTCTTCTTCATTCTATGTCTCTCTCCTTCCCTTTTTACCACCCCTACCATACACACACACACACACAGAAAGAGAGAGAGAGAGAGATTTGACATCAAATAAACACTCACAGAATTGAGTTTATTGAAGCAAACCACTTGCATGCTAAAATGTCAGAGAGACCAGTGATGAAAGATTTTTTAGCATAAGAATACAATCTAAAGACACATTGAATATGTCCATTTACTTTTTGGTTACATTAGAAATAGCTGACTCGTGCCTGTTCCTAACAGTTGTTTTTAAAAACATCCCTCTGAAATGTCACCCAACCCCCAGGTCCTCTAATGTGCCATCCTGCTTTCAAGGCTGGCTTGACTTAGCTTAATAAACATGCTCTCAAGAAACACACATACGGCGTGCAGTTAACTTGGTAGTCAAGGTAGCCAGAAGACCAGACCACCACCATCTAATCATGTCCTCTAGAATATTGTTACACTGAGGACACCAGCTGTGTTCATGGACTCCCTAGAGAAGAAAAAAAATGTCACAGGCTTATAACTTCCTCCAAACCTTCACCTTCACCAGTACCCAGTTCTCCCACACAGGAGACTCAAATAGAAAGGCCATAGACAACTGCTAATAAAACACAAACCTTGCAGGTATGCAGCTGATGAATAGATTTATAAACCACCGAATTTGGATAAATTTCAATACAGAAGAAGGGAAAAAACACGGTTATTGAACTACTCTCTGTTTTACCTGTGTGTGTGTGTGTGTGTGTGTGTGTGTGTGTGTGTGTGTGTGTATCCCCATAGGCATGAATCTGGAGGCTAGAGGTTGAAGTTGGGTGTCTTCCTCAATCACCCTTCATCTCAGTCTTAGACTCTCTTACTGAACTCAAAACTTGCCCATTTAGCTAGTCTGGCTGGCTAGCAAACTCTAAGGATATTTCTGTCTCTGCTTCCCCAACATTGGGATTATAGGCGCCTACTGCTGTGCTGTTTTTGTTATTATTGTTTGTTTGTTTGTTAAGATGGGTTTAGAGAGATTCAACTTGGATTCTCATCCCAGGCAAGCAGACTCTTATACTATTTCACCAACCTCTACTAATCTGCTCAGCTGCTTAAATTCTTATACTTTCTATCATTAATATAATCATCCTATCTATGGACAAATCTAAGTCCAGTTTCACCCAAGCACCAGGCAGCATGATCTTCATTATTCATTAGCACCTCAGCATCAAAGGCATTTAAGTCTGTCCCCTTCGGTAGTCTGCTCCTATGAGCAGGCAACCAGCTACCGCTGCTACCCAAGGGTCTCTGTTCTTCTACCCTGAACATTGCTTGCTCTATCACTTAAAGATGCTTTGGGCAATAAGAGTGACTTAAGTGGGAAAAACACTTAGTAGTCACCTAAGGAGACAGTTCACTAGTGGGTAGTCTTAGGACATCCCTGTCCCCCAGGCTCATGACTCCTTCTAAAGACTCAGGATTTCTTCGTTTTCTTGGTTACTTCCTAGGCAAGCTGGGAAGTGTCTGTCTTTAGGCTGTTGCTTCTTCAGCATAACAACACCTTGAATTCTAGTTGAAGGGATGCAATCACACCAAGGTAACATTTGTTATCAACTTTGCCTTTTGTTTCACTTTTAAAAATTATTCTTATTTATGTGTGTGTGTATGTATGTCTGTATATATGTCTGTCTGTATGTATGTATGTATGTATGAATGAATATCATGTGTCAGTAGGTGCTCATGCAGGCCGGAAGAGGACTTTGGATTTCCTGGAGCTGAAGGCAGGGGTGATTATGAGTCACCTAGTGTGGGTAATGGGAACCAAATTTGGGTCTTCTGCAAATGCCAAAGTTTCTTAACTATTAAGCCATCTCTCTAGCCCTGCCTTTTTTTCCTTTGAGGCAGTATCTATTGCAGCTTCAGGCTGTCCCCAAACTTGTGTAACCACAGATAATCTTGAACTTCTAGTCTTCTTGACTCTATTACCAAAAGTCCAGGCATGTACAACCATGCAGTTCATGTGGTGTTGGGCATCAAACCCAGGGTTTCATACACGCTAGACATGCACTCTATAAGAGGAACCGCATTCCCAGCCTATCTGTGGCTTTAAATAAGAAAATATTCTCAACTCTTCCCCTTTGTGACCATTAGAAGGTCAACTGTAAGTGTCAACTTTCTGGCTACTGTCTTTGTCTTTTGAAAAAGTTCACACACAAGAGCAAAAATATTGGAGCACAATCTCCCAGGGTTCCCTGGGAAGAAGACCCAAATGGTTTCTTTGATTGAAGCAAAACCACTGTTTTACTTAAGTAGAATATTGAAATGCAATCAGAAAACCATCTTGGTCATCTTCACACTCAGGAAAAAAAAAAGCAATAGTTATTCTCACAAGTGACATTTATCAAAAGATTGACAGGACATTCCAGAGATTGGGTTCATAGAAATCTGAATAAAAGCCTAGCTAGGTGATGGTTCAGCAGTTAAAGCACCTGCCACAGAAAAATCAAGGTTCGGATTAGAGTTTGGATCCCTAGAAGCAACAAAAACATGAGTGGGTTGTTGTACACTTCCAGCTGCAAAAAGATGAAGACAGAATATCATTCCCCACAGCAAGCTGGCTTGTAAGATTCACCTTACTGAAGAGCTATGGTTTTGACTGAGGACTTGTCTCCATGAATACAGGGGAACAAGTGGTATGAGATGACTCCTGACATCAAACTTGGGTTTCCATATGCACAGGCACGTATGCGCACAAGTGCGCGAGCGCGCGCGAGCGCGCACACACACACACACACACACACACACACACACACACACACACCCTTATATATTTAGCACCATACATGAAAAAAAATATGCTCATGAACACCACACGTACATACCAAAATCTGAACAAGAGAAAGGAAGTCTAGTTGAAGTTGGACTATGAGTTTATTTTCTGCAGAGAAAATTCCCAGTTCATAGTGTCAGATAAGATGGCTTATTGGGAGTACTTTGATGTTTTTGGTTAGTTCCACAGGGAGCCATTATCGCAAGGACTTTCTTCTTAAATTTTGGTGAACTCAGACGCAAGAAACTGCTTAGAATCTTTGGGCCTCCTGGAACTCTTATTACTGTTTGAGAACAGCAATCAGAAGGGCATCAGAGTTTAGCAAGCAAGAGCGCGAATTCTAAGCCACTGAGAGATGCTGTTATAATAAATTACGTGGGGCTGAGGAGACGACTCAGTGGATAAAGCACTTGCCTTGCAAGTGTGAGGACCCGAGTTCAAATCCTCAGAATTCATGTAAAGCCGAACTCCATAGCACAAGCCTGTAATCTCAGTGTTCTAGTAGGTTGGGAGGTGGAGACAAGAGGCTATCCAGAAACCTCATAGGCCTGTTGGCCTGGCATCCACAGCAACAAACAACAAAAGATTCAGTCCCCAAAGGCTAGAAGGTAAAGACTGATATCAAACCTGTTCTCTAACCTCTATGTGTGGTTGATTTTACACACTCTCTGTGCACATACATGTATGTGGGTACACACACATACACACACATAGGCTTGCATACACAATTTTTTAAGTTACAAAAGTATCTACTTCCTTGATTCTCCTCTGACAAGCTGGAGAACAAAGATACTAGACACAAATTCCTGCACAAGAGCTGCCCTCACCCTCACCCGTTTGCTCAGAAAGTTCCTATGGCACAAAGAAATTCAAATAAAATGAAAAACTGAATGAAACTAATAAATGGCCTCACACATCATGGGCTTGCTGCTTGTTGTCATCAGGACCACAATGGAAACAGCACTAAAAATTAAACTCAACTGAAAATCCTTTAAAGGAGGTAACATAGGACAGAAGAGATGGCACAGCTGGTAAAGCACGAGGACCCCAGCTCAAGTCTTCAGAACCTTCACTTCAAAGCTAGACATGGTGACAAGCAATCCCAACACCAGGGAGGCAGAAACAGGAAGATTCCCAGAACTCTCTGACTAGGCAGTCTAGCCAAGTCAATGAGAACTCTGTCTCAAAGAAGATAAAGGACACTCTTGAGACAACAGCCAAGTTTCTCCTTTACCCTTTATAAACATGTACATCTATGTACATGAGTGCTTACACACACACACACACACACACACACACACACACACACAAGAGCATGAACACAGCACACAAGCATACACACACGTTAACTCTCATAAAAATGTAATTCAACCCTTTTATAAAATGAACTAACATATCCCAGTTACGTTGGCTCTCATCTGTTTTCTTGTAGCTGTTTAAACACTGACTTCTTAGTGGACTTCACAACCTCTTCAGATTACCCTAGTTCCATCTGGCTAGGCAAAGGTGGCCCAATACAATCAAGATGAAGGGGTAGGCGGAGTTCCCTTTTCTCAGATAGCTTGTTAGCCTTCTCATTTGCTTCCCTCCACAGCTGCAGCTCAGACAGAAGGAATTTCTTTGGCCTCTCCGTTATTCACAACCAGGGTGAAATAGAAGTGCGTAAGAGCTGGTACACAGAATTGTCCAGGAACAAACGCATTTCCAGGCCTTTTCTCTTTACTCAGGAAAACCAGAGCCCTTTGTCACAGTAAGGAGGCTCAAGTGAGGACAGGCCTTTTTTGTTCCAGAGTTGTTCCCATTATGATGCAGAGGATGTCAGAAATCCTTACGTGGTGTTCTTTAGAGAGAAAAAATAATACATGCTTGGGAATGGATCGAAGATCTTTGTTCTCGCTATTGCTTCCAAGGCGCGGCGAAAACACATATAGTTCATTCCAATTACCCGTCTGCACGCATTTTTCTTGAAGGAGCTGTTCCTGGTCCTGCATAGAATATTTATTGTGATATAATCATAACTATGGTGCTGTAAGTGTTGGTCATTTTTCAAGTAGAGAAAGATTAGTCTCACTCTCAGACGGGCGGTCACAGGAGTGGCAGTTCACCACAGAAGTTGGACTTTAAATTAAATTGCAAAGACGTGGGCTACTCAAGGACTCTGCTTAGACTTTTCCTATTCCATTGATGCTCCAGCAGAGAGAACAAAGGCAAAAAGCAGGCACTGTGAAAAGAGAAATGCATGGTGGTGCCTACATGGAGAAGGCATAGGGTTTTCTTCTGCCTCTCCTTTAATCTCTCTCTCTCTCTCTCTCTCTCTCTCTCTCTCTCTCTCTCTCTCTGTGTGTGTGTTTGTATGCACGCATGTGTGTGTTTGTGCGCATGTGTGCATGTGTGTATTTGTGTGCGTGCATGTGTGTGTGTATGTGTGTGTGTGTGTGTGTGTGTTTGCACATATGTGCATGTAGAAGCCATGGCCTTGCATATCATTCCTCAGTTTCCAGCTACCTTGATTTCTGAAACAAAGGTGTCTTTCATTGACCTGGACAATTTTTCTAGTTTGGCTGTTCAGCAAGCCCCAGAGATCTGCTTGTCTTTGCCCTTCCCAGCACAAGAAATTTTAAACAGCACAACCGGTGCTGGGGAATTGAACTCAGGTCCTCATGCTTGCTTGGCATACACTCTGCCTATTGAGCCATCTCCTCAGTTCAGAAGAATAACTTTTAAAAGCTTGCTTGCAGCATGTAGTTTGTAAGGGAAGTGTGTCTCTGTCTTCCTGGATGCCCCAAAGTCCCATCTTTTGATGTAGGGGAACAAAAGACCTTTCAGTCCCAATATAGAGGAATGATGTTCAACACATCTAGTAAAAGCAGCACTAAATGATTATGTTATGGATCTCTCTGTTCATAGACTATTTGGAAAGAAAGATTAGTTTTGATCATATTTGAAAAGAACTTAGAGAACAGTGGCTAGAGAATCATTCCTGGGATGCTATGTCTACTAGGATGCAGTGGAAGCCAACGAACTCTTAAGAGTACTCAATTGTCAGCCTGCTTTTCACCCAGGTTCTGAAGGAATTAAGAATTTAAAGGGGGATCAGAATGACTGGAACCAAAAACTCTGTAGTTTTAGAAGAACTGGGATGGTAAGAATTGCTTTTTGGTAAGAATCAAATACGCATTCAAATTAGCATCTCCCAATCAGCCAGTTTCCCCAGTTACAGATAGGGACAGACATGGGGAGTGTTTTGGTAGAAGTACAACATAGAGTGTGTGTTTTCTATAAGTGACTGACTCCCAAGGATGGAGGCACATAGGAAGAGCAGCATGTGTCCAGTATTCCCCTCCCAGATTTGCCAGTGTTACATGTCACTCCACCCCGATGGAGAATAGAAAAGATGGGAGGCTAAGAGTTACAGACAGACGTCTCTTCATCTGGAAAGACCATGGAGACTGTGAGAAAGGATCCTTCAAGTAATCTTCCAGAAGTACCACACATTTCAGGAGCCACCAAGCTTTCTGAGGTCATAGCTTACAAGTGTGACTGTCAGTATGCCTCCCTCTCTGTCTGTCTGTCTCTGATTATCTCTGTCTCTCTGTCTCTGTATCTCTCCCCCCTTCCCTCCCTCATTCTCTCATTGTCATTAGTGTGAACAGGGTGGAAGTGTGTTTGACATAGTCTCTCTCAACCACATAACAAACTACAATAAACATTTCATTTAGGAAAACTTGAAACTTAGACACAGAGCTGTATAAACAGGACAGATTCTATGTAGCTTTTGTCAGGTCTGCTAATGCCAGTCACTTGCATAACAGTGGTTCAATGACAGCCGTGGGTGATATGGACTGTCAACTTGACAGGGTCTAGAACCATCTAGGACAGTGGTTCTCAACCTTGCTAATGCTGCAACCCTTTAATATAGTTCTTAATGCTGTGCTGACCCCAACCATAAAATTATTTTCACTGCTACTTCATAACTGTAACGTTGCTGCTGTCGTGAACCATAATGTAAATATTTGTATTTTCTGATGGTCTTAGGCAACCCTTGTGAAAGAGTCATTTAAACCCCCCCAACCCACAAAAGGCCACTTCCCACAAATTGAGAACCACTGATCTTGGAGACAAGTACATGTCCTGAGGGAGTTTTGAAGCTGAGCTCATTAAAGTGAGAAGACGTAACCTAAGTGGGGATGTCACCAGCCTGTGGTTTGTGGCCCTGGTGTGAATAAAAAGGTAAAATCATCATTCACTCCTGTGTTAGCTGACTGTGTACCTAATGTGCACAGCTGCCTCACACTCCTACTGCCTTGATTTCTCCCCATGAGGACTGTGATCTTTAATTGAGAGCTCAAATACATTCTTCCTTAAAAGGCATTTGTCATGCTTTGTCACAGCAGTGAGAAATAGAAATGATATAATGATTGGAACTGTAGGAGGAGCTAAGGTGGGAGGAGTAAGGAGAGGAAGAGGAGGAGTAAGGAGAGGAAGAGGAGGAGTAAGGAGAGGAAGAGGAGGAGTAAGGAGAGGAAGAGGAGGAGTAAGGAGAGAGAGACCAGAGAGAGGGGAATATGGAAGTGGATGTGTTGGTGTCTCTAGCAGTCAAGGGTAGTTGGTATATCTAGGGGGTATTGGGTTATTGAGCCTCTGATTATATGGGCATCTTGTTATTGAGCATTACCAAACATATAAAGCCTTTGGATAATCTAAGCATTAGAGTCTCATTTGTACCGAGCCCACATGGATGGAGGGATGGTCTGGGCTCAGCCAAGCATTGTGGAGACAGCATGGTACATTGGCAGAGCCATCGCTCATGGTGGCATCTTCTGGGTGGCAGAGCTGGTGTTTTTGGCTTGCCATTTCTAGCTGCAGTTCACGTGGCCTCTGACCTCGGAACATGGTGGCTGAGCAAGGCAGAGTCACTGAAGCTTAGATAGTCGGTTTGACTAGCAACTGTTTTAAATAATTACTTCAGTACAGAATTAAGACATCAGCATTGGCACAGCCACAGGACAGGAACTAGACTTCTCATGATGTCAGCATGGGCTCATCTACAGTAAGGGGGCTAGGCTTCTTGTGCAGGACCCCCAGGCTCTCCTTTTTTTTTCATTCAAGGGATCCATGTTGCCTTTCCTTGCCACACCTCCTTCCTCTTGTCTGACCTCTAATGAATCTCCATCCTCCCCTTGTCTTTACTGATCTTGAAGCTCTGAAAAAGTAATCAGGCTACTGTACACCACCCCATCCCCAGGATGGCTTTTTCTATTGCCTAATCATGACTGGAATACTGTTTTGCACTTTTGATAAGAATTCTCAGGAGGAAAAGTTCCCTTCTGTCCCGCCTATCAAAGGGAGTGTGCTGTTAATATGTTCTATTATTGGAGATGATAGCTTTTAATTGCTTAATTCAAAGTGTAGGCTGCTGGGGTTTCTGCATTGTAAGGTTTCTGGGTTTCTACCTGCAATTAATAAATAACTGTAGGGAAATATTTTTCTTTAGATTTTATTTGTATTTTTATTTGTGTCTATGTGTGTCTGTGTGTCTACATGTGTATGTATACCTGCATGCAGGTGCCCTTAGAGGACAGAAGAAGGCATAAGATCCTCTAGAGCAAGAGCTACAGAGGTTGTAAGCTAATTAAACCCTGATCTTCTGCAAGAACAACAAGTTCAAGCTCTCTTGTCCACCTGGCCATATGTCTAGCTCCAACTCTGTTGGCTCTTGTTCACTCAGTTAACTATAGGTCACAGCCACCACCTGGTTGACAAACACTTCAATATGCCACTGAATGTAAGATACATTCTGATTTCATATATGTTTCAAATTGTGGCTTTAATAAAGTATATTATTCATGGAAATAGCTGAGAGAAAATTTTAGTCCAACTTTGTTGGTCTCATAACAAAATCTACATGTTTTGTGTTGAGTTAGCAGTTTTCTGAGAATTAATGTGGAATGTGGATTTCTCTTTGCTCAACTGCCTTTTGAAGATGAAGGAGTAGAGGCTAAGAAGTGTGCGTTGAACCTTCTAGAATCTTCAACACTTGATGAAAGAACCCTATGAAAGACCCAGATCTTCTGGCATCTGGTGTAGTGTATCTGTGCCTCTAAACAGTGTTAGGAATTCTTTCTATGTTATTTTCACTGATAAAAACTGTTAACAGGCTGGGAAGTGGCTCACTGGATAAGAGCACTTACTGTGCAGGCTTGAGGACCCAACTCCAGATTCTAGCACCCACATAAAAATGCTGTGAATTGCTAGGCATTTCTGGCCATCATAAGGCACAGACAAGAGGATTACTGGGCTTGTTCATCCCATTCTGTGAGAAGCCCTGTCTTAAAGAAATAAAGTTTAAAATGAAAGAACAGAGCATACTATGTCCTTCTCTGTCCCTTCTACATGTGTATGTATGGTTATGCACACACATCTTACACAGATGCACACACACACACACACACATTAACAATTTCAGTATATTATCAAAGTTTTCACTGTCTGCCTTATGAGCAATACGATTGCCCATATACCTTCCCAGAAACTACAAACAGATGGATGACCCTTCTGACAGGTCACTATAGAATGTATCACACAGAAAGAACTGATAAAAAACAATACTGCTTTCTTACTAAGATACTGTATTATTTATCTTCCATATTTACTGTGGCCAAATACATGACAAAATCAACTTACAAAAGAAAAAGTTTATTCTGGCTCACAATTAAAGGTATACACAGTCCATCATAACAGGGGAAGGCATGGCGGCAGGAGCGTGTGAAGCAGTTGGTCACATGGCATCCACAGTCAGGAAGCAGAGGAAAGGTGAATGCTGGGGTTCAGCTTGCTTCCTCCTTTTTATTCAGTCCAGGACCCAGCCTATAGGATGCTGCTACCCACAGGGTCTTCCCACCATAATTAGCCTAATCTGAATAATCTTTCATTAACATGTCCAGAGGCTTGTCTCTTAATCTTGATCCTAGATCTTGTCAAGTTGACAATATTAACCATCATAGTGACATAATAATTAAACTTCTAGATTATCTCTTGTGTAACATAAATTCATTTGAAAATTAGGTTCCCTGGAAGAAAATAAACCCATTAATTCTCTTCTTCCCATTGTCAAGAATGGTATTTTTAAAAAAAGACTCAGAAAAATCATAAATTCATTTAGAAAATCATATCTGAGAAATTCCATTTTCAAGCTCAGAGGAGGAGAGAGTTACCACATCAGCTTTTATGATGTATTTTAATAGAGTCCCTGGCTTCTTGGAAGATAACATCTGAACTGAGTGTTCTGATGTAGCATGGTTAAAAGAGGATGTTTGGTGTGAGGGTTGGCTCCATTGGGGAGGCATGCAGGGAGCCCCAGGTTTTATCCCGAACTCCACATAGACAGGGCCATGGTGGCAAAGGCCTGCAATCCCAGATCTCAGGAGGGAGAGGCAGGAAAATTGGGAGCTCAAGGGTATCCTTGGCTACATAACAAGTTTGGAGCTGACACAGTATGCATGAGCCTGCATCAAAATACAAGGATGCTACAGGAAGCAAGGCATACTGAAGCTGTTTCACAGCATTTGTGCTGAAATTGTGTGGTTTCTGCTTTATGAGGGGGATGATAAAAGAAGAATGTGACAGGAGGTCAAACACTCCTCATGTGCACTGATCTATAACTTCCAGTTGAGGAGCCACCCTGGTTTCCCCCCCAGAACTCTGGCTTTAAATAGAACATTGTGGTAATGTGTGAGCTTACGTTCATCCTGCACACACTGGGAACAGCCTGCAGGGGTCTGCTGTAACTTTGTCTGACTTCCCCTTCTCAGCTGTATCCCGTTCCTTCTCCTGTGGATTCTGAGCCAATAGCAGGGTTTGAATTTGCTCTGACAAGCAGGCTCTCTGATGAGGTGGTTCAGTAGGAAAGCATTTAAAAAATGCAGCCAGAAGATTGTACCATCCTGTAAAACTAGCCAAGGTCTTTCACAGAATAGCCCATGAGTAGACACATGAGGACCCTAGAGACTCTTTTTTTTTTTAAATGTATCCTAAAGCAAATGCCTCAAACTGTTGGTAGTGTCTCTCACAAAGCTGTAGAAGACAAGCTTGGTAGAAACAATACGTTTGAAAGGCAAACAGACTTGGACTGACTGGAATAGACATCTGTGGGACATAGTTCCCAGGCCAAATTTTATTCTATCTAATGTGGGCTGTTTGTGTCCTTCCATCTACTGAAATCGCATCCACTCTTTCTGTTATAGACAGGGTCTGGTTCCTCCTTTAAATATCACGATCTTGGCTTTCAGCATTATGATATTTGGAAAGGAGGACTCCACAAAGTAAATACCACAGAAATCATAGAAACAACACACTGGTTCAATGGGGTTAGTATCCTGTGGAAGGGACACACACAGAAGAAAGATTCCATAAGAACACAAAGACAGTGTGGCTGGTTCAATGGGATTAGTATCCTGTGGAAGGGACACACACAGAAGAAAGATTCCATAAGAACACAAAGACAATGTGGCTTGCTTAAGCACAGAAGAGAAAGCCTTTGAGAGGAGATAATTCCCTAGTATCTTGATCCTGAACTTCTAGCCTCCGTAACTAGGGTATTATTTCCGTTGTGTAAGCGACAGATTGTGATGATGTATGAGGAGAGTCCAAGCAAATAAATGCAGCCTGTTTGTGCTAATAAACTTTTCTTGCAAGACACAAAGCCCAGCAATTCACAAATTGTGTATGGCTGGCAGCCTCTGTGATACAGTATCAGAACTGGATAGCTGTGATGGATTTTTATTACCTGTGTCTTCTAAGGAAAGTGTGCCAGCTCTTTAGATGTGCATAATCCAGTGAAATATTAAAGGGGCAAGAAGAAGAAAACACCTATTTATGTTTTATTTCTATGACTGGGAATAAAATGCCCTGACAAAAAAAAGCAGCTTAAAAAGCCTTGACAAAAAGGGCGAAAGGGTTTATTTCAACACACAGTTTCATGTTATGTCTCATTACTGTGGGGGCATCACAGTGACTTTGAGCTTGAGATAGCGGTCACATCACATCCATAGGCAAGAGCAGAGAGGACTAAATGCGTGCACGCACACTTGCTTGCTTACTCACTTGCTCACTTGCTTGTGCTGAGCTCTATTTTTCTCTACTCTCACACAGTTCAGGAAACCCCTGTCTAAGGAATGTCTCCCACAGACATGCCACAGGGCAGTCCAGTATAGACAATCGTCCATTAAGATTCTCTTCCCTGGTGATTCTGGGGTGTGTCACATTTACGATTGAAGCTAGCCATCACATCATTTTAGTGGGCAATGGTCAAATGAACATTGACCCAGTCACCTGCAGAAATAGTCTGTTCTTCTCGCCTGGCCACCTGCATGTTGAGACCTAATGGCGCAGAATAAACATGTCTACTCCACAGTTGAAGTCTCTGAAGGGCATGTTGGGGAGCCTGTCTTCCAACAGACCTATAGGACATGGCAGTTAGGACAATAGGGCAGAAGGAAATGAAGGTGATATGGAAGTCAGCCTGAAAATAAACAGTGGAAGAAGGAGCTGTGTGGCCTTCGGTCTCCAAGGCTGGTGCTCCCTGAGTGTCAGGCAGATGTGCTCCAGTCCCTACCACCGAGCCCAGTCCGGTTGTGTGCGTAATGAGTTATTGGAAAGGCTCCTCTTTGGAAGAATTAAAATTTACATTTATAATCTGTGCATACTGTCTTTCTTCTCAAAGTGGTGATTTAGAAGTTTAGAGCACCTGTAAGGGATCAGCCTGGATGCTTCTGGGAATGTGCAGATTTAAAGAGTAAGCGTTGATTCCCGTCTGAAAACCACCGTCCTCAAAGCTCGCTTCTCCCAAGGCGAAGTCCTAGTATTGATCATACATGGAGAGTAGGTGCACCTTCTGGCAAGCTCCTTATAGGGGTGTCCAACCTACAGCCCAGTTAATCAGACAGATGGGCACACAGACATTGCAATGAGATAATGAGGTTGTCATCTTCAAAATTCACACTAGAGAACTGTGCAATCAAGTTATTACATACATATCTATGTCATCTATATCTAGCATATATTTATATTCTATATCTCCCCAAGAGAGGGGGGAGAGAAGTAGGGAGGGAGGTAAGGAGGGAGGGAGGAAGAGAGGGAGGAAGGAAGGAAGGAAGGAAGGAAGGAAGGAAGGAAGGAAGGAAGGAAGGAAGGAAAGGAGGGAGGAAATACCATATGGGCTGCAGCCCTTGCTTTCTGGGACTATCTGTGACCCATAGCTTGTATCAAACCCACTCGTAAGACTGGTGACATATCTTTGAAGAAGGAAGGCCTAGGGGAGAGTGATAGCACCCATCCTGGTCAGTTACCTAAAGAGGTTTCTTTCCTATCTGTTTCTAGCCTGATCAACTTGCAGCAGGCTTCTACACCAAAATGTCAGGCTGCAATCCACAGTCCAACTCAGAGTAATATGGAATCCCAGAGTTGAGATCACTTTCAGGCTGGCTAGCTTCTAGCCAGGCTGTTGTAGACGTTTGTTATTCTGTCCACTAAAGCTATGGTGACCCAGCTGTACTAGAAGCTGGCAAAAAAGAGCTGAACTCCAGCAAAGAGAAAACATCATCTTTCTTCTTGCCCCCATGTAATCAATAATTCAACCTTGTAAAGCAATCTTGATGCCTGGGAGAAGGCTTGCTGCAAAGGAAACAGAGGCCATACAGCATCCTCCTCTGCTTCTAAAACCTCTTTCTTTCTCCTGCCTTTTGTACCATCCCTAGCTTTGCCTTTAGTCTCCCTCCATCTGAACGTATAATTTATGCACATGCCAAGATGTGGGCTGGTACAATTGAGGAGGAGCAGAGAGAGGGGTATTGAAAGTAGGGGAAAGAAGAGATCATTTTAAATGTCAGATGGGTCTGTCAATGATGACTGAAGTCACTGCTTCCTCTGTGATATGTGCTGTGGGGTGTAGAAGTTGTTATTACTTGTGTATATTGAGGGCATGAGCAGACCATACTCTGTAGAAAGATGTTTATAGCAATAATTAAATCAGTAGCAGCAAATATCCTATTTGTGCCAATCACCACTATGTGTAAGTGTGTGTGCATGTGTGCATGTGTGCATGTGTGCATGTGTGCATGTGTTTATGTATGCACACATGTGGAGGACAAAAGACAGATTTGATAACATTTCTAAGGTAGTATCTACTGTTTGTTTGTTTGTTTGTTTGTTTGTTTGTTTTTGAGGCATGGTCTCTCACTGGCTTGAGACTCACTAAGAAAGTTAGACTAACTGGCCAGGGAGCTACCTCTCTGCCCCCAAGGATGCCCCTTCTCTGCATCCCCAGTGCTGAGACTACAGTACAGGCCTGTGCTGCCAATGTCCTCAAAGTTGCAAGGCAAGCCTTTTACTGAGTAGGCTATTTCTCTATCCAGCCCATCACTGTTGGAGCTGGAGTTTCAGGAGGTTATGAGTTGCCTGGGTTCAATTTCCCTGGAAGAGTAGTAAGTACTCTAAACCACTGAGCTGTCTCTCCCACCCTTTTCTCTTCACCTTAATATTCTAACTTTTCAACATAACTCTTGAGGGCATTGCTTTCCATAGTCTGATTCCCTGCACCCAGGAATCAAGTGCCACTGCTTGAGTAGTGGAATGAATTCCCTGAGAAATAATGTCAGTATTTGGCTACTCTCTCCTTCACTCTGTTGCCATGCTCCACCATGCACAGCTTAATAAAGTGGATTAATAGGAATGACATCCTTGGGGAGATCTGCTTGCAGCAATTGTAAAGTCAGCATCCATAGCTGTCCAACTAAATCCAAGAGTCCCCGGAAGGATAGAAGGATGGCTCCTCTCCAGAGCCTTAAAGAGGATTAAAGTTTTAAATGCATGCCATCTTGGTTGATTTAGCAATAACAGGTGGTATGTTCAACAAAGCTTCTGGTCTGCAAATCCAACCTGTAAGAAACTACTAGAAAGTCACAGAACCCATCTCTGTGTGTCTGTAAGATGGAACACTGGAGCAGCTCCGAGCTACAGGCAGCTCATCTGGAGTTGATAGACGGCTCTTTGTCAGTCATCCCAGCCTGCCAGCACCAGCTAAGTCTGAATCTCACTCTCCAGGATGAGGGATTTGTGGCTCTTTCTGTGTTGACAATGGCCTGGGGTTCTGTCTTAGATGGAACCTCAGCTGCTGACACCTCATAGGCTAAAAAGAAAGTTCTGATAGCACTTTACAGAAAAGCAGTCACTCTAGTGGGATCACTGCACCCACATCTGTCCCTCCCTCCTTCCTTGGTTCACAAATTCATTTATTCGTGTTTGTGTGTGTGTGTGTGTGTGTGTGTGTGTGTGTGTGTATGTGTATCTGTGTGTGTTTGTATGTGTGCGCATGTGCAGAAATATGTGTGTGCGTGCATGTGTGTGTATCTGTAAGTCTATGTGTGATTGTACGTGTGAGCATGTGTGTGTGTGTGTGTGTGTGTGTGTGTGTGTGTGTGAGTAGGCTATACTGGAAACTCAATGAGGCCCAGGGATCCTCATGTCTCTCCCTCTCAAGTACTAGAATTACAAATGTGTACCAGATACCATGCCTGGCTTTTTAAGGTGGGTTCTGATAACAGAACTCAGATCTCCATATTGACATGACAAGCATTTTGCTTACTGAGTTGTCTCCTCAGGCCCTCATTCATCCATTTGACAAATACCTTAGAAGCAATGGGCTCTGCTTAAATTACTGGGTCTTCTATTCTGTCAGTAGGCTTGTTGGTAAAACATGTATAAGGGACAAAATTGTGCTGTAGAGGGGCAAGCAGCACCTCTCAGCTTTTCAAGTCTTTCTAAGTTGTTTGTCTGCTGGTCTTGCCTGTTACTTTCTTCTCCACTAGTGGGTAATGGGTGGCTGTGCTTCCCGGCCATCTATACATATTGAGAAGAGCACTCCTATGACAGGCAGCAGCAGCTCAGACTTTATCCACAATGCTGCTAAGGTCACACCAAACCGTCCTGCCCTTCATCAAACCCGAATCCCTGTCACTCAGCTACCCTGTGTCACTGTTTCATGCGGTGAGGCTCTGGCTGCAGAGAGGTGGCTCATGGGATTCATATTTCTCAATTCTGTTCATTTATAACTTACAGATGCAATCTGTCAGTGAATATATTCCTTCTGTAAAGCACTCATGTATCAAAAACAGGGCTGAGAGATAGCTTGGCCAGTAAATCACTTTCTGTGGAAGCACGAGGACCTTAAGGCAGATCCTCAGTATCCTGTAGTCTCATCACTGGGAAGATAGAGACAGATGCTCCCGGGAACTCACTGGCCAGCCAGGCTTGGCAAATTGGTAAGCTTCAGGCTCAGTGAGAAATCCTATCTCAAAAAGTAAGGTGATATATATATAGTGATAGTAGACACCCAACACACATTCTGGCTCCCATAGGTGTGTGCACACATCCACACACATGCACATACATAAACCATTCATATATCATAGAATAATCAAAAGTGTTAATGTATAGTTTCTGGTCATCTTTCTCTGATTTTACTTAGGTATACAAATTCTAACACATATCTGTCTATAGGCATGGATAAAGTACATATTGTGTGGTTTTTGTGTTTCTCTTACATAAACAGTACACTGAAATGTCATTCTGTAACTTACCCTCCCCTCCCCCATTGAGAACATTCCAGATCAGCAAATGCACTGTGACTTCCTTAACATCCCATAGTGTAAGTGTATCTTTTTCCTATTAAGTCTATAAAGGTGCTTTTGCTTTCTAGTATAAACGTTCGATATAACTGTTGAAGTTACATGTTTTAAGTTATTATTGAGCTGGTGCATTAGCTCATGGGATGAAGGTGTGCTTAGCATGTACAAAGCCATGGGTTCCATTTTTAATAAAACACACACAAACACACACATACACATACACACACACACACACACACACACACACACACACACGCACGCACGCACGCACGCACGCACGCACAATATGTACGTATAATATAGATCCTTCCATGGGTGGGAGAGATGGGTCAGTGGTTAAGAATGTATTCTTGTCTTGCCAGGGTGCCCAAATTTAATTCCCAACACCTATGTGGGGGTGATATAACTGCCTATAGCTCCAGATCTAGGGGACATGATGGTCTCCAAAGGCACTCTTGTGCGCATACCCACGCATACAGACACATATATACACAATTAAACACAAAATTTTGAAAAGCATAAGACCCCTTAGCATTTGCATGGATTTATACATAAACCAGACATCCATGAAAGAGCTCTTTCTGGTTTTATTCTCTGCCTTTTCCCCCTCAGGCTCTTACTTAAGCTTAAGGTAACTGGACTAAAGGAAAGACAGCCACAAATCTCCTACCTTGTTACTCCAAGCCTTGGGCTTTGGGACATCTCCTACTTGTGGATGCCTTTCTCTCTCTGAGAATGTCCTTATTTCCAGGAGCCTCTAACGGACATAGCTAGAAAGAACCAGGTCAATGTAACACTGAAAAAGAGAAGCTATTTGATTTTTACAAAAAGTTGCTCATTGGGGGGTGTTATTTTCAAAGGTAATTTTAGAATGGTACTTCAGTCTCTTGCTTTTGATTTCAAATGGTTACCAAAAAAATAAGTTTGTTTTGTTTTTTACTGCTGTGACTATGCAGCATCTCTCTTCAGCAGCAGCTAATATTGTCTCTTTGCTGTGTATTCTTCCAGAGAGATTTTATGCTTGTAAAATGATGTGTATTTATATGTAAGCTTCTGTTCCCACCCATAACACAAATATGCACCTGTAAGCATGGTAAGCAGTACAGCATTGTGGTTAATATATGGTTTAGAAATCAAACTTCCTAGGTTCAAATCCCAGTTCTGTCATGTGTTACCTATGTGGGTTGTGGGGAAGTACTTCATTGATGCCTGTGTCCATTTCCATGTCTGAAAACATTGTGTTGGGGTTGTTACAATGTTAACAAATTGTAGCTCACTTAAGCATTGTACCAATCCCAACACAATTTGAAAAGTGCTTTAAACACATCTGGAATATAGAATGCACTGGTTGGGTTTTTGTGTCCCCTCAACATAAACTAAAGTCACCTGAAAAGGAGGAATCTCAAGTAAGAAAATACTCTCATCAGATTAGCCTGTAGGCAAGTATGTGCTCCATTTTCTTGAAGAATGATTTGGGAAGGTCCAACCCACTGTGGATGGTGCCACCCCTAAGCAAGTGGTCCTAGGTCATATGACAAGCCAAGCTAGTCAAACCACAGAGAGCAAGCCAGTACGCAGCACTCCTCTATGGCACCTGCTTCAGTTCCTGCCTCCAGGGTCCTGTCTTAAATTCCTGCCTTGGCTTCCTTCAGTAATGGATTGTGATCTGAATACATAAGCCAAATAATCCCTTTCCTCCTTCAAGGTGCTTTTGGTTAGTGTTTTATCATGGCAACAGAAATCAAACTAAGACACAGAAAGATGCAGAAGTTCCTTTATTGAATCTTTAAAAAGAGATGAAAAAGAGAGAGGGCGGGGTAAAGAAGGAACTGTTCGATTATATTTCATTTTGTAACACAATAGATCTCAGCCCTTTCCCCATTTGATAGCCAGGAGAAATCTCACTCTGTAGATAAGTCACAGGCTGCTTGCTTACCAGCTTCCTGGTGGCAGTCAGAGCAATTGTTCACCCTCACTACTACAGCCACCCCTTGATGAGTAACCTCAGGTACGGGCAGTTTGCATTTCTGCAGGTGTCAGATAGGCTCCTCAAAATGGAATCTCGGGGTCAAGGAGAATGTGCACCTGTGGTGTTGATAGCTGCCGCCGCCTTGTATTCACAGCGTTCACACCTGTCTACCCTCCGAACCCATGATGTGAGGAGGACCTGTTTGCAGAGCCCAGGAAATTGGTGATAATAAGTCTCATGAACTTTGCTCACGTGCTAAGCAGGACTTGTACCTCCCCGAGGTTTTAATTTGCACATGTCTTTATGGTAGGAAGAATGAGAATCATAGCTCATGTGCCCAGGCTTTCTTGTCTTGTCTAAGAACTGTCACCCACGGTGTCCAGTTTTAGACAGAGAACTACTTATCTATTGCTTAAGAACTGCCAGGACCATTTTATACATTAAATGTATAATTACTTATTCTTTGTAATTATTTCTGGTGTGTGTGTGTGTGTGTGTGTGTGTTATTTGTTTGTGTGCATATGTGTTTACATGTGTGAATGCAGGTACACATATGTGTATATATAGGGAAGGGGCAGAGGACCGTGTCAGCATGTCAGGTGTGTTCCTCAGTGGCTGTCTACCTTATTTTTACTTGTTTTGTTTCCCTCTGCCTTTTACACAGGGCCTCTCATTGCACATGGAGCTCACTGACTAGGCTAGACCCTATGGCTGTTGAGTTCCAGGGAACTGTCTCTCTCCACTCAGCACCCTCAGTGCTGGGATGGAAAACGTATTCTGCTGCAGCATCTGACTTATATGTGGGTGTGAGGAGCTAAGCCCCGTCCTCATCCTTGTATTGCAGTCATGTTCCTCACTTCTCAGCCCCCTCTTTTGGCTTTAAAGATATTTTAAAATTAAATTTATTTTGTAAATTTTTTTAATTTATATTTAGTTGCATCTTTCCCTTCCCTTTCCTCCCTCCATGACCTCCCATAAACTCTTCCTTTCTCTTCTTTAAATTCTTTATCTGACACTAATTGTGATTGCATATGTGTCTGCATATGTATATACAAACATACACACATATAAACATATTCATCCTCCATTCTGTCTCTATACTGCTACCTGTATGTATATTTTCTGGTCTGACCCTCTCACTGGACCACCAATTGGTGTACTCTCCCTGGGGAAGACCACCTTTCCTGTTCCCAGTTTTTCTCAGTTGCCAATAGTCCTTTGGTATGGTTGAGGCCTCATGAGCTTTTCTTCTTCAGTTTGATGTGGATGTCATCTTTGTTCAGCTCAGGTTTGGGCAGCCATGTTGGTCAGCCATTATGGGTGTAGCTTTTGCTATTCCTAGAAGACAGTCTCACAGCAAATTCACCCATCCTCTGGCTCTTACAATCCTTTTGCCTTAGGTGTGGGAGTGTGCTGTAGATGTATCCATTGGGACTGGGCTCCACAACTCTGCATTTTGATTGATTGTGGTTTAATGCAGAGGTCTTTAAACGAGTTCCTTAATGAGTGGTGGAGACCACACTTTCCTGTGGGTATAAGAACAAATGCTTATAGATTGCGGTTAGGGATTGCGCTGGTTTAGTAAATCAGGGGCTGGAGATTCCCCTCCAATAACCGGATTTCCCTAGCACTGAGTAGTTGGTTAGGTTTTTCAGTACCAGTCAATCCTTCTGTTGTTGAGTGGATCTTAAGTCCCAGTTAGAGAGCCATTGGTTACCATCAAGGTATGTATGCCACTACTACACCCTTAGGGTTACCATGCCATGCTGGTCGTTGATATAGTTCATGAGTATCACAGCTGGGTAGAATTGCTGGTTGCCTCCAGCCTTTGGAAATTTGCTTTTTTTGTTTTTTGGGTTTTTTTTTTTTTACTTTTTATTTTTGAGACACACATAACACATATGCTCAGAGTTTTAAAAAGTATTTTAATTAAAATATTATTATATTTTCCCCTCCCAGTCCTCCCTCATACCCCTGCTATGTTCTTTCCATGTAACCCCTCCCACTCCCAACCTAGGCTCCTTTTCAAGTTTTTGGCCTTTTTTTTTTTGATTACTGTTCACACACACACACACACACACACACACAATTTCAAAGCTGATCACATGGTATAGGATAACAAATCGATGGACTCGATGGACTCATCCTTGAAGAATAATTCTCCTTCTCTTGGCAGTCATTAATGCCTAGTACTTCTTTGTCTTTGGGTGGAGCTGTCTGAGACTATTCTTTCCCACATTCGCCCCTTGGTATTGCCATTATTCAGGTCTTGTTTGGGCAGCCATGTTGTTGCAATATCATGGAGGGAAGTTCCCTGTCTTTGGAGATAGACTCTTCCAGTAGATCTCCTGGCCCTCTAACTCTTACAAACTTTCTGATCCCCTTTCCTAGAGGAACCTCCTCTATTCGAGCTGGGTACCCCATGATTAATTGTTCTCTATTTTGACCAGTCGTGGTTTTCTGAGTGGTCTCTATCTGCTGCAAAGTGAGGCTTCTTTGATGAAGGATGCGAGCTACACTTACCTGTGATTATATGAAAAAGTATTGAGAAAGAAGTTAGGAGTTAGTGCTGTTACAGTAAAGAGACAGAACTAGTTGCCTGTAAGATCCATGACCTTACAAGTTAGCCTTCGGTAGTTGTTGGTTACTGCCAAGTATGAATGTCACTATTGCATGTAGGAACATTGTGCCTTGCTGGTTGTGTGGTTCACAGAGTTTGCAGCTGAGCGGAACTATTGGTTGCTTTTCTCCTTAGGGAGTTTGCATGGTACCATCTTCTACATCCGTGGTTCACCATGTGTGGGTCATAACTCCTTTGGGGGCTGAACAACCCTTTCACAGGGGTTGCCTAAGACCATCTGCATATCAGATTTATGATTCATAACAGCAGCAAGATTACAGTTATGGAGTAGCAACCAAAATCATTATATGGTTAGGGTCAGTACAACATGAGGAAACGTATGAAGGAGTAGCAGCGTTAGGAAGGTTGAGACCCACTGTTCTACTAGGAAAGTTTGTCCTTAAGGAAGAGACTTTCAGGTTAACGCCAGCTAAATCTTCTGAGTCCTGAGTCTGAAGTACATGGCCTCTTCAGTAATAAGGGCTCACCTCAGTCTCTCAGAGGCAACCAAGGTCAACAGTAACAGCCTATACTGTTCTGGAAGCCTCTTGGATTCCCTTGACCAACAATTCAACAAAGAGTTTCCTAATCCTTGGTGCTGAGGTTTTTGTTCGATGTTCTATGGCTTTTGCAGGAAGAATTGTCAGCTCAAAAGACATAACTTCATTCTCTGTGTCTGTCTGTCTGTCTGTCTGTCTGTCTGTCTCTCCTCTCTCTCTCTCTCTCTCTCTCTCTCTCTCTCTCTCTCTCTCTCTCTCTCTCTCTCTCTCTGTGTGTGTGTGTGTGTGTGCATGTGTGTGTATGTGAAACACACAGATCTTTTGCTAGTTTAACTCCAATGAACTTTATTCCTTTAAGCAGCTGGATTGCTGAATGACAGTATTTTTAAAATCCAAGTTCTGAAATATAGTGTATAAAAGTTAATGTTCTAACAGGTGGAACGCATGGAAACTTTAAAGAACTCCTGCCATGTGAAATAATGCCTCCTACCTATGAGTATCTATACAACTCTCCTTGTGTTTCCAGAGCAACTTACCTTCCAGGATGGTAGATCAGTGCTAGGAAATCAATCCTTAGAAGCATGCAGTTACAGGAAAAAAATAACATGAAATTGCATGTCTTAAAGAAAATTGAAAGTACTTCTTTACCTCCCTTTGAGAGTTTCTGGCAGTTTGAATTTTTACTATTTCCACACGCCCAAACTGGCAGTTCTCCTGGAGGAGGAGTGCAAACCTAAACCACGCTTGCCCAGACACCTGCAGGCAATTACTGGGTAAAGGTCCCTGGCTGCTGGTGGGATATGTTATCTCTCTCAGCTGCAAAAAGCAAGCATGCAGACTTGAGACCATCGCTTCTGCATCCAGTGTCATTATTCTACCTTATTCATCCCAAATCAAAGCCATTTGTTGATATAAAAATGGCCACACATACCAAAGCTCATTGAATCAACAATCTTTCAAACTCTTCCATGTATATGCTTAGGTGGATATTGAATTAGTTACTATGTTCGTTACTGTGACCAGATACCTGACACAAAACAACTGAAAGGTTTCTTTTGGCTCACAAGTAGAAGTGTCCTGCCTTTTGACACTGTGATATGACATTACCATCCACAAATGTGTTGGGCCATATCCACAGCTGTGCTGGTACACTAGGCTGGTGACAGCTTAAGGTTAAGAAGGATACAGTCCATCATGGTGGAGATAGCAAGAGCACAATGTGTCTGCAGTCAGGAAGCAGCATTCAGAGAAGAAATGGGACCAGGCTATCAAACATCATGGCTGATCTCCAATGACTCACTTCCTCCAGCCTCCTCTAGATGCTCTATAACCTTTGTAAATGATGCCACTATCCAGAGAGCAACTGTTTGGACACATGAGCCTATGGAGGACATTTCTCATTCAAGCTACAGCTGTCACTGTGATATATTCTATAGCAGATGACAGGAGAGAGTCTGATGATGGGACCTGGACAAGTTACTAAGCCTCAGAAACTAGCATCCAGGCTCTGAATCTATGCAGTAGAGATCATAAAACCCTTCATCCTAGTCCTTTCAAGCCATTCTAGTCAGCTTGTCATCACTGTGTGTTTAAAATTCGAGAAACACTTAAACTAATCAACACAGGAAGAAGAAAGATTTGTTTGGGTTGACAGTTTTGAAAGGGCTGTGGCAATCTCTCAGTTGGCAAAGTGCGGGTGTTATGGGTCTGAGTGTGATCCCCAAGACACATGCTTTAAGCAAATCTGTATATGGGGTACATGGTTATAGTTTCAGATCCTTTGGGTTTCCTGACCGCTCAGTTCAGGCTAACTGGAAATTTCCAGAATAGTGAGAGACCTTACCTCAAAAATCAAGATGGGTGGTTCTGGCCTCCACATGTACACACACACACACACACACACACACACACACACACACACACACTGAAATAGAGACAGGGAAACGGGGGTACCACTGTTCTTTTTAGGAGCATACATGCTGTGACCTGAAACCTCTCCTTGTACCCACCTTCGAGCTCCCCATGCTGGGGAGCTTTTTCTACACAGGCCTTTCAAGGGCACAGTATATCTAAATTTAGAAATGGAACTAAGTGGGCTGGCGTATGGTAGCGACCTGTACAGTGTCTGACATTCAGGAAGGCCCTTACGTAAGGCTGTTACAATTGTTATTCCTTTGAGACAGGGCCTTATGAAGCCTAGGTAGACTCAAACTCACACTACAGCAGAGGATGAATTGAACTCCTGATCTCCACGCCTCTACCTCCCAAATGCTAAGGTTACAAGCGTGTACCACTACAACCAATCCATGCAGTGCTGTGCGGAACCTAGGGCCTCATGCCTGCTGTGCAAGTATTAAGTATTCTATCAACTGTGGTAAATCCCTAGTCTTGTTATCATTGTTACTATTGCTTAACTGTAATTAACTCTCAGCTTAAAAGAAAATAATTACATGGTCATCAGGGATGCCCTACTTCAACGGCCCCTCTGTGACTGGACAAAATATCCTCATTCCTTAAGTCGAGTGAGTTCTGTGATCTTTACAGAATGTTTCTTTGTATGTGTAGGTGAGTAAACATGTACATGCAGGTGCATGGGGAAGCCAGGGGTCAGTAACAGATGTCTTCCTTAACTACTTCTCCATATTAGTCTTGGATTTGGGGTCTCTCTCTCTGAACCTGCATTGTTGGGCCAGCTGAACACTAGGCTGCAGGGATTTCCCTCTACCTTCCCATGCCTGGGAAGATCTAGGCCCATGTTACCATACCTGAGATTTTCTCTTATGAGTTCTGGGGATCTTAACTCAGGTTCTCATGCCTGCATGGCAAGCTCTTTGCCCACTGAGCCATCTCCCTCAGGAAACATTCTATTATCACAGCACCTGTCACCAAGAACCAGCTCTTTGATTCAACTTGTCCTGGGGTCAAAACTGCTTCCCAGAGAATGGAGCTTTCCCTGAGAACAGGCTGTCCTGAGCATGCTGTCAGTGCCTGCCAGTGCCTCCTTACTTGCCCTTTAACCCCCTAAAAGCAGGGTCCCTACAACAGGCACTGGAATAACTCCCTTCGGGATTTGCTTTTTGGGATTTAATAAACTCTTGGTTGGTAGCCATCTCTCTATGGCCACATATTAGGTGATAACAAAGATAATATCTGGATATGTGGTCTGTGCTGCTGGCATGAGATGGTCTGAACAATAACCAAGGAAAGAAACATCTCATTGTCTAGTATAAAGTAGGAGCTGATTTTGAAATAGACATTGTGGCTGGAGGCATGGCTCCATCAGTAATGTGCTTGCCATGAAACCATGAGAACTGACTTTAATCCTTACAACTCAAACAGGAAAAGCTGAGTGTAGGGCAGGAGACATGGTTACAAGGATGCAAAGGACTTGAGTTTAGCTCCCAACACCTCTGTAAGGCAGCTCACAACCACCTGTGATTGTAATTCCAAAGGAATTCAATCTCCCCTCTTCTGAAGTCTGAGGATATTGCATTCATATATACATATACATTGCATATACTAACATATATACATACATTGTGTGCATGCACACACACACATACACACCACACACACACACACACACACACACACACAGACAGAGAGAGAGAGAGAGAGAGAGAGAGAGAGAGAGAGAGAGAGGCTTTAATTTTAATAGCTCTTTATTCATGGGTATCAGCAACTAAAATCGCTGTTGGAACAACATCCACCATACGTTATTTGTGTTTTCATGCCCACCCAAAAGAACTCCCAGGCTCCAAGAAGTCTGAGTTTTCTTACCCCATGAGCCATCTCCCAGATCAGGGGATAAGAACCCTTTCTCGTGGGAGGACTTAAGGAAAAGCTATACACTCGGATTTGGGCACAAAGAGATGGCTAGATTGCAGATCGCATATGCTAACCCCACTTCTCTGGCCTGTGTTGCAGGGATCATGTACCGGAAGTCGTGTGCATCATCAGCAGCCTGTCTCATCGCCTCAGCTGGGTATCAGTCCTTCTGTTCCCCTGGGAAACTGAACTCCGTGTGTATCAGCTGCTGCAACACCCCGCTTTGCAATGGGCCGAGGCCCAAGAAGAGAGGCAGCTCTGCCTCGGCCATCAGGCCTGGTCTTCTCACCACTGCCCTGTTCTTCAACTTAGCCCTCTGCTTGGCACACTGCTGAAGCTAAAGGAGATGCTGACCCCTGCTGCCTCATCTGTCCTTCCTCTCTCACCTTCCTTCCGGGTGTCCTTTTATTCTGGGTAGACAAGGGAGTCTTTGTTCCCTTTCAAGTAATGCAAGATTGCCGTGCACAAATACTTTTGTAAGCTCTGAACCAATTCACTCTGAATTTCTGTGTGTAGTTGAAGAAAAAGCATGGAGCAGAAAGTCCAGACCCTCGCATCCCAATCTGGTTAACCACCGCCAAGGCTAGCCTGGAAGAATCAGCCCTTAGAAGTCACTGAGATATGCAGCTGCCTTTCCCAAAGCCTTGAGCTTCCATTCTGGCCCAATAGGAGTCGCGGTCTATTCGGGGAATGTTGCTGCGTGAAGGTAACTTTGCTTTTGTGAGAGGAAAGAGCCACTTTCTGCTCAAGGCTTCTGAATTTGACATTCACACTTCCTGCTCCTGTAAACAATTTTCTGTGGTGGAACCAGCTGGTTTGGTCTCTGAGCCAGTCTGCGGTGACTCAGGACTCAAGGGCTGGGGCTTAGCCTCTAGGGGCTTAGCCTCCGCCTGAAAAGTGCTTAAGAAAACCTTGTTAGTTCTCCTGGAGGAAGAGTTACTACGCCGGGAGGCTAGAAAGATGAGGGGGCTGCGGGCTGAGCTGGTGCTGTTCTTGGTGGAACTGAAGTGGGCACGCAGGCGTTTCTCCTGGTTGGCATGCTGCAGAGTCAGCCGGCAGCACAGTACCTGCCAAAACACCTTCCGGAACTGCTGAGAGGACACGTTGTAGAGGAGAGGGTTGACCACGGAGCTGAGGTAGAAGAAGGTGTCGGAGAAGGGGAGGAGGATCATATATGCCTTGAAGTATGACTTGGTCCAGTCATGTTTGGGTTTTGCTGCAGCCATGATCCGTCGTATCTGATTTGGCATCCAACACACAGCCAGTGTCACCACAATGAGTCCTGGGGAGGCAAGAACAGGAGAGAAAAAGAGAAGGGGAGAAAAACAGCATGAGAACGAAAATAAATAAATAAATAAACCCATAAAATATTCAGCCCCTTGGTTCTGTTGCTTACTGGCCGGAAAACGGTAGCAATCCTCGGTGTTGTGCTTGGCGGCTTCCTTTTGCCACCGGCAAAAGAGAATTTACTGCTGCTTCAAGCTCAGGGGACTTTGGCTATGTTAAAAAGCGTTAAATGCTTTCGACAGAGTATTTATACCTGCGGATGCCTGTTAATTTTCAAAATGTTTTCGTTGTTGCTTGTGTATCCAGAAAATATCTCACGTTGGCCATAAACCTGGTTTTGTCCTTTTGTTTCTAGATGGGACCATAAGCTATAGCCATAGTAGATGAAATAGTAGCTGTTTTATAAACAATGAAGTCAAATGGAAGTTGTTTCACTTTGCCTAAACAAATACATTTTATGATGCTGATTTTGTATCCAGTTTCAGGAGAAGTAAAACTGGGGACAGGTAGTGATGGAGAAGAGGTACCACTCAGTCCTGCCTCTTGTGCATGAGGCTCTGACTTTCCAGAACACCCATCTAATTGCCCCATACTTGCATTTTGGATTATAGAGTAGCAGCTACTTCTAAGTCTGACAAACTGAAATCACAAAACGTGTGTGTGTGTGTGTGTGTGTGTGTGTGTGTGAAGTAGATGATATATAACTGTATGTCCCAAAAGATATACACACCTTCATCTATATCAGCATCGCTGCTTCCTCTCAAATACTTTTGGAAGCCCCTTCCACCTTCACTTTGGAAAGTAAATTGTCCCCAAACACCAGAATATCTAAAACTCATTTCCTGTACAGACCGGGGCACACCCCCCGCTTTGTGGGACTGAGCTCAGTAGCTGGCCAGGGATGATCAGGCCCTGCAGAAGCAGTGCCACTCAGCCCACCCTGAGGGTGGGCACTCATTTGCATGCTCCAGGCTTACATTCTGGCTCCCATGATCACAGAGAATTCTACAGTCTGACAAACACCTGAAATCACAAGACAATGACTCTTTACTGACAAAGCAAGGAAACAGGCCTGGGGAATCTTTCGGACTTTACTTTCTCTTTTTCTGAGAAGATGTTCAGAGTATCCAGAGCAGACGTTCCCACGAGAGGGGCTGATATCTTAAAGCAAGAATTTGATGCCATTGAAGAGATGGCTCAGCAGTTAAGATATAAGTTCTGTTCCCAGCATACATCAGGTGGTTCACAATGGCCTGTCACTCCAGCCACTGGGGTGGGGGATTAGAGAGCTTCTGGCTGCCTCAGCACCTGCACTTATGTGCACATCCCTCCCCACACATACATAATAAACATATACATACATACACACACACACACACACACACACACACACACACACACGTGTGTGTATATATATATATATATATTAATTTTGCATTTTACAAGTATGTCTTCCCACTCTGAACCCAATTTGCTAGGAAACTACCGGGAAGTAAAAACATAGTCACTGCTTCCTGCCTAGGGCAGATGGTAAGTAGTTCACTAATTAAGGATCCAGGGCAAGCAGACATGTCCGTGAGCCCAGGGTTAGCCCAAGTATCCCTTGACAGCACATAACTCAGCTGCCTCCAAAGACAGACCCTCTGAACAAAACCCACATGCCAGCAGAGAGGGCCTGGGAAACTCTAGTCCTCTGAATTTCCAAGGATTCTTTCTGTCAAACCTCAGCCAGGGCTTTGAAATATACACCAAACTGCTTATTTCTTTCCTTTGAATTTGCTTCCCTGAGAACAGTTAGTAAATCTAAGAATAAAATAGGCAAAGTAACATATTGATCCAGTAAAAAGGCTAAATAAATAAATAAATAAATACTATCTCAAGACAGGAGCAGATTCCAAATCACCTTGTTACTATGGCTTGATGAAAAAATAACAACAACAAAATACTCACTTTTCTTATTTAAAAAGAAAAATCACCTGCCCCAGGAAACTTTGAGGAGCTTCCAGCCACCCGCCCCGATTTGGTCTGGACTTTCTACAGCTCTGAGTAACTAGTTCAATATTGATTGTGAAAGAGAACAGGTGCCTGCGTACATGGGGAAGCTGAACATTTTCACAGCGCTTCACAGGCTGCTTTTGTTCCCCCATCACTGAATTCTGCAGAACAAGTTCAATCATCATCCAAGAATGCATTTGTTAGAATGTGGGGATTGAGCGCACAGCTTCCTGTGTGTGCCATGCGACAGACACGGTGGGAGGTTGCTCTTTGAGAATCAAGAAAGCTGACTAGATGCTCCCTGCACCTCCCGCAGGCTGAACAAGACATAGCTTTGAAAGCTCACCAGCAAAAGTGGTGAGAGAAGCCATGTTGGGAAGGAGGAGGAGAGACATTGGGGAGGAGTGGAGAGGAGGAAAGATTTTGGGGAGGAGGTGGAGAAACCTTAGGGTAGAGGAGAGAGAACTGAGAAAGAGACGCCGAGGAAAAGCATCATGAATCTCCTGCATTGCATTGCCTCAGCTCCTTCGTACACAGACTTCCATTGGCTTCCTGCATGGGCTTGCTCAGCTTCAACCACCCTGCACTGGTCACTCCATTGAAAGGAGACCTTAGTCATTTTTTGGTTTTGTTCTGTTTTGCTTTGTTTTGTTTTAGAGTGGAATAAAAGAGGAAGAGAAAAAGGGAGGAGAAGAGACCTAGGGTGACGGTGGAAAAAAAGGATGGGGAAGACAAGGATCCAGGACTTGCTCTGCAATTTCAGCCAGGATAAAATCCTGCCTGTGAGATTGAAATTAAATAACAAATGAGAGACCATTTGAGTGAGTAGCAGCAAATGGGAAAAGAGATCAGAGCTCCTCAATAATGAGGAGCAGATCACACGGCTTCCTGGCTGTAGAAGGAGGCAGGTAGGATATCGAGAACGGACTTAGAAGAGAGACACAGCATATGACATTTCTAATTAGACCACACAAGCAGGTCTAGAGACAGAGCCAGGGACAAGAAATGGGAAAAGAACTCGCTTCTTCTGCTCCAGCTTCTGTACTGAGTACTCACTTCCCATGTGGGTCTCTCTTCTCCTGACAACCCAGAAAGGTCAAAACAGTCAGTATCTTCAGGTAACAAATAAGAAAGCTGCCTACCTCCCAAACATGATACAGGCTCTTTTTCCCTCTCAAGATACAATACTGTCAATTGGTCCTATTTTCAGAGTGATAAAGAAACACAGGCAAGATGGCTACAAAGATGGCTCAGTTGTCACAGTGCTTGCTTCTCAAGAGTTCAGGTCTCTGGCACCTACAGGAGCACTGCATGGACATGATGAGCCCAACAGTAATGCCAGTCTTGGGGTGTGAGTACTATAGATTCCCAGAGCAACAAAGCTAGCAAAACTAGGCAGATTGGTGAGCTCCACGTTTGACTGAGAGCTCCTGTCTCAGGACAGGAGGAGGAGTTAACAAGGATGGAAGTCAGCATGAACTTTGGGCTTCCACACACGAACTCGTATGTTGGTACACAGTCACCAACATAAGTGTGCAAACATGCATGCATATATGACACATAGACATGAAAATTGAAAAAAATAAACCAAAAAAAAGTGTGACAGGGAAGAAAATAGTCATTAGTCATAATGTGTCTCTATCCACTAAAAGAACAGAAGCCTTACATTTAATTTAAAATTTTTCAATCACATTAAAAATGAAAAAACACTAAGTGATAACAATTTTTCTACTGCTACCTAAGTCAGCACACATACAACTGGATTTCTTTTTTTTTTTTTTTTTTTTTTTGGTTTTTTTCGAGACAGGGTTTCTCTGTGTAGCTCTGGCTATCCTGGAACTCACTCGGTAGACCAGGCTGGCTTCGAACTCAGAAATCTGCCTGCTTCTGCCTCCCAAGTGCTGGGATTAAAGGCGTGCACCACCACTGCCCGGCTCAACTGGATTTCTTATGCAAGTGAAATACAGAACCATAAAAATTATTTGTGAGATAGGTTTTATTCTCCTGCCCCCATACTAAATCCTCAGCTGTCCCTTTCCCAAATATGGACACAGTCAATCCCAAGGAATTGCCCAAGAAGTCTGTATTTGCAGCACTGTCAAGCACCGAGGAACCCGGATTGGGTTTGTACAGTGTTGACTCTGCTTTGCTAGCCTCTTCCTGGAAACCCTCTGTAAAACTGATGGTCAAATTATTCAAAGTCTACCTTATTCTGAGAGTACAAAAATGTCTTCTGCATGTCTTATCATAAACTCTGTCTGTCTGCATCACACAAATCACACCAACTTCCTGGCAGAGCTGTTGACGTAGCCTTCCCCTACCTCAAAAGGGGTTGAGAAAAATGGCTGCCACTATGTCTGTGTTTCAAAAGATAATTTTGTTCTGGGAAAAAGGAATGCTGGGCCTAGAAATGCCATCAACGGCAGTCTGAGGTATGTGCTCACCGGCATTGAAACAGTCAAGTCAGCCTTTCTAGAACAGGAAACCAACTAGACCCTTTGTGCGGAAATTTATCATTTCACAGTGATTACTCATTGTTACATTTGAAAAAAAAAATGTCCTTTTCTATGATACACTGTTGAGAATAAACACCGTACTATGTCCAGAGTTAACTTTCTATTCTGGCTGTTTGAAATTGCTTCCTCTCCAGTCTCAGCTACTCTCTAGCTAACACAATGCTTTAAAGTCTTATTCGTGGCTTAATGGAGTGCATTAAAGATTTGACTAAATTTATGTTTGGCTGCAATCAATTTAGACTTGTGTATTACATTTGGGGGGAAAAAATCTATAACACTTTGGTCTGTGTGCTGCAGAGTGGGGCCCGCATTTGAATGGCAACGAGTGTGAACTTGTATGAAGACCGAGACAAACTGAACCCTCTCACGTAGAGCAGGTAAACTGTCTTAACTGGATTATTGATAGCTCGGTATTATGCCCCAGACAGTATTGCAGTCTGGGTTTTGAAATGCCTTCATATCTTATCTGCTTCTCCACATAAAGCTCTTCTGCTTTTTCTCCTCCATCACCACCGCAAAGTGACAAGAGCCATTAGACAATGACTCACACACATCTTTGGCAGAATAATGTTTAGAAAGCAAACGCAGGGCTAGAGAAATGGCTCCCTGGGTAAGGTGATTGCTGCACAAGTGTGTAGACCGGATTTCCCTCCCCAGAACCCACATAAAGTTAGATGTGTCTATACTCCCAGTCTCCTACAGCAAGAGAAGAGACGGAGACAGGAGAATCCCTGGAAGTTCCTGGACTAGGTAGCCTGATTTATACAACAGCAAACAAGAGACCCCATCTCAAAAACCAAAGTAAAAGGCAAGGATCAAGACATCCAAGGCTGTTCTCCGACCTCCACATGCAATGTATTTCTGGGCACAGCCACAATGGCAGGCATGAGCATTGCCCCAGTTTGGTTTCTGGATGCTGAGATAAACACAATCAAAAGCAACTTGTGAAGGAAGGAGGTTATTTTATCTTACAGGTTACAATCCATCATCAAAGGAAACCAAGGCAGAGAACTTAAAGCAGAAACCACTGAGAAGTGCCGGTTACAGATTTGCTGCCAGGCATATGTTCAGCTGTCTTTCTTACATTATCTAAACCCTGTTAATCCAAAAGTTGGGAGGAGAACGAACACGAATCCAAATCATCATGGCCAAGTTAATTAAAGCAAGCAATTAATTAAAGCAAGCTTTTTTTATTCATGTGCACGGACTGCTGCCCCCGACCCCCCCACAAAGGCAGGGTTCGTTCAAAAGGGCAGCATTGGACGTGAAGAAAACAAGGTATTTATAACTCAGTGTTTCCAAATGGGGAGATTTGACAGATAAAATAGATGGGGTTACAAGAGCAGAACATAAGCGTATCAAATCAGTCATAATCACCTCCTGAGATAAAGACAGCATTGCAAGATAGTCGTAACAAGGTAGCCATAGCAACCTTTTAAAACAAGGGTGGTTGTTACAATGTTTTAAAACAGGGACATGACTGCCATAACCCGGAACAGGCACTACAGAGACATTTGTAGTTAAGGTTACAGGTGGGGCATAACTCAATCCTTGAGAAATATCGTGTTAATCATAAATAGAACTGAACCTAGTTTGTCTTTGCTGTAAGACAGTTTTCAAGCCTCAGATAGCAATAGGCTGGTTCATCAGCCTGCCTACCTTGAAATGGTACCACACACAATGGGCTGGTCCAGACTACATCAGTGATCAATCAATAAAATGTTCCCTAGACATTCCAACAGAACAATCTGATAGAGGCAATCCTTCAGTTGAGGGTCTCTTTTCCCAGGTATCTCTAAGTGTGTGTCAAATGGACAGCTGAATCTATGAAAATTACACATACACACACATACATACACACACACACACACACACACACACAGAGAGAGAGAGAGAGAGAGAGAGAGAGAGAGAGAGAGAGAGAGAGGTTAAAAGAACTCTCCTCCTAAAAACATAAGCAACGGAGGTGTTCAGCTCTATATTCTTGGTGTGGTGGCATGCATTTTTAATCCCAGAATTGGGGAGCCAGAATTGAGGAGATGGTGTCATTTTCATAGCATTGAAGGCATCTGGCTTAATTTAGTTTTCACAGATACATTTGATTCTGCAGCCCCAGATTTGTGGTATTGACTTATCTAGGACTGTATTCTCTTTTCTCCCTTCCGACATTTAAGATGAAGGTCATTACTGAGGACATTCCTGCAGTCATCCCAGAGTCTCAAAGCAGAACATCTCTCGTCACAAATGAAGAAACTGAACCTAAGTGTTTTGCCCAAGATCTCCAAGACCCAGAGCACAGGACTCTCTGTCTCATGCCTGAGACATCCTACCTTTGACTGCCAATGGAAGCTTTTGTGTTGTTGTAGTTTGTGGAGAGAGTCCAGGTACAGGTTCAAGTGTTGACCTGTCATCATGGATGCAGTGGAAGAGACATCTACACCACTGACCATATTCCATGTTAAAACTCACTCTCCCTCAAACAAACATTCAATGAAATTCTGAAGTACACAATTCCCATCCAAAGGAACATGAAAACTCTAGCATGAGACAACCAAGAGTGTTTAGGACACTATGTGATGTTGGAACATGTACTGACCTGGTACAATGGCTCTATCCGTTTGAACATGCATCCGTGTGTCATTTATTACCTACCTGTCCATCTGTTAATTTACTTATCCATTCGCTGTCATCAGCCTATTTATCATCTGTCATTTATTTATGTACTGATGTACCTATTATCTTCCTGTTGTTGAAGAAAGGGGTTCTCTGCGTAACAGCCTCGGCTGTCCTGGAACTGACTCTATAGACCAGGCTAGTCTGGAACTCACAGAGCTCCACCTGCCTCTGCTTCCCAAGTGTTTGGATAAAATGCATTTGCCACCATCGTCCAGAATATCTATTTTCTATATATCCATCATCTATTATCTACCATCATTTGTCTATCTTCCAGCCAGCCATCTATATTTGTTTGTTTGCTCATTAATTTTTCTATCACTGATCTTTCATTTATCTATCTATCTATCTATCTATCTATCTATTCATCTATCTATCCATCATCTATCTATCTATCTATCTATCTATCATCTATCTATCATCTATCTATCTATCATCTGGCATGAATCTATCCATTATTTATCTATCATCTATCATGAAGCATATTTCCCTCTATTCTTTTTCATTTATCTTCCCTCTGTCTACCTATTCACTCATCCATCATACATCACCTGTCTTTTCATCTGTCCACCCAATCTTCCATTCATCTATCATCTGTATGTCATTTCATGAGCTGCCTAACTATTATTGATCTCTCACCTAACCATCTACCCATTTATCTGCCCTTCTCTCTTACATTAGTACTTACAGAAAAATTGATATTAAGCCAGTATTGGTATCTTCATTTGCAATATCAGCACTAAGAAAGTGGAGACAGCCAGCCAAGCCTATTTGGATCAATCAAAGACCTTAGCTTAAACAAACAAACAAACAAACAAACAAAGGCTGGGACCTGAGGAGAATAATATTCATGGTTATATCCTGGCCTCCCCATGCATCACACATGAACTTTCTTTCAGACAAACATCCACAAACACACTGAAAATTGTTACACAATAGGATTGAGTGAGTAGAAAAGATTTGGAAACTTAATGTCTATCCCCCAAAAGTTGTTTTGTGTGACTGCAACAAACCTCAAGGAGTTCCTTCCCAACTGTGTTAAAGGCCCAGTTTGCTGAGCTATAGGAACCTTGTGGATACAGAGGGCAGGAAGAGTGTGACAATATTTCTGCAGTTGGTATGGCCTTTTCCTGTCTGCTTCTACTTTGTAATTCTGACTCTAGTTGCACTGTGTGAGGACTATACATTTCTTTATTTCCATTTGTTTGTTTGGTTTTTTTGTTTCCCAATTTATATTCTCTGGAGTATCTTTATTCATGCAGCAGACATCTCATGTACAACAGTGGTCTATTATGGACGATGTCTTATCCTAGGCATTGATACTGAAAGAATAAGGTGACCTCAGCCTAGTTTTCTCAGAGCCATGAGAAAGGTCAAAGCAGAGTGTTAAGGCAACAAAAGAGAGACACTAACCAACTTCCCCACAAGCAGGAACAATCAGATTTTGTTTTTCTTTTGAAAGAACAGAAATTTCAACTTAACGTAGCCCAGAATCACCTGAGAGGGAAGTCTCAATTAAGGCAAAGCCTATGAAATTCGCCTTTGGGGGACTGTTTTGATTCCTAATGGATATAGTAGCACCCAGTTCACTTTGGGCGGTACTACTCCCTTGTCAGGTGGTCCTGAGCTCTATCAAAAAGCCAATTAAGCAGAAGCCTGTGAATCAGCCAACAGTGCTGTGTTCCATCATGGTTTCTTCTCTAAGTTACTTCTTGAATCTCTGTCCTGACTTTACTCAATGAAGTACTGTGTACCATCATAGACCTCTTACCTGTGCATGTATATATGGTTACACATGTGCACGCAAACTCTCTCTCTCTCTCTCTCTCTCTCTCTCTCTCTCTCTCTCTCTCTCAGAGTAAGAATTAGCCTCGAAGAGAGCAACTTAGGCCAAGCAAGACTCAGTATTGCTCAGACTTGGGGTATGAAGTGGCAGCTTCCTTCTGAGCCTGACAAGGCTCAGCAGGGCTGCACCAAGGGGTGGGTGAGCCAGTGGAAATCCAGCACGGTTAGAGTACACTCCACCAGGTTTTGTGGACTATAAATTAACTTGTAGATAGGAGGGCGTTGGAACATCTGCTATCAACTGACATTTAAATCGCAATTGCCAATGGAAAGTAAGCATATGGTTAGTTGAATGAAGAGCCAGAGAGAGACAAATAAACCCCATAAAAGGTTTTAGCACTTTTCCAATTTATACGTTAGTGCTTGCCAATCTGCTTCCACATGCTATCAGAAGGCATTGATCTTACTCCCTGACCTTGCTTGACTGGAGAAGCCCACCTTGGTTTAGTCTTCAACTTCTGAGACAATAGTTCACACACAAGGGTAGGAGTGATAGCATCAGTAGTACATGGAACTTTTTTAAAATGCAGATTCTTAGGGCTTCGGAAATGGCTCAGTTGGTAAAGTCTTGCTTTGAAAGCATGAAAATTTGAGCTTAATGCCCAACACCCATGTTAAAATCTCAGAGTGGTTGTCTTAGTTAGGGTTTTATTGGCCTGTTGCTGTGAACAGACACCATGATCAAGGCAACTCTTATAAGGACAACATTTACTTGGGGCTGGCTTACGTGTTCAGAGGTTCAGTCATCATTAAGATGAGAACATGACAGCATCCAGGCATACATGGGACTGGAGGAGTTGAATGTTCCACCTCTTTTTCCAAAGGCAGCTAGAAGAAGACTAGCTTCCAGGAAGCTAGGATGGGGGTCTTAAGCCCATACCCAAAGTGACACACCTACTCCAACAAGGACACACCTCCTAATAGTGCCATTCCCTGGGCTAAGCATATACAAACTATCACAGTGGTAGACTGCACCTTTAATCACAGTGCTGAGGAGGCCTTGCTAGTCAGACAGGATTATTTGGTGAGCTCTAAGCAGCTCCTGAGGGAGGTCATCTCAGGTTGTCTTCTAGGCTACACACATATCCCCTGACACTTAAGGGATCCTGGGGTCTGACCTAGACTTACTAAATCAGGCTTTGGATATGTGGGCTCCATGTTCTGGAATTCATAAGTCTTTGGGAAATTGTGCTGCTCACTCTAGTTGGAGAATAACAGTTTAAGATACATACGGAGTAAAATAGGGCTTCAGTGGGCTCTTGGTGGGTTCTAACATGCTTTCTTGCTTGCTTTTGAAGTACTTTATTTAATACATATTTGCAGTGAGAGCTGACAGTAACTAAGAACAGCCTCCCTCCCATTCATCTCCTTGACAACCACATGTCCATCTCTGATCCTGTCTTTCATCATCCTTCTGCTCCCCATTCTCTCTCTCTGCCCCCATTTTCCAATGCTCTCCAGACCCATCTCCATTTCTCCTCTTTCTTTCCAATAGACAAAGCAGTGACATCTCTCTTTTCTCTTCTCTTCTCTCTGTCCCACTCCCCAACTCTCTCCTTTCATCTTTTTCAAGTTTGCAGCATTCAATTTTAACAGCAAACACATGGAATGGTCTTGAAAGGGCAACTGGGTCTGTGACTCTAACATCCTTATGGTTTAAAAACTGGCTAAAAAATGGTGATCATCACTCACTGTTAAATTGGTCAAAGGAAAGAGGAGTGTAGGCGACAATGGGAATAAGATATAGTTGGCCATGAAGTAAAGACACTCACTCCACAGAGCCAGCTGCACATCCTGTATCAATGAAACATGGCCATGAACTCAAGGTACCCACCCTGTATGCCCAGCTCCATGTCTTGTGTTCTCTAATTCTGTTCCACTTGCTTATTATAGTCCCTGTAGTGACCCTTAAGCTTGGTGGCCTTTGTTTAAACAAATTGGTCCTTTTGCCCTTTTCTTACTGAGAAATTTTATTGAGGATAAGATAAAGAGGCTCCTAGGGTTTGTTTTCAAAGAAGAGCACAGACCATGGATTCAAAATGATGCAAACGCCACAGACGGCTGCTTCCATCCATGAAGACAGATGGCTTGATGTCCCACCCTTGTCCTGGGAACTTGATGGCATCCAGAAAAAAAGCTCTTTCTCCCTAAGACGGCCTATCCACCATGTGGAGGCCAACAACACCCCAAAATGGGCCACGGGTTCTAAATGGCCTGTAATTTGCTAAGCAGTCTCTTCATCTCATTCTGTGCTATAAGATGAAGCACAAGATGAAAACTACAAATCTCTACAGTAGCAAATATATATTTCAAAAATGAGCCCTCTTGTCTGGGAGTTGAGCACTCACTTGACCTAGAAGTCAGTGGCTTTCTGGGTTCATTGCTGTGCTTCACTGCCCAGCTTCCTTCGTGATGCCTGGCAGATGAACAACTGAAACACACAGGACAAATATTTTCTATGTGCATCTTAATATACAGATTCTTATAAAAACAGACTTCTCTGAGGTTCACAGTAGCATGGCTGCAAAAGCCTACAGTGATTTCTCAGCATGAAAACCCAACAATTTCTTCACCAGTCACACAGAGTACAGGAGTGGGTGGAGGGAACAAGGGCTTGATGCCCAGCAAGCCTGCTGGGGAAAGTGTGTACCACTTAAGGAGCCGCTCACAGCTGGTGCATCTGCCAGAGCAGATCTACTCTTACCACCTGGGCAGGGGCAAGCCACATTAATACTGATTAATGGCTAAAAGCCTGTACTTCCATTTTTCCATTTTAAATTTTTATTTGCATGTGAGCATGGGGGTGCACACATACACATGAAGGCTATAGGTTGATATTCAGTGTCTTTCTCAGTTGCTCTTAACTTTGTCCTTCAGCCTGACCATGACCTCACTCACTGAGCCCCTAGGAGCCCTCTGACTCTTCCTCTCCACTGCTGGGATTACAGGTGTGCACCATCACACCTGGCTTTTGTTCATGGGTTCGTTCTGTGGAACGAAACCTCAAGACCTCCTTGCATGGTAAGCATTTATCCAACTGAGCCCAACCAGAGATAAAGCTCCCTCTCGCAAAATGGAGTTGCCTATAAATAGTAAAGAATTAAAATCACAAAAGGCTAGCACTGAGAAGACTTCACAGATTGGCATATTGATGAAACAGAATCCCAGAGCAGTGGGATGAGGCACATAGTTTGTACAGCTTGGGAGTCTATGCTTCTCAGTGTGTGGCGCCATCTTTCTAGGAGTTCTGGCAGCTGGAGCTAGCCAATGCTAGAGAAGCAGTAGGGGAGTTTAGGGATGTGGAGAAAGACCACTATCCTGTCCTCTTATCTTTTCCTAAGATTTCTGCATGGGACCCAGAGACTGGGAGAATCAAGGCTAAGGTCTTTTGACTGAGAGAGAGGTATAGTTAACCAAGACTGTCTTTATCAATCTGGGATGGAGGTTAAGGCATCAGAGAGGATGGTTGGGCCAAGGGATTTCTCTTGGGGAGTTAGAAGAGGCCTTTCTGCTGCTATACTGGGACACACAGAGAGAATCAGCTTTTGGAAGGCTTGGTGTTAGGAAATATGGGTAATGTATGTTATATAAAGAGTAAAGTAGACTCCATTACTACATCTTGCTACTGCTATGGAATTAGTGTTAAGAATTAAATGCTGGATATGGCTTTTGTCGTTTCTGATCTAAACATGCAGTGTGTAAGATGGCTTGGGCAGTCATAGCAAATTACCACTGACTGATGGGTTAGGCAGGTACATGTTTCTCATAGCACGAGAGGCAGCTGTAGCCTTAAGTCTCCTCTGCTACTAACTGTTCTTGTGCTTTCTACACTAAAACTTGTCTCTTTCCTGGATTCTTGACAAAACAGCCCCGTGGAGTAAATGGTACAACAAAGGTCAGTGGGTGGAACACGATACAGAATACCACATTCCCTGAAGAGACCTGTTAAAGGACATTCATTTGTCTCAGAATAATTCACCAAGCCTCTAAGGCCCAGTCTACCACAAAGACACCACAATGCTTATCAAAAAAAGCTGGAGGCTAAGTCCCGGAATGGAGGGTTCTTATATGACCCCAACAGGTAAAGTAATAATGATAAGAGAGGTCTCCAAAAAGTAGATGGTCCAGGCCAAGGGCCACCATGTCTACCCTCTCTGCTGGATGGCCTCTGTGGAAGGAACGTTCATCACTGCAACTCTAAACTGCCATTAGAGTGCAATGAAGTCTTCTCGGGAGGGGGCTTGGGAAGAACTGAACACGAAGATTGAAAGGCTGGCTCCAATTCTACCTGAGGCTAAACCACTGAAAGAATTCCCTGACCCCATCTGACTTTGCCTCCATCTGATATGGTAAGTTTTACCAGCAAAAGCATTCCTAGTTTCTGTTCTACCAAATAGAAGTAAAACCAACTGCTGAGAAGTTTAAATGAGGAAATGGAAGCTCGTGCTAAGTAGAATACTTACTACTACTTGATGGCCACCATCAATGACGACTCCCACCACCATGACTATGTCTATCTCTGTGCTCTCCTCCCAAACAACCACTGTAGCTACTGCCACATCTACAACCACCTCCACTTTACTTCTACCACCTCCATCACTGCTACTACCTCCAAGAACACCTCCATCTCTACCACCATGTAGGACTATGAGCACAACCACCTCCACCTCCACCTCCACCTCCACCTCCACCTCCACCTCCACC
>JANHMN010000009.1:25971781-26027125 GCA_030674055.1 Rhabdomys pumilio | reverse complement strand
CCACCTCCACCTCCACCTCCACCTCCACCTCCACCTCCACCTCCACCATCACATTCTTTTCTACCACCAACACCGTGAGACTATCTCCAAAACAACTGCACTTCTTTCTTCACTGTGATTATCCCTGACTGAACTACCACTGTATAACCATACCCCCAATCATCTCCACATCTACCATCATCTTCACCTCCATCATCATTTCCACCTCCACCATCATCTCCACCTCCACCATCATCTCCACCTCCATCATCATCTCCACCTCCACCATCATCTCCACCTCCACCATCATCTCCACCTCCACCATCATCTCCATCTCCACCATCATCTCTAACTCGACCATCATCTCCACCATCATCTTCACCTCCACCTCCATCATCATCTCCACCTCCATCATCATCTCCACCTCCATCATCATCTTCACCTCCACCATCATCTCCACCTCCACCATCATCTCCACCTCAGTCTTCTCTACCTCTATCATCTCCACCTTCATCATTATCACCCCTGATACCATGTTGGGTATCATCAACTGTCTATCCCCTCATCTGCCATCACTACATCCCTGTTCCCTTGTTACCATCATGATATCACAAGGGGTCTCCTTTACACATATTGTTAGACTCACCTCAACTTCAAACTCACAGATAAATTTCAGAAAACATTCCTCTTTCTGCTATTAATACAGGTCAAAGACCAGAACTTAGATCTGATTGAGTGTTTAGAGGCCTCTTCTTACTTACCAACCCCCAACACACACCTACACACACACACACACACATACACACACTCACACACACACACAAACACACACACACACACACAGAAAGAGAGAGAGAGAGAGAGAGAGAGAGAGAGAGAGAGAGAGAGAGAGACATACATAGAAGCACACACACACATGTATAGAGACTTTGATTTTTAAGGCTATAAACTGAAAACTGATAGAAGATAGGAGTGTAAGAATAATCCGAATCCTAGGAAGACTGAGTCCATGAATGCCCTCCCTCTCAACTTGCTGTCATCAGAGAGCTCTTGAAAGAGGGATGACGAAGCACAGAGATGCACTAAAACTCTCTAGGCTCCTGGTTAATTGCCCAAGACGGCCTTCACTCCAGCATCTTGGCCTTTGCTTCTCTGCCCCATCCTTTACTTCACTGTATGAGGGAAGGGGAAAGATGTAATGAACGATTTGAAATCTTAACCCCTCTACTTACTAGCCCTGGGACCATGGGCTTGTATTTCTGTGGCGTTGATAAAAGAATAGCATCCATCTCATTATCATTAGGAAAGCCCAAGGACATGCATGCACATCCGGCACTGAATATAGCAGTCACTGATGAACGGCCATGTGCAATACTTATTACACAGTCCAGTTAGCTGCCCCAAGACAGAAGCTGCTCCATACAATGCACCACATGTAGACAGACCCTACTTCTAAATACTTCTAATAAACTTACACTTAAATATTTACGTATTTGTATGTATGTGTTCCTGTGTGCAGGTTCATGCGCACATTGGGGACTTGTATGTGAGGGGCTAGAGGACATTTCAGGTGCTATTGCCTAGGCAGGGTCCACTTTTTTATTTGTTTGACATAGTAAACCTTTCGGGTAGGCTAGGATGGCTGGCCAGTGAGCTGCAGGGATCCTCCTGTGTCCACCTCTTCAGTGCAGGGGTTATAAAATAAATGCTATCATACCCTGCTAATGGGATTGGTTTCTGGAGCTTGTATGTGCAAGCCCTTTACTAGCTAAGCCATCCCTCTAGCCCTATGCTTGTTCACTTAAACCTTACCGAAAGCTCTACAAGATTCCCCACTATGTACTCTCATTGCCAATGCACAGTAAAGAAAACTGAGGTCTAAGTGGGTTAAATGACCTACCAAGTTCACGTAACTGGCAAACAGCAATGCCAAGGGCTTGACCCTGGCCACCCAGCCCAAAATCCATGCACTTAAGCCTACTGCCCGCAGCTGACCCTCCTCATCCTAGAAGCATGTCAGGGGATGAGAGATGAGATGTTCCCTGAGTCTCTGTTGCAAATTAAGATAATTCAATCACCAAATGGCCATGAGTTCATAAATGAATCTCTTCCTGCGAATGTCACAGTGACGAACAAAGAAACTCAGCTGTCAAGAAATAAAGAGCTTCTAATGCATTCCTGTGACTGACAAAGGAAATTGTCATGAAGCAGCTACAGCAAGCAGAGCAAACTTCCTTGTTACTAGGAAAGAGGCTGGAAGGAGCTCAAAGAATACAACTAACTTTGAATAACAGCCTGGCAGGCAGGCTAGAAGCTGCAGAGTGTCTGCTTTTGAAGGCATTCACTTTATGACCTGCAAGAATCCCCACCTCCACCTATCACTGCCCTGCTGAATGTGGTTCCTGGGAAAGGGTCTTTGCTAAGAAAATGTATTTAAATTCTGTGTGAAAGGCTCTTTCTCATCCATCCTAGGCCGCCTTGGTCCTTCCTCAGAAGTACAATCTAAAATTCATCCTGAAAGTACATTAGAAAATGAGTTCAGCTCCCCATTATCTGTCTATCTCTTGTAAGTGAGCAGTGAAATTCTTGTAAAACCTTTAATCAGACGATGGGAAAGATACTGGGACAAGGCACATACAGGAGCCGGGCTCCTACTATGCCTGATTTACAGCCCAAGGTCCCTATTGGAATTTGTAAGGCTCTGAAGAAGGTGGAAGAGATGGTATCAGCTTCTAAGATAGGGTTCTGTCTCAGAACCATCAGGTGGGGATGCATTCCTGCTAACGACTTGTAAACAAAATGACGGTTGCATGGCAGAATAAGAATAAATGCCTATTGGTGGATCCTTCTGCTAATAAGCACATTTAAAAAATCTTTAATGAAATGACCTCATAAAATTGCAAGTGTTAAGTCCAATTTCTCCCACCGAAAGTGACAGATGTCTGCATCATCACACACATAAGCACTGTGAGGCAGGGCAGTGTATGATCCCCTGTCAATTTTTTTAATTTATTTTTTTATTAATTATATTATATTTACTTTTCAGATTTTATCTCCTTACCCCATTCCCACCACCACCCAGGAACCTCCTATCCCATCCCCCCTCCTCATGCTTCTACACCCCCACCTATCCCCCTACTCCCACCTCCCCACCCTCCAATTCCCCCCCACTCGGTGTTCACCCTTTATGGGACCAAGGATCTCCTCTCTCACCTATGCTCGACAAGGCCATCCTCCCCTACATGTACAGATGGAGTCATGGGTCCCTCCCTATGTGCTCCCAGGCTGGTGGTTTAGACCCTGGGGAGCTCTGGTTGGTTGGTATTGTTGCTCTCCTCATGGGGCCACAAACCTCTGTTAATTTTAAGCCCATTCTTCTGTTTTCTCCTCACTGAGTGGTAGAACAGCTGCATGCTTTCCTCTGCTCTGTCCTTCTCACCATTGCATTCCCTTCTGAGGGTCCTTCTCGTCACTCTGGTTTGACTTGCCATCTCTCTAGAGATATGCAACTTCCAAGCAAGAGCTCCGGTCTCAGAAGATACCCACAGATAGATGCTTCTAGAGCAGTGGTTTCCAGCCTCCCTAATGCTTTGACCTTTTAATACAGTTCCACATGATGTGGTGACTCCCCAGCATAAAATTATTTTCATTGCTACTTCATAACTGTAATTTTGCTACTGCTATAAATCAAAATGTAAATATTTGTGTTTTCCAATGGTCTCAAGTGACCCCTGTAAAAGGGTTGTTTGACCCCCAAAGGGGTATCAACCCTGGGTTGAGAAATGCTGCTCTAGAGGGAAGATCAGTGATTCCTTAGGAAGGCCACCCCCTGGCCTGTGACAAGTAAAGGGCAGAATTCTCCCTGATCCCTTTCAGGGACCCTGACTGGTATATAACAATCTGCAGGTCTCTCAGGTTTGACATGACAGCAAATATATAGCAGTCTCTACCAAATCTGGGAAACGATAAAGGAGACCAGGACTGGAGAGGCAGCTCTGTGGTTAATATGTATCCCCTTCTTGCAAAGGACTAGTGTTAGGTTCCCAGCACCCATATGTGGCAGCTCACAATCACGTATATCTCCATCTGCAGGAGATCCATTGCCATTTCCTGGACACTCACATGCATACACACACACAGAGAGAGAGAGAGAGAGAGAGAGAGAGAGAGAGAGAGAGACAGAGAGAGACAGAGAGAGAGAGACAGAGAGACAGAGAGAGAGACAGAGAGAGAGAGACAGAGAGAGACAGAGAGAGACAGAGAGAGACAGAGAGAGAGACAGAGAGAGAGAGACAGACAGAGAGAGAGACAGAGACAGAGAGAGAGAGACAGAGAGAGAGACAGAGAGAGAGACAGAGAGAGAGAGAGACAGAGAGACACAGAGAGAGACAGAGAGAGAGACAGAGAGAGAGAGACAGACAGACAGACAGACAGACAGACAGACAAATGTGGAAGGACAATTAAATAAAGAAGAAAGCCAGAGCATTACTTTAGAGCAACCTTTCAATGAGTTTGTGTCTGGATAGTCAGGCACCCTCCTGATCCCTAACACTGCCTTGTCTGGGTACAGACTTGCCCAACCCCACAGTGCTTCAACCAGGGTAAGGGAGGCCAAGTGCAGATGAGACAGTGTTGGGGGATGGTTTTTCCAACTGTATTTTCAGACACTGATTACTGTGCCCAGAGATCTTGTCAAGCATTTACTGTCTCAATGTCAAGTAAAAATTGTTTTCCACCACGTCTGATTGGTTAATAGAAAAGTTGATCAACCTATATCTGGGCAGAAGAGGATAAGATGGGACTTCTATTTGCAGAGAGAGAAAAAGAAGGTCTTAGGTAAGAGGGTGGAGATTCAGCACAAGAGATTGACCATGAGCAAGTTGCCAGGGGAGTTGGCATGAGAACATTTGATGGAGCAGGAACAGCCAGGGAAAGACGAGGATGGTAAGTAATGGGACACATAACTGGGAAGTAGGCAGCTAATCACCTCTTTGTTAACCAATCAGAGGTAGATCTCTGGGCATGGTAATCATCATCTGAATACACAGTGCACAAAACCCATCCTCCAGTAAGACAGAGACTCATCCAAGGCCATCTGGATGGACAGCGGGGAGGAACAGAGTGGGGCCTTACATTGCTTTTTCTTCCTCTCAGCTACCACTGGTCCTTACAGTTCCAACTGCCCCAGACACTGAAATTCTACTCATAAAGGCAGCACTGCATCGTGGAGAGCTTACAATCAAATGGCCTCCTTCACTGACCAGAAGATGACCCCGAGGGGCAGGTTATTGACCCCTGTCCTTGTTTTCATTGATTTTGAAATTGAGAAATGAATATCTTCCTTACTGGATGAGTGGAAGGAATATGAAATGAGATGTATGTCAATAGCCCGTATATTGATAATCAATGTTATTTCTCTTCTGCTTCCTAAACCCTGGATTTGAGACAAAGACAAAATAAAGTCTTGGCTACTCTCCTGACTCATATATGAGTTTCTGTCCACTGGACGGTAAGGTAGACACTAATTTTCTACCAGCCTAGAGATAACTCATCCTTCTCTGCTAAAACCATCTCTCTCTCTCTCTCTCTCTCTCTCTCTCTCTCTCTCTCTCTCTCTCTCTGTGTGTGTGTGTGTGTGTGTGTGTGTGTGTGATACATGCATTTGAGCATGTGCGTGTAGGTGTATGCACACTATGGCATGTGCATTGAGGTCAGAAGGCAACGTTGAATATTGGCCCTCACCTTCTACCTTGTTTGAGGCAAGATATCTCCTTGGGTTTTCTACCCCTGTTTATACCAGCCTAGGCGGCCCAAGAACTTACAGAAAGGTGTTGGCCCATCTTGGCCTCGAATCTCTCCAGGGGTTCACCAGGATTATAGACCTGGCTTTTACATGGGTTTGGGGGATTTGAACTTAGGTCCTCATGCTTGCATATCAAGCTCTTTGCTCACTGAGCTATTCCTCCACACCCCCACCATCCTTGACTAAAAGCATTTTCATATTCTTGTAGGCATCATTACCCTTCACTCATCCTCCCCTCCAAAGACAAATAGTTAGTGAAGAGTGAATAGTCAGGGTTCTAGGGGCTGGTTTCATCCCTGATGAGCATGTGACCCCAAACAGACAAGCAGAGGATTCCTGGGACATGTGCTAGAAGCCCTGGGGAGGTGTCTCACCTGAACTTTCTTAGTCAGAAAAAAATGCAAGTCTATAATCCTTAGTTCATGACTTCCCAACACAGGAGGACTGCCCTGAAGGGCTCCCTTAGCCAAGACAAACAGGAAAAGAAATCAAAGGGGTACGATGTGGGGAGCAGGGTACATGCCTGTAATCCCAGCACTCAAAGCTAAAGCATTGTGAGGGAGTCAAAGGTCATGAGAGGACTACTTACAGACTTCAATCACATGAGATAGTACATTTTTCCCTTTGAGGTTTTTTGAGATAGGATTTCGTGTAGTTCAGGGTAACCTCAAACTGGACATGTAGCCAAACCTTGAACTCCTAGTCCTCCAGCTGCCACCTCCTGAGTGCTGAGATTATGGGTGTGAGTCACCACAGTCGGCTGACTCTTGCATTCTGTGGAGCTGGTCTTTGTACTTCTGCTGAAGTCAAACTGAAGACAGTTCTTGTGTCTGTGTCTGTGTCCATGTTCATATGTATGTACTTGTGTGTAAGTGCATGTGCCTATAGATTCACCTATGAAGACCAAGGAGTATCATTTAAATGTCTTCCTCAATTGCCCTCCACATTGTTTTTGAGACATAGTCTCTTCACTAAGTCTGGAATCTATTTGGACTTGAGTGTCTGCCTAGGAAGCTCTAGGGATCCTCCCTCATCCATCCCACCATACTTGGGTCAGAATCACGCACAGCCATGACTGACATCTCAACTTGGGTATCCATATCAGGTCTTCATGCTTGCATATAAAACACTTTAGTCACCAGCTGTCTCCCCAGACATAACTGAGTATTTTAAGTATCTAACCCTAAGAGCCACAGCTTCAGTTGGCAACATGAACAGCACTCAACCACTTGGGCATACCTGGAAGCCCCTCCAGCTGTAACAAATACATGCTTTTGCCCATTGGAAGTGAGAAAGAAAAGGACAGGGATGCCTGCTCTTTATCACTCAAGCCATGGGGACTTTATTCAAAGTTCAGTTTCTCTCTTTTCTCCTTATTGATAAAAAAGAAATCTGATCTTTCCCTCCCCTTCATAGGAAATCTATACTTACTTGTTTCCTGTTAGACATCCCAGCTACCCCCTCTCCTATCTCATGTAAGATATCATTGAGTAGAGAGCTTCCTCCTGAGAACAGAGGTCACAGAAGATTCCAGTGGACCATTTGTCATTTGACTAAGAAGAAAGCTAAAGACAAATGCCTAGCCAACACTTTTACAGGCTGAGTCCTCTGGGTTCCAGGCCAGTTCTCCTGATTCCTAAAGTTACAGAAGACACCAATGCCTCTCAATGACTTTACATAGGGACAAAGGAAGATATGGGTTAATTTACTATTTGAGCTCTTTTCAAATGTCGTTGGACAAAGTATGGGGGCTTTACAGCCTACTGAACTGTGTCCTGACCTGCAGTGTGACCTTAGGGATGTCATTTAACCATTCTGGACTTGCTTGTTCATTATTAAAATTAGGGGGCTGAACAAAGAGGCCCATAAAATGTCAGAAGTTTAATGAGCCTCAGAGAGTTCAGGCAGATAGGCTGCTGAGTCAGCATCACAGGGAGGCAAGAATCTCACCAGTATGGGACAGGAAAAGTGAACACCTTCAAAGATGCAGGCGGAGAAGGTGCTGCGAGCCCTGTCACACTGTCTGTTTGAGATAAGCCTCCATCATTTTCATCTTCCTAGGAGTGCTTGGTACCTTTAAATTTGGGTTCTAGAATTATATCAGTTATTTTTCTCACTGCTGTGATGAAGTACCTGACAAGGAGCAATTTCAGTAAGGGAGGGTTCTTCTGCCTTGAGGGTGAGAGTGTACAGTCCATGGGGCAAGAAAAGCAGGGCAGCAGGAACAAGGGAGCGGCAGGCCACATTGTATCAACAACTGGAAAGCTGAGAGTAAGAGTAACCAGGAGGTGGGGCCACAGCACAAATCCTTGTGAAATGGGGACACTCTACCTCTAGGCTGCTGATGTTTGTCACCTCTGCCTGAATTCTGCTCTGCAGCACTTGGCCCAGTTTATTTATTTGTCTCTTCACTTTTACTCCCCAAATTATTTCAGAATCAATAAAAGATTCTGGTCACATAGAAAACATTCCCACGAAACAAGGAAAAGGCAGATGATTCAGTAGAGGAAAATGGACAGAAGATGTGAACAGGCACTTCTTTATCCAAATGGCTAACACCCAAACACAAGATGGCTGTGGTCACACGTTACCAGAGTCACATTAAAACTATGGCAGGCTAGGAGGATGGCTCAGTGGGTAAAGCGTTGGTCTTGAATACATGAAGATCTGAGTTCAATCCCTAGAACCCATGCTATTTTTTTTAAGACTAGGCATGATGATAACTGCTTGAAATCCCAGTGGTAGGAAGGCACAATCTCTGGAGCTCCCTAGCCAGCTCATTTAGTCTACTTGACAAGTCCCAAGCCAAATTCTCTATCTTTAAAATACAGGGTAGATGGTGCTGAGAAATGATATCTAGGGCTATTTTCTAGCCTCCACATACACCTACACACAACAGGCATACACATTCATACAAACTCACTGATAGTCTCTCTTATGTTCACAAGTCCTCCTCCTGCTTTCTTACCTGCCCCCTACAACAGAGCAGGGACAGGAGAGGATGCTCAGAGTTAGATACAATGCAGACTCAGCATCCTTAGGGTACCTGATCTTTATAGCCCAAGGATGCTCCTTGGTTCTTAGCATTTTGTAGATATAGCTAGAAGCCTTCTTGCCAATAGAACAAGGAAACCAAAGGTTACAGTGAATAGATTAACTTCTCCAAGATCTCCTTTGGGGTTTTACAATTATACCTTCACAGTGACTTTGGAAGGCAGGCATCTTTCAATCCACATGGAAAATGGGACCCCACATCAGCTAAACAGGCTGTAGTCAGGGTCAGATCCCAAATCTTATTGACACTGTTCCCTTTACCCACTACATCCATCAGCCTCCAGACTTGTACCCCAATGACAATTTGACAAGTATTAGCATGGAAGACCTTGTGTGCAACCTTGAAAGGATGGCAAGAGTCCTTTAGGCTCTGGGCTGCCCCACACAATCCTAGTAAGGCATCAACCGAAAAACAAAAAGGCAGAACTTGACCAAATTCTGCCATGGACATCCTCTGTGTGGTCCACTTAGACCATGGGCACCAGTAACTTCATGGCACAGTCATCCACGGGAATGCTGCTGACAACTGTATGTATCTGTTAACTTTCCCTTTGAAAGATGCTTGGTGATGAGCTCAGGGAATTCACCTGAGCTCCTTGGCTAGCTTTCAGCACTGATGGTTCTGGGAAGGAGAAAGGAATTTAGGAAACTGGAATTGCATTGGGGTAAGGGGGCTGCAGTTGAAGGAAACTTACTCAGGCAAGGCTTGCAAATCAGACTTTCTAGATTTCCATGAGAACATGTCAAGAAAAAAAGAAAGAAAGAAAGAAAGAAAGAAAGAAAGAAAGAAAGAAAGAAAGAAAGAAGGAAGCCACAAACAGAATGGGAAGGTTGTTGTTTGAGTTAAACAGGACCCATAGATGAAGAAAAAAGGTGAAAGAGGGGGGCTAAGGGTGAGGAGTGAAGGGAGGTATTTAGGGAAACTGAGCCCCAGGAGACACGAGGGTGGACAAGGACATCATTCTGCACAAGCTTTCTTGTCTTTGAAGCATATCTGGTCCACTGGGAGTGTGATGCTACCACAGACTATCAGCTTGACAAGATGTAGTGTCACCTAGGAGTCAAGCTTCTTGGCAAGTCTGTGAAAATGTTTCTGTACTTCATGAGGTGATGAAGTAAGGCCTGCTTGAATGTGGGCAACCCCATCCCCATGGGCTAGGGTCCTAGACTGAATTAAAAGGAGGAAAGGAATCAGTCACACCTGTGACTCCGCTTCCTGACTGTGGATACAAGCAAACCAACTGCCTCACACTCCAGATACCATGCCTTCCATGTCATGACAGAACATCCTTTGAACTGTGATCTTGAATAAACCCATCTTCCATTAAGTTGTTTTGGTCAGATATTCGACCACAGCAGTGAGAAAAGCAATTAACACTGAGTAAAGTGTTAAGAAGTGTGGGCCACCTTGTTCCCAGTTCCTGGTTAGCCTGAGAGACAGAGACATCCTGGCCACGGAGATGGAGGCAACAGAGAAAGTAGAGAGGGAAGGAGGGATGGTCTAGTGCATACTGAAAGGCCTCATTCTGATTCCTGCATAATTGGGCCACCAACTGAAACCATAAAATATTCCCTCATACAGCTTCAGGTTTTCAGAGAAACAACCTGTCCACTGGGCCTCACTCAGGAGTCTGCAGAGTAACCATGCAAGGGCCTGGACCCTCTAGACTGTGACTGAACTATGTTGGTGTTTACCATCTGTCAAACCAAGAAGGACGTCCTGGGGAGCTGTCAACAAGTATGAGATTCCAGACTCCATATCTTCAGGTACCTGCTTACTGGGCAGGCCAATTCCAGCTAACTCAGGGAAGTGCATTGAGGTTCCAGGAAGCTCAACAACAATCACCTCTGATTTCTGTTCCAGGGCTAGTCTTATCCCTTGCCTTGCCCCTGCCTTCTAAACCTACCCTCACCCACAGTTCCCTGGGGACCCCCACAGCCACTGGACATCAGCATATCATTAATCGAAGCTGGTAATTAAGGGTACTGGGAAAGCACTAAGAGTGAGTGTGTAGGGAGGTGGCTGGGAAATGCTGGAAAAGCCCAGGTGGCTTCATCCCTATGCTTTGATCATGAGAAAAGTGATTCTGTTGTCTCTTGCCACATAGATGGGGTGCCCCACAACTAGCCTGGCCCCATCCACTTACTCCAGCCACAGATTTCATTTCTCTGGGTTTCTTGGCACTCACAGGAGAAGTGGCTGTGTGCTTAACACTGCTTTACTCTCTGTCCCCATTTAGTCATAATAGAGTCGTGTTCTCAATCTATTGTCACATTTACCATCAAGAAAGCCCTAATTCCCTGCAATAATCTTAAGTGACAATTCAAGGCTAAATGTACTTTAATGTTTGGTAATGCTCCTCAGACAACATCTCAAAATTATAATACAGCCCCTGAAATTACTAGTCTGAGCAAAAGAGGGAATAAGCAACTTGAAATTGAAATGAAAATCTAGCAAATTGATATGGGGGCTGAAATGATGAGGTTTAGTGAATTTCAGTTATGGAAGGGGGAGGATGCTGGGGTGACCTCTGTCAGATGGCCAGATGGCCTGGCCAATGGAACAGCCATTTATCTCTGAAATGTCTTCTGTTTTCATCTCCCCTGTGGGAAAGTCAGGGAAAGCCAGCTTGGTGTGGTTTGCTTGGCTTTTCTTGGACGTAGGAAGGGATGTAATATGCTTACAGGAACCAACCCTGCAGACAGAAGAATTTTAAAATTTTAAGGAAGGATCCCAGAAGGAATGTAAAGAGAAGCCAAAGAAGTATTGGGGGCAAGGCTGGAGGGCTGGCTCAGTGGTTAAGAGCACATGTTATCCTTCTAGAGAGCTGAAGGTCAGTCCCCAGCACCCATGTCAAGAATATCAAAGCCACCAGTGACATCAGATCAGGGATCTGACCCCTTTTTATGGACTCATTGGGCACCTGCACTCACATGGTATATACACACACATATAGAGAGACAGATATATATATATATATATATATATATATATATATATATATATATATAATTTAAAATAATTAAGAATCAACAGTGTCAACTAACCTGGATACCTGGGAGCTCCCAGAGACTGAGCCACCAACCAAAGAACATACATGGGCTGGTCTGAGACCCCTGGCAAATATGTAGCAGAGGGATGAGAAGTCAGAGCTCAGTGAGAGAGGATGCACCTAAACCTCCAGAGACTTGATACACTAGGGTGGAGGAATATGGGGAGGACAAGGGTGAAGTGGTGGGGGGTGCTGCAGTCTCAGGGGCAAAGGGGAGAGGGGAGGGAAGGGGGAGGGTGGAGAACTCTTTGAGAGTGGACTGGGAGGGAGCAGCATTTGGAATATAAATTAAATTAAATTAAATTAAATTAAATTAAAAGACTTATTTGAGCCAGAGAAAGCCTGCCTCCTGCTTTCAGGAGTGCTTGGTTCTCTGTTCAGTCCACAAATTTTGGTCAATGCTTTTGTCTTTTTTTTCTTCCCCGCTGTCCTAAGAGCAGAGGAACACAAGAAGGTTCCAATAGCCTAAAAGACTTATTTATTTAGAGGAAGCCATCTGACCTATATTTGAGTTCAAACCTAAATTCAAATCTTAAGACCTTACTCTGAGATACGTGTGTGTGTGTGTGTGTGTGTGTGTGTGTGTGTGTGTGTGTGTGTTTGAGACACTGTGTCACCCTGGCTAGCCTAGATCTTGCTGTACAGTCCAGGATGGCCATGAATTTGTAGCTACTCCCTTCCTGCCTCTACCTTCTGAGTACCTAGATTGTTAGCAAATACCACCATACCTGACACACCTGAATTTAAAATAGAAAAGATATTTAAATATAAAAAGGCTTTGGTAAGAGTGTTCCTAATAACCCGGAGAGTAAACGAGATCAACTGAAGAAGGCATTTCCCATGCATAAATCAAACAAGTGTCTCACACAGAAAAGGCTCCTGGAGTATCTATTGAGAGGGCAGTTAAAGTTTTAGAGGATGCTGAAGTACAGTAATGACGAGGTCTGGGTGAGGGGAAGGAGAACTAGTCCCACTCAGCATCTGCTAAGGCTCCTGAAGGCAGCTTTGTAATGGCCTCCAAAGCCCATAGGCACACACTGTGTGCCCCTGGATCCCCATCTCCAGGACACAAAGCTGTAAAAATCTACAAGAATATGCAACTTTTTAAAGTACAAAGTAGTTCACCACCAGGAAAAATTAATACAGCTCAAATATCTTATCAGCAGAGGATACTTAATCATTATAGTAGAGCCCCTCATAGCTATTAAATAAATGAGCTAACTTGGTATTCACTGAAATAGGCCCAAGGCTACACTGCACTGTTAAGGGGAGGAAAGAACCCACACAATAGGCATAGTCTGTCTGCACTATTGGAAAACCTGAAGAGGGTAGGTGAGGGCAAACTCAGAGGGCGAGGGCATCTGCTGCTAAGCCAGATGACCTGAGTTCAGCCCCTGGAACCCACAAGGTAAGAAGAGAGAACTAGTTGTCTGCCGACTGACTTTTCCATTTGTGCACCTACACTCGCCCACACACAAATGAATGTAGCTTAATTTAAAAGAAAGAAAAACTAGAGAAAAGTGCCCATGGCTAGATGTGTGTGTCTGTGTGTAGTTTTATTTACAGAAACATCTTTGAGAAAGGGCATCAGCCAAACCTAACCTAAGACACCACTTCAGTGCAGGGCTGGAAGAGGAGAAGGAAGTTTCCATTTCCTTCTGTATAAAGTCTGTCTGCGTGGATTCTCTCAAAGCACTTCATTGACCCAAAGAGCATTTTCTGTGGATCTAGCTTTGGGTGTGGTCACAGCATTACATAGAAAACATGGGGGCACGTGAGTCTCCAGAGAGCTCACACTGAAACAGTGACTGAGCCCAGAAACAGATGAATATTGCTGCAGGAGACCCTACAGTCCCATGGAGAAACCTCCCTGGCAGACAGGGGAGAGAGACAGAGAGAGAGAGAGAGAGAGAGAGAGAGAGAGAGAGAGAGAGAGGAAGAAGGAGGAGGAGGAGGAGGAGGAGGAGGAGGAGGAGGAGGAGGAGGGAGCAAGTCTAGCTCAGTCACTGAGAGACTCAAGTTCACTAAGGGACCCTTTGGAGAAGACACTCATAGTGTTTTCCTCTGGCCTCCACATTTGGACACAGATGCACATGTACCTGCACATACATACACATAAATATGTACACATGCATACACTACACACATACACTCACATATATACACAAAAGAATGAATGAATGAATGAATGAATGAATGAATGAATGAATGAATGAAAATGCTGAGAGGATACAGATTGAGATTTCTTAGGATAAATAATTGGGGCTGCTTGTCATTGGGCCAAGCACTGGATAAAGACAAGAAGCTCCATTGGAGCTAGCTATACAATGCCCAATGTAGATACATCAGGAGAGAAACACCTGCTGGGTTCCCTGACTGTGTAGATGGGGAAAGGAAGCTGCTGAGAGGCAGCTTAAACGTTTCCAGTCTGTGGTGGCTGTCATGTGACCAGCTGCTTCAAGCTCCTGCTGCCTTGATTTCCTGCCATGATGAGGTGCCTTGACCTGGGAACAGGAATCAAACTCTTCTTCCCTTAAGTTGCTTCAGTCAGAACATTTTAATCCCAACAGGAAAAGAAACCAGGATAAAATTCTGCACATATAAGCTTACGTGATTTATGATTAAAGCAGCACAGCACAGAAGATAAAGAAAGGGCTTTGATATGTGGCTCTTGATCAATGAGACTTCCAAAATAGCAGCGATAAACTCACACCTACTCAGGAAACCTGCAAAAGTCGGCTCTAGAAAGACCAAGATCACAGCGCGTGAAGAGGCAGCAGCAAAGAGGGCCTCTCTGCTGTGGAATTAGTAATAGTTCCTTTGTAAACTCTGATTAAAGCACACCCTGGTTAAAACTTTGAGGTCAGAAAATTAAAAATGCATCTCCATATCACCAAAGAACAAATCAATCAAGCCTCAGGCAGGTGGGTGAGGTGGGTCAAAGGAGCAGAAATCAGGCTGGGTAGAGATGCATGGGTCCAGGAGGGGTTCTGAGACAGAGAGCCAATACTGATTGGATTCTAGAGGAAGGAAAGCTGAACAAGGTAAAATCGTGTGACATGTTTGAATCTCAAGTTTTGGAGGACTCGTACTCACACAACAAGCATTTGCTGACTGAACTATCTCCACAGCAGCCCCTTTCAGTTGTTTTTAATTGCATAACTTTCGCTCCTAGTTGGTGAAGAGATAGGAATCCGAGAACCCAGAACATAGAGAGACATTATTTCTTGGAGCATGCTTGCCTTGAGCATTGTCTTGGAAGAAGCTGATGTGTTTCAAGAGGGTTGCCAGGCCCTTACAGCACCTCAGAACAGGAGAAAACGGGTCATGACACCAAGCGTGAGAGTCACATGGAGATGTGTAACTGACCTAGGCTGAGACACAGAAAAGCCCAGTGTTCCTGGCTTTCTGGTTTCTCCCTGGAGCTTGCACTTGTTCTGTTGCTTGGAAACAGAAACTGGACTGAGTGATTGAGTGACTGATGGCTTCTAGAGGACAGTGATGGGAGCAGAGCTCTCCACGGGCTGTTCTCAGCACGCCAGCTCGGCTTCTATCTTCACCATCTTGACAAGTAAAGGAAGCCTAGTCTTGAACTGTCTTTCTGCTGCCTTTAAGGTTGGAAGAGTGGTTAAAGAAGGAGGGGAGGCAAGGTGAGGGAAGGGAGAGAGGAAAGAAAAAAGAGAAGAGGGGAGGGAGAGATGAGGTGTGGAGTGGTGGTAGGAAGGGACAGGGGATAGAAGGGAGGAGAGGAAAAGGCTCCATCAGTAAACTGTTGGCCATACAAGTGTGAGCTACTGAATTCCATCCCCAGCACCTATAAAAGCCCTTGAAATCCTACTGCTCAGTCAGCAAATAGGAAGCTCACTGGGGCTCAGTGAACAGCCAGCCTAGCCTAATTGGCAAGCTCTTGGTCCCAATCTGAGACTCTGTCTTAAAAATAAATGGAGGGCTCCTCTGAAATGACACCTGAAGTTGACTTCTGGCCTCCAAACAAAAGCGCACACACTTGCACCCACATAAACACAAGAATAAAAATAAAGGACCTACATTCAACTGTTGGTGACAAAGCAAGAAGTAGCCAATTCTCTGACCCCGTGTGGATAAAGAAAGAGAGGGAGGCAAGAAAAGGGCAGACAGAACAGGGCAGTACAGCTATTTCAGAAGTTTTCAGCAGGCTTAAGACTTCAGAGTCGTACAGTCCATCTGTGATAAGGGATTGATCCTGTGGCTCACTGCTCCACAGGGAGACTACATTTCCACCCTCTGGGACTGATCAGGGATTCCCATGGAATCTGGTCAATGGAGCAGACGTAGTAGTAACTGAGCCTTCCACAATTCCAGCTCTGGATAAGTCTCACATCTTCTTCATGATTCATATGGCCCAATGGCTTTGTGTCTGAGCCCCAAGGTGAAAGAACGCCAGATTTCTCAGAAAGCCTCCACTTTGGATTTCACAGGAGCAAGGACAATTCTTCTAGCAAAGGTTCTAGTTGTCACATGTGATGCACTCCAGGGTTGTCGTGCAATTAGGTGGTTATCGCTGTCTTAACTGATGGGGAATGTTCTAGCATGAGGACTATGTATAGGATCTTTGGGTGATCTGATGGATAGCTGTGGTGTTGAATCTCAGGCCCTTCAGACCAGTTAGCACTGGACAAAAGAAAAGAACAAATACCCACAGCCATATGGGTAGTAACCAAGGGTGTGAGATTCCCAGTTTATTAGCCAAGACATGAGCTGACAGATACTCAGATGCTTCTTGCATTAGTTGCTTTTCTGTCTGTGGCACAGGGAATAAAGGTTTGCTCTGGCTCACAGTTTGAAGGTACAGTCCATTATGGTGGGGGAGACATGATGGCAGGTATAGGAGCTGATCACAACACATCGATAGTCAGGCAGCAGAGAGAGATCAATGCTAAGCTTTCTATTTTTTAATCCAATCCAGGACCCCAAGCCCAGGACTGGTGCTGCCCAAATTCAGGGTGACTCTTCACTGCTTGGTGAAGTCAGGCTAGGAACTCCATTACAGCCATCCCAAGATGCTTATGTCCCAGACGATTCTGCTTTCAGATCCACAATAGTAAACATCACAACTGCCATGCGTGCAATCCAGCTGCCATACAATCAATTAGGGAATTTGTCAGAAGCCAGTAAAGAACTGAGAGACAAGCAGTGTTTAAACTGGGCTGCAGATACCAGGTAGAGACATGGGCACAGCAGAATGAGTGTTGTGTTTTGCATTCAAGTAGATGGAGCGCCATATGACTGTGGTGGAGCTAGGGGGGTAACTAGAGATCAGTAAGAATAGGCTTCCAGCTCAGGCCAAAGACTGCAGCCCCTCCTCCACCTGCCAGGGTACTGGGCAGAGACTAGGACTCAGCAGACTTGTTTTGAGTATGTCAGAGACAGAAAGCCGGAAAGGGTATACCACGTGTGAAGAGGGGGCTACACAAAGAAGAAGGTAAAAATCACAAGAAGTCCAGAGCCTTAAATCCTTCAGCATCAACATCAGAAGCAGCCCCTGCTGGAAAGAGAATGTAGGACCACCAGTATCCACACCTAAAGGTAGTGTGAGGTATGTGCCCATGGTCCCTCATGGAGGCCAGAGAAGGATGCTGAGTGCCCTGCTCAAACACGCTCCACCTCATGCCTTTCAGATGGGGTCTCTCACTGCACCTGGAGCTAGCCTAGGCTCACAAACCTCAGCCAACCTCCTGCCTCTCTCCCGACAGTACTGGAGTTATGGGCCCTTTTACCAGGCTTCTCACACGAGTGCTGGGAATTCGAACTCGGGCCCTCATGCATCTACAGCAAGCGCTCTTACCTATCGAGCTATTCCCCCGCCTGCATTTCCTAATTTCTTTTGCAGGCCCATTTGGCCTCTCAACGCTGTTGAGAGATCAATCAGGACGACACAGCTCTGCACCGAGGCCCTCAGTAATGAGCTACTTCATGCCAGAAAAATACCATCTGAGTGTTCATTGATTCGGCTTGCCCTGCGCCTGCGCAGGCCCCAGCTTCTCAGCAGAGGAGCTAATGGCTGCTTAAAGGTGAGCTGACCCCAGATGCTCTTGAAGCCCCAGCAGGGACTCCATGGCAATGAAAACGAATACACACTGTGTCTTGGATGCAGGTGGCTGCTTTTTCTGTTCTTCAGCGTTTCGGAGACTGGCAGCCGCGTGTGTACCTGCTCGGCAGCGACGGTCAGCCTGTGCGGCTTGCCAGCCTGCGACAGGGCCGCGCGCAGCGGGTGAGCATTTGAACTGTAAACAGCCATTTGACAGATGACAAGATTTTCTAGGCCTGAGTCAAAAAGGAAACAGTGGGACAGAGACCTCCAGAGGAGAGATCTTTGAAGCCGCAAGCTGACAAAATTGGGCCTAGAAATGACAGGAAGCCAGAGGACACCTGCTCAGAAGACATGTGCACAGGGAGGGCGGGCTCTCTTTATGACAACTGGGAATTGTGCGTAGAATAAATTTGCTCAACAATTTAGCTATCCTGCCTGGAGCCTCCAATAGGCCCAATGCTTCTGCCCACCTCTTGGAAATTGATTTGGAAGACAGTCGTCTGTCAGATTCTTTCTCTTGGCGCTGTTACTTTCTGTTTCAGCACAATGAGGAGCTAAAACCTGAACTGAACAAATCTATCCCCATCAGCAAGGAGCTTCGGCTTCTTAAAATGACGCCATGTTCTTTTCTTCTTTTGCTTCATATCCCCCTTGAATCGATGATGTTTCCGTAAGGGGGAAACGGGAGATTTAATTGTGCAGCTCTGGATATGATCTCCACCTCCCCCCAAAGGCTTCATTACAGGTCTGAAGCCAGAGAATTGGGCTGCTACCTCTTGCCTTCTCTTCCAGCTATTTCTGAGTTTTAATAATTATTCATTAATTGTACTCTGTGATAAGATTGTCTCTGTTTTGAAACATTTTCCCTCTGGCCTCCTTACTATTAAGGACCCCGAGTTGCCTGCCAACAGCGTAAAATTAAAAATCAAAGCACTACCTCAGAAAAGTTTTAATACGTGCCATATTGGAAACAGTTTTAATACATGCCATACTAGAAAAGAGTTTTCCCCCCAGCTTACAGCTATTGTGTAATATCAGCAGCTGGGGGGGGGTGTGTGGGGGGCACCACTGTATGTTCAAACTATTCTCTTTTGAAGCAAATCTACAGGACCCACGAGGGGGATGTTTCTCACAGCCGTTATCTCCTTTGGATAAGCAACTAGGTCCCACAACCAGATAAAACTTGCCTCTTGCTTATGTCAGGCCTCCAGGATAGCTTTAGCTTGCAAATGAAGACCTCCCTGGAGGATCCCTAAATTATACAGAAGCTTCCTAAGAAAATAGGCGGTCCCACTCAGATTGGCCCCTGAGGCCCTTAGACATAAAACCACAGCCAGTTTCCTGCAAAGGCTAGAGCTGCCTCATGCCCCTGCCTAACTTTGGACTTTGTACTCATAACTGAGGACCAAGAGACAGACTTTATGTTCAGCCCCTCATGCTCTCCACAGGGTGGAAAGAATGAATCAATGAATCAATGAGGGGATAATATAGAAACTTAGCCAAGGACAGGAAAAGGACAAGCTCAAATCTAAGAAAAAGGAGGAAAAAAAAAAAAAAACAACTGGCATCTTGCAAATTTTGCAATTACTGTCACTGGCTGAAAAAAGACAGCCGAGAGCAAGCTAATACTCAAGATACTGAACTATACCAAATTGTTCTTCTCACAGGCTGGTCCCTGAACCCTCACCATGGATGTGTTCCAATCCACATCACCTCCAGACTTACAATTGGATTCTCAGAGTAAAGATGTAGTGAGAAGGCCCACAAGGTGGCTAACTGGGTAAAGGGCGATTGCAGCCAAACCTGAGGATCTGAGTTCAATCCCTGAAGTACACAGAGAGAACCGACTCCCAGAAGTTGTCCTCTGACCTGCACATGTACACTGTGATATATGTGTATGTGCATGCGCAAATAGATGAATAGTCTTAAGAATGTAAAAAGAGAGTTTGTGGGGAGAATAAGCCCAAGACCAGAGACTAGCACAGCCAGAAGATTCTCTCGAGTGTTCCCCAGTAAGGGAGTAGCCACAATTCTCTACCCCTGTATTAACTATCACCCCATTGGTCACAGAGATTCCAAGAAGAAAGCTTAGGCTTGCAAACATGGTAAGCACTGAGCCCAGAGAGATGGCTTTGTGGGTAAAGGCACATGCCCAGAAGCCTGGCCCTTTACTTCCTGTTTTTGTTTTTGATTTTATGTGCACACCTATGGCCATGTTCATGCGTATATGCCTATCTTCATTCAGCTGTGTGTGGTGTCCAGAGGCCAAAGGCAGGTGTTTTCCTCAGTATTTTCTTTGCCTTATATTTGATACAGACTTCAACTGAAGCTGAAAGTTGCCAATTCAGGTGATTAGGATGGGCAGGGAACCCCAGGGATCTTCTCACAGCACAGTGTCCTCCCCAGGTCGTGTATTACAGGGAAGCCTGCAGCACTTAGCTTTTTTACATGAGATCTGGGAATTGAACTGAAACCTTCACACTTGCATTGCAAGCTTTTTACTGACTGAGCCAACTCCCTAGCCTCTGTTTTGGAATTTCTCAGTGCTGAGCGCATCTCTGTGAAGGTTGTCAAAGCTGAGAAAAGGGGCATTCAAATGGAATAGCACTTTGGGACTCTACAAGTGTAGTCACCTATCCAGTAAAACTAAATGTCATGATTCTGTAGATGGTCTGGCTGGCCAGGGGTTATGGGGTCTTATTATTCACAAAGAAGCATCTGGAAAGAGCTGGAATGTTCCAGATGGCTCGATTTCTCTCATCTTGCACCTTGGTGAGCATGGTTAAAGGCTAGGCTCAACTGGGAGCCAACATGGCGGGATACTGTGCTTTTATCTCTATGGAGTCCCCAAATCTCTGCGTTTTGCATAGCCTATTCACATGGCCTCTCCAACAGCAAGGCCAGATGTCTAACTGTTTTGATGACTCTTAAAAAAAAAAAAAGCACAAAAGAGAGAAACCACCAGAACTTCTACTTGTTGTTCTTTCTTTTATAAGATTTATTTATTTTTATTTCATGTGTATGAGTGTTTCGACTGGGTTTATGTCTTTGTGTCAGGTGTGTGCCTGGTACCTGTGAAAGCCAGAAGAGGATGTCATATCCCCCTGGAACTAGAGTCACAGATGCCTGTAGACTGGAAATCAAACCAAGTTCCTTTGGAAGAACAATAACCACTGAGCCATTTTTTTTAACCCCCATCATAACTTGCTTAGTCCACAGCTAACACAGTGTTATTTCTGCTATGTTCTGTTGGTTAAATAGTATCACCAGCTGAGCCCAGATTTTTGAATAAAGTAACAGCATAGAAACTGAAGTCAGCACTGGAATATGAAAATATCTGTGATTATGTTACTACCTTGATATATCATGAGGAAATCATTAAATTTCAATTAGAAGTTCATAAAAGCATATGAATTTTAAAATTGTATCCAAGAACGTATATGTGTGTGTGTGTGTGTGTGTGTGTGTGTGTGTGTGTGTGTGTATCCATATGAAAGATAGAGTGCCTTTTGGTTCTTGAGACAAGGTCTTCCACTGTCCTGTGCTTTGCCAAGTAGGCTAGGCTTGCTGGCCAAATGAGCTCCAGGGATCCACCTGTTTAGCCTTCTCAGGGCTGGGTTGACAAGCAGAAGCAACTATGCTCTTAAAAGCAAAACAAGACAAAAGAAAACAAACAAAAAGTAGGTTCTTGGAATCAAACCCAGGTCCTCAAGCATTTTACTGATTGAGATATCTACCAGCTCTGCCTCTTAAATTTTGTTCCCCAAGGTACTGTGGTTCCCAGAGTTGACTTAAGAACTGAGGGTACTTCCTGCAAGGAACTGGGACATTGGCAGGACAGAACACAGCATGTGCTTAGGAATTACCTAGGCAGCTTAGTCTGGGTCACACACTCAGGTGCAACCTGAGGTCAGGAAGGATGGAGCACAAGGCAACAGAGACAGCCTCACTGCAGTTTAGTGAAATAGAAAGTTCTCACCCCATCTGAAGAGCTTACAGATTCCTTCCAACGTCTGTCACCACACAGGTCTCTGGCTTTCCTGTGGCCCTGTTTATAGAAAGTTCTGGAACAGTGAAAAGAAGGCTTTCATCTGAAGTCAGCAAATGAGGCTCTAGACATCCAGGCTATGGATTTTCTTGGCTGTGACTCTGCCAACTTCCATTATTATTAGGGAAACACGAAAGTCAGTCCTTGTGTACCAATTCCATTAAAGCCCCACCTCCTTAGAAGATGCCATAGTTTCACTTCCGTTGCGATAAAATACCCCAACGAAATGCAAATTAAGGGGAAAAATCTGTCTTATAGTTCTAGGTTACACTCCATCACAGCAGGGCTGCTAAGGCAGGGACTTCTGACAGCTAGTGGCATTACATCCAAGAGCAGAAAGAGATGAATGAAGGCATACATCTTGCTTTTTCTCAATTCAATTGCTTTATGACATAGACCTGCAAGGGAATGGTGCTTTTCCCCAAACATGGAACTCTGTGTATATGACTCCAACCCATGCTTAGACCTGCCTCTCACTGCTGTTGATTCATCAGGCAGTGTCCGAGGATGAGGACAGTGTGTGAGATATCAGGACTTTGGTAACAGTGGCTAGCAAATCTCATGTGACACAGTGTTTCACCAGGTACCACACTCAACACACGATTTTCACGTCTTATATTAGTTATAGGCTTGCTGTGGCTGGGTAAGATACTTTGTATATTTATTTCCATTTATTCTTGCCATACATCTAATGAGGGACTGTATTTGGAGTTGGTGTGTGACACAGTTGTAGAGCATTTGCCTAACAGTTATGAGATCCTGGGCTCAATCCCAACACCACACATGCGCGCGCACACACACACACACACACACACACACACACACACAGAGAGAGAGAGAGAGAGAGAGAGAGAGTCATATTTCGAATGTAATTTTCCAACTGAGGAGTTCTAGTACAGTCAATATGATGTTAATCTAGATTTGGAACCCCTAGAAGGCATACCCCATCTCTCTCTGCTTCCTGAATATGAGATCACAGTGTGACCTGCTATGGTCACAATGTGGCTTCAGTTCCTGCTTCCATGCCTGCTCCACCATGATGACTATGCCCTCAAACTGTGAGCCAAAATAAGCCCTTCCTTCCTCAAGCTGCTTTTGTCAGAGCAAGAAGAAAATTAGCCCAGACAGTGAGGTTGGTTAACTTCTCTGTGTCCAAAAGGCTGATATGAGCATTTAATAGCAATGTCCTTTCCTTTATGAATCTGGGACGTTGCTGTATCATGCCATCATCTTACTTTGCAGCATCTTTGCTGGGACCATAAAAGACAAAAAGCAGAGAAAGCAGTAAGGTGCAGACAACCCCCTCCTTCTGGTTTGTTCTTCCCCCAACTCAGGCTTCTAGCCACTCAAAAGAGAGCCTTGCCATTCCTTGGGAGGAAATCCACCACGGCTACCTAGCCCGCCATGGCTTCAGATGGAGAGTCCACTAAGTAAAAGCGACAGCAAAGACCATGAATATGTTGGTGAGACGACAACTTGGTATCTCAATTTAACCCTAATGGAATTCAATTTCACCCAGGGAGCAATCTTCCGTTGGTCTCTGTTACCCTGCCCTGATGTCTCTCTTATTTAAATGTGTGTGGATGGAACCTTCCTCAGTTCAGCCAGATGAATGTCCCTCAGGATTCCTAATGGGAAACTGGGGACTTCTGGATTCATTAAATTCCATGGAGAGAGGGCATCTATTCTCACCAGTAAGTGTCTGGTAGAATATGTATATTTTAAAGCTACACAGAAGGCTGGGAAGACAAGCTCAGTTGGTAAAGTGCTTTCTGCTGTGAGAATCTGAGCTCAACCCCCAGAACCCACCTAAAAATGCCAGGAATCATGGCACACACTTTTAACTTCAACGCTGAGGGGGTGGTGACAGGTAGCTTTCCGGTAGTGTCACTTTCTGGCAAGTTTATTGGTACTGGGGAGTTGCAAACAACAAGATGGAGAGTGTCCTGAAGAACAACACTAGAGGTTGACCTCTGGTCATACATACATGCATGCACGTGCACACATATGCATGCACACACATGCACAGATGCATGCACACACACACACACACACACACACACACATACACACACGCATGCATGCACACACATGCACAACTACACAGCCGTACAACAGAGCCTGTGGGATTCGTGATAACACTTGCCTTCTGTTGCTATTATGGCATCTTCCTAGGCCTGGAGTAAAGAAAAGTTTGCAAGGAGCTAATGAGCAAACCAGACTTCCCCCTGGAGTCATCTAAAGGGCAAAGCTACTTCTGGAACTTCTGATGGGACTCTCATTGGGCTTCCCAGGAGAACCGGAACAATGGGACCAGGTTATGAAACGTTCTTACTCTCACATCAGTGGCTTCGCTCATGGTGTTTCTTCTTGCCTGGGGTATCTTCTCACCTCCTCCCACCTTGTCTCATCCACTCCTTTCCAGTTTCTTGTGTCTGATGACATCTCTTCCCGATGCCATGCCTGCCTGGTGAAGATCATCCACATACTAACAGCCTGATGGTGAAGAGCACACGTTCTAAAGTCCGGGTGCCTGGGGTCACTGCCACCCAGAGTCACCCTTACCTTCTACCTGGGGGCAAGTTTCTTAATCACTTATTTATGGTACCTTAATTTTTCCAACAGCACCTACATAACAGAGCTAACAGTTTCTGCATTACTCTGACCCAACGGAAACACCTTACAGGAATAAAGGTATTATCTGGGCAAATTCAGAGGGTTTCAGTTCATTATGGCAAAGACGCTCAATTCATAGGAGTAGGAACTCATGGAGAAGGTTGTTCACATCACAGTCATACGAGAAGCTTAAACCAGAAGGAAATAGTCACCATGGATGTTGGCATGTCCCCAAATAGTCTCTACCAGTGACCTACATCTATCAGCTAGCTATCACTTTTCCAAGTTTCCAAAATTCTCTCACACTGTAAGAAAACCTAAGGATCAGATCCCCAAAGTGTGGCTCTGTGGGACAGTTCCAGCTCAAAGAATATCCCTGCACAGTGTATCATTTCATTAATCCCAGTATTCGAGAAACAGAGGCAGGCAGATTTCTATGAGATTGAGATCTACATAGTAAGAACACCCCCCCAAAAAAAATCAAATTCAAAACAGAGCAACTGTGTATGTTTTATAAAAATAAAATGAATAACACTCAACCTGCTCTTTAGCTACCCCCAATATTTGTTGACTATGTTATTTGATTTCTTGCTTTTTCACAATCAACTCTCAATTCCAGCCACATTAACTGATACCTAATTTCCCCAGCACTGTGCCTTTTTGTATGGCTTTTCTTCCCTGAGTTCCCTCTATGTAAAAAGTCTTCTCCTGCAGCTTTTAGCCTAGGGAATATCTATTGATCTGCAGCATTTAATTCAAAGGTCCTTAACTCTGGAAAGTTTCTCTGGAGCAGTCCAGATACAATGGCTTTATCTCTTCTCTATACACCCAGAAAGCTTCATGTACAGCCTTGTACCTAAAAGGTGCTCACCCTTCTGCTCTACTGTCAATTCTTTCTGATTCTATCTGCCCTCAGACTGCAGTTCCCTCGAGAGATGAGACACATTCATCTTTATGTCTGCAACACTGAGTTTGGAACCATGCACTGGGCTTAATTGGGTCCTTCTGTGTATGGGCTGTGTTTGCTCCCCACGACTTCTGGCTCAGTTTCTTGTGATGTCAAGGCCTGTATTTTTTTTTTAATGTCTTCATAGTTCAGAACTCAAAAGGTTTTCTGGGCACTAATGAGTGTCCTCCATAAGCAAATCTTTGCTGGGTGTTCTTAAGAGTTACAGTGATTCAGACAATGAAATCACTTTTCTATATTTTTACCTTATTTTTTAAGGTGTTCTAGCAAGGGCTGATTGTGGGATCTGCCATGAACTTCTACATGAGGTGCACATCATAGGAAGCAAGCAGGGAAAATAATGACAGCAAGTGACTTGGCCAAGGGTAGACAGTACTAAGAGTCAGAGACCAATAGCATGACCTGATCTTATCACATGAGGTGTGTTATTTCTTGTGTGCACAGACCACTCAGAGACAGGGATAAAGCATAATCACACACCACACATAGCTACAAAGGGAAGACCATGATAAGAGGATTGACACAGTCAAAATTTGGCTTGGTTAGGAAACTGTTTCCAAAACTACCATGTCCCGGGCTAGGTTTTTAAGTAAGTTTAAAGAAACCTACAAAGTCTGCACAAATACATATGATGTACCCCATGCAACAGTGTATATCTTTCTCCATGTTTCCCTGTCCTCAGGTCTAATACCTTGATATCACCATATTGTGCTATATAAAGCCCACTCATAAGACTGGAGATGTGGCTTGGTCAGGAGAGTGCTTGCCTAGTATTCTCTGGTTAGTTTTATGTCAAGTTGATACAAGCTAGTATCCTTTTAGAAGAAGAAATCTCCATTCAGAAACTTTCTCCACCAGAATGCCTTGTGGGCAAGCCTGTGGTGCATTTTCTTGAATGACAATTTATATGGAAGGACCCAGCCCACTGTGGGTTGTGCCTTGCCCCCGGCCAGTAGTCCTGGATGCTATAAGAAAACAGGTTGAGTAAGGTGTGGTGAGCAAACCAGTAAGCAGTGTTCCTCTATGGCTCTGCTTCAGTTCCTGATTCTAGGCCCCTGCCCTGACTTCTTTCCATAAAGAACTGTGATATGGAACTGTAAGCTGAAATGAAGACTTTCTTTCCCAAGCTGCATTTTTCATGGTGTTTAATGACAGCAGTAGAAACCCTAAAGCAGCTAGCATGTTTGAAGCTCTGGTTCCCATCATCTTGTGTAAACTAGGTGTAGGAGCGCATTCCAGCCCTTGGTTAGGAGAGGCAGGAGAATCAGAAGTACATGGCTCTCCTTGGCTAACAATAAGTAGGCCAGTGAAGGCTATGTGAGAGCCTATCTCAAAAATAAATGTATGAGGATGGAGAAATTGTTCGGCAGTTAAAGTTACATGTGCTCAGATCTGAGAACCAACACTGTAGCTCATGACAATCTATAGTTCCATAGCCAAAGGCTCCAATGCCCTCATCTGGCAACCTTGGACACTGTGCACACATAGTGCACAGTTATACATGCAGACAAAACACTCATACACATCAAATAAAAATAAAAAAATCTTTATAAAATATGTATACATATACACATATCATGTATTTATATATGTATGCATGCATGTATATAAATCTAGGCCTAAATGCAATCTTTCTGTCTACAGATGAACTAAGAAGCAAATTAGCAGGCCTGCTGATTGGAAATCTGGAAAGATTTATAGAGGGTCTGGAAAGATAAATTAGTGGATCAGTTGCATGGCACTAACCATCCAACCAGAGTCTAGATCCCCCACACCCATAGAAATGTCAGGTAAACAAGACAGAAATCACAGTAGGGCACAGTCCCTGATTTTTTAGTATCTTTTGCATCTCAGTAACAATGTACCAAAATAAAAAGAACATCAAGGCTCTCCCTAAACCTGATCTCAACTCTCTTCTCTTCCCCAGTCCCTCTTCTACCTAGCTCCCTCCATTCCTTCCTCCCTTCACCTCTGATGACTATTTTATTTCCCCTTCTGAGTGAGAGCCAAGCATCATCCCTTAGGCCCTCCCATGTTATTTAGCTTCTTTGGGTCTATGAATTGTAGCATGGGTATTCTGTACTTTATGGCTAATAGCCACTTAAAAGTGAATAGATACCATGCACATCTGTCCTTTGGGGTCTGGGTTATCTTACTTAGGTTGATATTTTCTGGTTGCATCCATTTGCTTTAAAATTTCATGATGTCCTTGTTTTTAATAGCTGAGTAGTATTCTACTGTGTAATTTTCTTTATCTATTCTTTGACTGAGGGACATCTGGGTTGTTTCAAGTTAATGGCTATTATGAATAAAGCTGCTATAAACATAGTGGAGTAAGTGTCTTTGTGTATGGTGGAGCATCTTTTGGGAATATGCCAAGAAGTAGTATAGTTTAGTCTTGAGATGAAACTATTCTCAGTTTTCTGAGAAGCTGCCAAATGGTCTGAGGAGAGTGTATGGAAATCAGCAAGGGTGGAGATCTCCATGACATGCCAGATACCTGTGATGGGGGAGGCTCTAGGAAGTCGGTAAGGGTGATTCTAGCTGAGACTCGGAGCGGTGGGAGATATGGTGCCTGAAGAGGCCACCTCCTATAGCCACACAAGTCTTCCAGTGGAGGGATAAGGACACCAACCCCCACACAAAACTTTCCACCCAAAATTTCTCCTGCCTACAAGTACAAGAACAATGATGGAGGAGAGTCTGAAGGAATGACTAACCAATGATTGGCCCAGTTTAAGATCCATCCCATGGGCAAGAACCAATCACTGACACTATTAATGCTATTCTGTTATGCTTGCAGACAGGAGTCTAGCATAACTGTCCTCTGAGAGGATCCACTCAGCAGCTGATCGAAACAGATGCAGGAACCCACAGCCAAACATTAAACGGAGCTTATGAAGTCTAGTGGAAGGGAAACCCATAGGAGATAGGGACTCTACAGGAATACTACCAGCACAGTCAACTAACCTGGACCATTGGGGTCTCCAAGAGACTGAAGCACCAACCAAAGAGCATACACAGGCTGTACCTAGGCTCTCTGCAAATATATAGCAGATGTGCAGCTTGGTCCTCATGAAGGTCCAAACAACTGGAGCAATGGGGCGGGACTTATTCTGACTGTTGCCTGCCCATGGATCCTGTTCCCCTAACTGGGCTGCTTTGTCTGACCTCTGTAGGTGCCAGAGGACTTTGGTACATAGTGGGACCTCCCCCTTCTCAGAGGTGAAGAAGAGGAGGGATGGGGGAGGGACCATGAGAGAGAGAGACTTGGAAGAGAGGAGGGTACTGCAATTGGTATGTAATGTAAATAAATTAATTAATGGGGAAAAAAAGAACAGAAAGAAACACTGAAAACAGCTCCCTTCTTTTTTTCCCAGAGATATACAGGAAGATCCCCAAGCTTGGTTTGTAACTGTGTTAGTAACTTTTTTTGCTGTTGTGATGAAAATGCCTGAGACCCAATGCTAACATTTTAAGGGAGGAAGGGAATCTTTGTGCCCACAGCTGAGGACGCAGTTCATCATGGAGGTAAAGCATGGCATTGGCAGTGTGAGGTAGCTGTTCACAGGGCATCCACAGTCGGGAAGCAGAGAGGAACGCCGGCTCTAAGCTTGCTTTCTCCCATTCAGTTCAGTACCCATCATATAACGATGCCGTCTGCCTTTAGGAAAGTTGCCCTGCTTTAAGAACCCAGGCTACAAACTCCTTCAAAGTTTTGTCATCTAGATGATACTAGATCTTGTTAGGCTGACAATCAGCAAAAACTGCCACTGTGTTCTATTGCTGTGATACAATACCCTGACAAAAAGCGATGCTGGGGGAGGAAGGGTTTACTTGGCTTACAATTCCAAGTTATGCTCTACCATCATGAGGAATTCACTGAAGCCTGAGGCAGCTGGTCACATGACATCTGCAGATAACATCAAGAGCAGAAAGAAATGAAGGCACATCCATGTCACGTTTGCTTACCTTCATCTAGCTTTTCCCAGTTGCATACAGCTCAAAACTGCTTGCCAAGAGGACGGTGCCCACAATGAGCTGTATTCTTCTACATCAATTCACAATCCAGAAATTCCTCCAAAGACAGGCCTACGTGTCAACTTGATCTAGATAATTCCTCAGTTGAAACTTTCCCTACGTGACTCTAAGTCCTGTCACGTGGATGGTGGAAACTAACCAGCACACACAGTCACACTGGCATCCAAGCAGCCCAGAAGTGGGACATCCGTTCCATGTGAACGAGCTTTCTCCCTGTCCTTAGCATCCGCCATCAGCCAGTGCCATTAGCTTCAGATGTGCTATGAAATGACACACTGCAGCCCATCCTCAGTCCCCAAGCAACACATCAAAACAAACATCTCACAATTTCCTCTGATTGTGGATCAGCAAAAATATATCTTGACATACGAATGAAAACCAGATCCTTTTCAAAAGTTTTATCTCTAAGACTAAATCCGAAACCTCCCTTGGAAGCCTATTAAAATTACGATGATGCTCTCAAGTCGGGTATATCCACCCTGCACGAGTGTCTTTCTCTACTTCTGGTACAGGTTAGGTCTGTAAATGCTCTTGGTTGGATGAAAATTCGATATGTCTCCCACATAAACCACTTTCAGCAGTCACTAACATGACCTAAACACAACTCCTCAGGCTTCTTGCCCCCTTATTGCCTGACCTTGGTGGCTTTTCATTTCAGGCCACACATGGCTATGTTTCTGGCTGTGACATTTTGACCAAGTCTAATCTATATCTCTCATGTTCTCAGTTCTTAAGTAAAAAGGACTTTTCTCAGTTGAAGAGGTGCCATGGTTTGAATGTCTCTGACATAAGCCATATTGAAATCTGCTTATCATATAAGCATGAAGACCTGACATTGATTCCTAGAAGAACGTAAAAGAAGTTGGGTGAAATGGTGTGTGTGTACCTGTAATCATAGCACTAGCAGCAGAAGACACAGTTGGACTTGCTGGCCTGTTAGTCTAAGTAATAGGTGAGTGCCACGTTCAATGAAAGACCCTGTCTCAAAAAGCAAGATGGGGATAGGGACAGTACAGATGCTCAGAAGTTTAGAGCTACTGCTAGTCTTTCAGAGGGACTGAGTTCAACTCCCAATGCCCAATAGTCACCTGAAATGTCAGCGCCAGTAGATTCTCTTTCAGCCTCATTAGGCACGAGGCAAGGATATGGAACACAGGCACACATGCAGGCAAAACCCCAGATATGTAAAATAATAAAATAAAAAGCAAGCTGGGAAGCATCCAAGAAGGACATTTGAATTGAGCTCTGTCCCTCAATACACAGACACAAGTGACCTTACATAAATATGTACACACATGCATAGACACATCCACACACAGAGACAGATGCACAGACATATATACACAGATACACACATGCAGAGATATACACACAAAACACCAAACACATACACACACATATCCAAACACATATGTGCACAGATACACACTCAGATATGCACATGTGCCTACACACAGACACACATGCACATACATACATACACATACAGAGACATACACATACACAGACACACACACACAGACATACACACGTACATACACATACAGAGACACACACTCACAGATATACATATGTACATACACACAGACACAGACACATACACACACAGAGAGAGACACAGACACACACATACAGATTAACACATAAACACAGACACACATGCAACAGACACACAGACACACACACACCCCAAAGGTGGGGAAAATCCTCTGCATCATTCTAAAGTCCAGGAAGAATTGAGTGCCTGTTTAGGTTAAACTCAGACCAAACTGGCTAAATAAATGTCTTTAATAATTGAAGCATTAAACCAATCTGTATGCATACAAGTGCCTTGATACCAATTAAAGATAAGGTCAGAAAATTCTACTAGGAGAATGAATTCTCAGCTTCAGAGAACACCACCTTGGTGCTGCCCTGCCTTTGAGCAGGAGGCTAGGTGCAGCCAGGCAGGCTGTCAACCCTCAAGGAGGCAGCCTCTTTCTTTCTGTTACCCTGACTTGCCACAGTCTTGGACCTGGCAGTTATAAATGAACAGAGAGCTTAGTTTGGCTGTACTGACTCAGCAAACCCAGAACAGAAGGACAGAGTCGCAGGCACCAAAGCCATTCCAAATGCCTGGATCTGCCCAGGTGCCATGCTTTAGGAATGGTAGTAGAAGCCCTTTTATAAGCACCAGGGGACAGGTCTCCTCATTCTGATGGAATTTCAATCTAAGGATATTTCTGTATTATAGATCAAAGATTCCTCTAGCCCTGGCCTGACACAGAATCTTACATGTTCACTTCAAGCTACCTTTTTAGAATTGGGCTCCCTACCACACAGTTACAAATGGCTTTTGAATATTAGAGTTGCAATGACGAAGGCAAGAGAGTGGGTAAGATGAATAAGAGGGCTTGCAGTTGATGTACGAAGTAGCCAAGCCACCAATTAGGAGGAAGGACTGGGCTCTGGCAAAACCAGCAAACCTGGGATCTAGCTGGCCTCTAGCAGGCTCTAACTGGCTCCATGGAACCCTGCTGAGGAACACACTAAAGGTGTACTTGCCCTTTTTACTTTAGCAAATATCTCAATCTTATGGGTAGTGTCAACACAAGAATATGACTTTCACCTCAAAGGGAATATGAGATAATATATCCTGGAGCCAAATCTGAATGGCCATGGCCCAGGAACAGACTGAAGGTTACTCAAAACTCTGATGTAATAACATTCCATGATGTTTTATAGAAACAGGACAAAGAAAATCATAAACCAACATGTCTGACCAAACGGTTTTATTTTCAGCTGATACCGCCAGGTCACGGTCTGGTATTAACGGAAGTGAGAGTAGAAATTCAAGCAAAGCAGGAAGCCAAGGAAGGCAGGAACCACATACTTAGCTAGATTCTTTTATAGCCCAGGACAGCCTGCCCAGAAAATGGTACCACCCACAGTGGGTTGGTTCCTTCCTGTATCAGTTAATAATCTAGACAATCCCGTATAGACATGTGCGAAAACCTGAAAAAGGAAATAGAGAAGTAAGCACAAAGAAAAAAAAGCAATAGGTTATTTGGATCTGAATGTCCCCTGCCCCAGGGACTCCTGTATTAAATCCTTTGTCAGCAGCCTGGAGTGCTAGTGGAGGAATTTAACCCAGGGGTTTCTTGGCCACCTTCCTGACCATGAAGTGAATGGGCTTCCTCTTCCACATGTTCCTGCCATGGTATTCTGTGCCACCATTGGGCCAAAGCAATCAGTGACTGGCTAGAAACCCCAAAATAAACTTCTGTCACTTGTTTATCTCAGATATTTGTTGATTTCCAGAGAGCTAACTCCGTGAGGAAGGAGAAGAAAGAACCCCTAACACCCACAAGAGAGAGAGAAAAGGAAGGGAATCCACATAGAGAAAGCTAAGGCAACTGAGCAACTTGCCCTCAAACAGCCCAGTCAACAGAGCTTGCTAATGATTTAAATACACTCATAATAAAGGCGATAAGCTAGGTTTTTTCATTAAGCCAGACCTGGTGTTCGTGCCTCATGCAATTATTCTGAAACACCCAGATGTTCTTCTGTGAGCTGCACAGAGAACACGGAAAGCAAGCAAGGCTCCCACAGCCTGAGAGGAGCTGCCTTTGCTGGGGGGGGCTGGGCAGAGAGGTGCTTGCAAAGCCCTGAGTTTCCCGAAGCTCCCTAAAGGAGTTCTTACCAGCAGCTCCACTGTTTGTTTCTTCTTCTCTGAAAACAATCAAAACAGGAAGGGGTTCACGCGCATAGCTGTGATTAATGTTCCCAAACATTTTCATCAGTGGTTAGGTCAGGGACCCTAAAGCCCTGCAGAGAAACTGGAGCCAGCTAGACTGGTGTTAAAGCTCTCAGTCTCTGTGGTACTGAGACCTCAGAAACCACCTATGCTCACAGGAGAAGACTGTATACCACAAGGACCTGGCCACAATGGGGTCACCTACTTCTGAATACCAAACTGGCTTCCTGTGCTCCCAACTCTTAGTGAGTCAGTTCATTAAAATATGGGTTGGGGGTGCAGCTCATGGGGTAGAGTTCTTACTTAGTGAAAATGAAGCCTTGGGTTGTTTCTCTATTGCCATAAAAACCCATGTGGCATGGTATAAGGTCTGTAATTCTAAGACTTTAAAGGGAAAGGTGGGAAGTTCAGAGGTTCAAAACCATCCTTGACTATATAGTAAGTTCAAGACCAGCCTGTTCAAAATAAATGAATGAATGGAAGGATGGATGGATAGATAGACAGATAGATAGACAATAGATAAATGATAGATAAACAGATAGACAGAAAGAGAGAGTGTAATTTTTGCATTAAAAAAAGGGTTGGAAACCACAACCAGCAAAAGATGCACTTTGAGTCATTTTGGAAGATGGGGGACTCTGATGGTAATAGTGGTCGTCTATCTTCCTTCACCTAGTGCCTCAGGGATCCAGATCAGCAAACTGAGGGTGGCAGCTCCATGGAAAGAAAGGTAACTTCCCCCTCAGTTGAGAGACGCCTTGCTTGATATGCCGATTAACTGCACAAGCATTGCTACGAGTGTAACCACCCACCCAGACAAACATGAAACTGACAGGTCAAAGGAAAAGAGTTCAGCTCTGAGTGCCCAAGGAAATACCTGACACACAGAGGTCAGAATAGTCATGGGCTGCACCAAATTCTACTTTCCAGGCAGTGAGTGGTTATTCAGAAAAGCTTAAAAGTCAGAATGGTGAAGCTGCTCTCCCAAGGGACACAAGTGTCAGGTTTTAGAATGAAAGTGACTTCTTATGCTACTTTTAAAGACCTTGGTCTATGAAAAGAGAGCCCCTGACTCATGGCAAGAGGATAACACCTAAACTTGATCTTTGACCCCATATGTGTAATGTGAATGCTTGTGATGGTACTCACATAGGTCCATGAACACACATGAATGTTCACACACCATAAACACACATACCCACAAACAAAATATGAATACACAGCACACAGAAACATGATACACATGCCATACATACATGTCACACACACACATACCATATGAATGTATCACCACACAAAATACAGTGTACATAGCCCCCAAACATACCCATACAGCCACATGCATGAGGACACACACACACATACACACACACACACACACACACACATACACACACGCACACACACACATATACACACAGAGAGAGAACCTATCTTTTCTTTCTCTTCTTCCCCTTCCCTCTCTCACTCCCTCCCTTTTCTTCTTTCTTCCCTCCAGAGAAAAGCTAAAAGCTGACATGATTATACAGATTACTTAGGACCTAAAGCACCATGAACCCAGAGCCAGGGTGGCTTCAGCTTGGGCAGGAGACAGGGGAGAGTTTTAAATGATCTGAACAACTGTTTCAATTCACGACTATTAAATATTTAGGGAACATTCACTCTGTGCCAATTTCTCTGCCCAGAGGGATGAGAGAGAAATACTAGATGAGACCAAGCAAAATCAGTTCTGTACTGCCCTGCATCCCCTTGACAGCCTCGGATAAAAATTTTAGTGTCTGTTTAGGATGCAAGACACATACAACTACACTTTTACACAGACCATACAGATAGGCAGGCAGACAGTCAGACAGACAGACAGACAGACAGACAGACAGGCAGACAGACAGGCAGGCAGACACACACACACACACACACACACACACACACACACACACAGAGAGAGAGAGAGAGAGAGAGAGAGAGAATCATCAATACAAGACCATTTTTAGACTTCAAGATCACTGTGACCAAAAAGAATCTGGACAAATGTATTGGTTACTTTTCTCATTGCTGAGACAAAATATGTGACTTTTATCCCAACTCAAGTAACTTTTAAGCAGCTTGCGGAAGGGAGGTTTTATTTAGGTTCACTGTTTAAGGGTCCAGTCCATCATGATGGGGAGTCATGGCAACAGGATCTTGAGGCAGCTGGTCACATGGATCCACAGTCAGGAAGCAGAGAGATGAATGCTGGTGCTCAGCTCACTTTTTCTTTTTTGTTCAATCTAGAACACCCGCGCATGGAATAGTGTCATCCACACTTAGGGATGGGCTTCCTACCTCATGGAACACATCCTAGAAGCCCAAAGGTTTGTCTCTAAAAGTAATTCCAGGTCCCGTCAGGTTGACAATTATCATTACATCAACCATTGAACCCGAAGTTTCTCTTTATAGATGTGTCAGACAACATCAAGAAGATGAGAGGACTTGGTAGGGTAGCCTGACCCTAGTCTCCACCTTTGGCTTTAGACTGGTTTGAGAGATTTCTTGAGTGAATTTAAATGGCACCCGGTGATATGACAGTGGTTGACAGAAGCCATCATCTTCTGATTTCCAGAATGATAAGGAACCTTACTGGCTGTCCTTTCTAAGTGCTGTGAGAAGCAACCCAAAGATCACCACTTAATGTATGACCATAGTGGCCTGGATAAAATATTAGGGGTACTAGATTGGAGGGATGCCTTTCTAGGTGATGATGTCAGGCAGGAGGTTAGCTCTTGCTAGGACCGACCACTGAGAGCTACCTTACTTGGGTATTTTCTTATCTCCTTTTTCCTCTGAGTAGCTATAAAGTCCAAGATGACACTCTCCCTCTGTAGAACAGCCCATGGATTTAATGAACTCTTAAATGAATGAGTTCCTGATGACCAAGTGCCATCCAGTTGCTCACCCACTGCTGGTAGGCATGGGAAATGGCACCACCCCTTTGGAAAGATGTTGAACTATAAATTAGCTACCACTGGACCACGAACATATTCACATGACCCAGACAACCCTCATTCGCCTGAATGAACTGCGAGGCTGTATTCACATGGGAGCCTGTGCATAAGTGCATTGAGCGGTTTGATTGATAATTTCCCAAGCTGGATGTAGGCAGAGTGTTCTCCCAGAAACACGCTTATCCACTGTGAATGGGAGGGCCTGTGCATGCAAACACTGGAGTATCTGTAAGGGATGCTTCTGGCTCTATATTCTCATTATAAATATACAGTGGATACTCTGGTTCTATGCCTGTCTCTGCAGGTGGTTGGTATGAATCCTTCCCTGAAAGACAGGTCCTTCCCTCCCACTTCTTGTTATGCTGACAACAAAGTCAGAGGCACTAGGGGTTAGGTGCCAGCATCACACAAATTTCACTTTCTACGTCTCTTGACTTTCTCAGCCAGTTCCTGACCATCTGTCCCTATTGTCATACAAACACGTTCACAAGGTTTGTTCATGTTTGGTGGATATATGGGTATAGATGTGTTTGTTTGTATGGATATAGAGGGTGGAGTACAAGCTCGGATATTGATCCTTAGCACAGTCTTCCATTATTATGGGAGGTTGGGGCACATAGCCTGGAACTCATCAGATAGATTAGGCAGGCTGGCCAGCAAACTCCAGCAATTCTCCTGTCTCTTTCTCTCCAGCAGTAGCATTAAAAGTACATAGGACTACATCCAGCTTTCTTTATGTGAGTCTCAGGGATTGAATTCAGGATCTTCACACTAGCAAGGCAAACCCTTTACTGACTACACTCTCTCCCTGGCCCCACTTACACAGCTTTAAATCTGAATACCACACTTCAATGGACCAGATGCCCTTCCCGATCCACTGTTTATCTACCAGGGTGTAAACAGGGTGGAGGCCTTCTAGAGATCATATCCTCAAGCAGTGGCACACTGGGCTAGTACTCCAGGATCAGTCTTCTTGGAGTGTTTCCATTATCCACATATGTGATCATGTATGTGCACATACCTGAATCTTGAACTTCATCTGTTCTATTCCTCCTACCCAAAACTTTCCTTCTTTTTCTTCTTTCTTAATTAAGCATCTCATATTATTTTTTCAAATTTTAACATTTATTTAGTGTGTGTGAGAGTGTATGTACGTGAGAGAGAATGTGTGTGTGAGTGTGTCTGTGTGTGTGTGTGTGTGCCTGTATGCATGTACGTGGTGTGTGAAAGTCAGAGGGCAACTTGAAAGCATCTACTCTCCTCTTTAATCATTTGGATCCCAGGGATCAAACTCAAGTCAACAGATTGGGTGGCAGGGACTTCGCCTTCTGAGCCAGTTGAATGTCCCTAAATTTCTCTTCTTTAAAACAGGATAAAGAAAAAAAAAGATATATGAATGGTATGGTAGACACATGAAAATATGTTACATATTATTATTCATTGTGGAAATAAAAGTCATAATAAGAAAAACAATGATGCTTTAAGTTTTATGTATATGGGCACTTGACCAGCATGCATGTCTGTGCCTGGAGCATATGGAGGCCAGAGGAGTACTTAAAATTTGTCTGGGATTATAGATGGTTATGAGCCACCATAATAGGTGCTGAGAATCAAACCTGGGTCTTCTGCAATAGAAGAAAATACTTTTAACCACCAAGCCAGCCCTTCAGTCTACTAAATTTTTTCTTCTTAATCTCATAAGAAATAAACTTAATAGCTAGGAGATACCACAAATGAAACCAAAAGACTGGCTAGCACGAATGTTACTTTTCTGAATTTTGGCATTAGGGTTTCAATGCCTTGACAGCTTCAAGTTTAACCAAACTCTGTACCACAACAAATGTGTTGTTTAGTTCTACCGCATGGTTTTTTTAAAAAGGAAATGAGAGTGGCTGAGTATCTGCAAAGTTATATTTGTGCTTCAGATTAATTTTAAACCCAGGCAGCATACCCGAGGGGGGGTGGTTCTGAGAAACAAAATTAAGGTACATCTGTCCTCTTCTCCCACATATTAATTACAATGACTTCCCAGCCTTCCCACATGTTTTAATGAAACAGACTCATCACTGAGCCAGAACCGCCCATGTCCCTTAGCAGTAAGGAGGAAAGTAAATAATTACCCCAAGTCAAGAGCAGTTTCCATCTTCATGAATGTCTGACAGTTTGTTTTCATTGACAGCTTGACTAGTTTAAGAAAAGTTTCAGGCATTAGTGAGACACATCTTAGGTGTGTCTGTGAGGATACTTCCAGAGCTGAGTAACCGAAGGGAGAAGCCCCACACTGGACAAGGGAAGCAGCATCCCATGAGAGGGCTGAGTAGCAGCACTCAGTTCTGCTTCCTTACCATGGATGCAATGCTCTCTGCTGCCTCGATGTTGCTCTTGCAGCCAGGATGAAACTGTATCCCCTTAGACCTTGAGCCAGAATAACCTTTTCCTCCCTTAGGGCTTTTTTTTTTTTTTTTTTTAATTTGTACTTGAGAAGAAAGTCACTGAAACCATGTCACACTCAGAAAAACTTTTTTATTTGAACTGACAAATTATAAAAGTAAATAGGAATTCAAGAACGTTCTTGAAGTGAGAAAAACAGAAAGAAAGGCTGCTCAGAGGACTTCCACCCAGAACTAAAGGACACCTCTCAAGGCCACTTTTGCACACAATCCTGAGTCTTTGATGTACCTACATACTTGGGAGATCTCAGGATAAGACATCCAAAGTTGGAATTCAGAGGGGAGCACTTTGCCTATTAGTTCAAATGAAATTAGCTTAAAGGATATGAAATTTTTATCAGATATGCAAAATTAATTGAAACTACATCTCTGCCTAGAAGATATGCACGTGGAAATAAGGATTTGCTACAATGTGACAATTAAAATCTCATTATGTATCTCCATCCCCAGTGATCCATGGGAGACTTGAGGTGGGATGAAGGGGGAGGGGTGATGGGTCTCTTTGTTCAGCAGCAGATGTGAAAGAAACATTGTTGCCAGGTAACTATGTAGTAATCAAGGGGGCAGGGGACACAGTCAGGGACACTTGCTAGAAAGTCCACTTCAAGGATGCTGCAGACAGTCTCCATGACTATATATAGACCATCAAACTACAGTCTGTGGAATAGTGCAAAGCTCCCAGTCACTGTGCCTTTGACTAACACAACCTTAGAGGTCTTATTGGATAGATTTCAAATATATTTTCCAAAGGTTGTTGCAGGATCTCTCCCACATGTTCTTCTGCAAGGCAACTTTGTCACACCTCAACTGAAGGTAAGGTGTAGTCCTACTACTCTCTGTGTGGTCAGGCTTGGGACCATTGGTAGCAATAGTGATGGTGGCAGTGACTCTGTGATCTTTTGTCAAATGGTAAAGATGACATAGCTTCTAAAACTGAGGCATTAGCACTCAGGGACCCCTGAGTATTGAATAAGGACTATTTGACTCCCCTGAAGTCACCATACAACAGGGAAGGCTTGCAGTAGCTAATCTCAGCTCTCCTCTTCCAGGCGCTCAGCACCAAATGTTCCAGACATGTCATTGGCAGAACCTCCATATACTTGTAGCCCTCAAATCAAATCGCAGCCTCTATTGTTTCTAGCTAAGACCCCCAAATAGCTCAGAAGAGGAGCAAGGCATTCACAATGAGCCTTGCACTCATTCCTCGATACCACTAGAAAGTGAATTATCTGTTTATTTGTTTGTTTGATTGATTGTTTTTAAGCCATTAAACGTTGGAGTAGTTTCCTATGCAGCAACTGAAATAAAATGTATGGCTACAAGAGATTCCTGAAACATTATAGGTTATCGGTTTTGGCCCTGGTTTAGACGTACTACTAGAAGGCTCTGAGGTGGATATTTCCAGATAGCCTCCTCTTTAGGTCTGTATCTCAGGGTTGCAGAAGATGCCACACAAACTTCCAAGGGATGAAGAAGCTTGTAGTCCTACCCAAGTATAATATTTATAAGTTACAATAACAACAAGTAAGGTAAGATAATCGTAAGGCACAATAGTGGGACTCACATCTTGGTGTTGTTAGCCAACATCTCTCTAATTAAACTTAAGTCCTACTCAACAGGAGAGAAGCCAGCGGAAACCTAACTAATATTGGAGGGTAATGAGGTCATAAATCTTAAACAAGAACCCACCGCTGACACTTTACTAAGCCAATGTAATTCTTAAGTACATTCTAAATATGTATCTCTTTATCCACAGATAAGTATAGCTCTCATCCTCAACAAAGAAACTTTCTTTGCAATAGACAGAGTCCAATACAGAAAAACACAACTAATAAAACTGAAGAAAGCATGTGATTGTGTGGTGCCCAGACCCAGCTGATCCTTCCACAACACAAACTCAACCCCTGCACTTAGGACTCAGGGAACATCAGTAAAGGGGGATGGAAAGATTGTAAGGGCCAGAGGAACATCATGTCCGCTGTGAAATTTCATCTCCTAGAAATGTCAGGGAAGCTGTATCCGTGAAATTTCAACAGCCACCTAAACCAGACCCCAACAAGGACAATAACAGACATATATTGACACAGAAGGGGAAATTTTATAGGACCCAGACACTAGACAAGGACCTACAGGAAACCAAATAATTCTGAGAGTGGGAGAAAATTATCTTGTCCAGAGAAGGGTCCTCTAACTGGTCATCCAATATCAAGTGGTCTTCCCCAAATAATATATATAAAAGTAACATTATATTGACTGAGAAAATTGTATTTGCATTTTAAAGAATATACATATATATTAACAATAGTTAAAGCAAAAGGAGCCATGAATTTGAGAAAGATCAAGAATGAGAGAGATTGGGGGTGGGGTGGGGGCTGGAGGGAGAAAAAGGAAAGGGGGAAACTGATGTAATTAGACTTTAATTTCTGAAAATTGAAAACATCAAAAAGTAATTTCTGGCCATGTTGCCCTGTCAGCAGATGAACAGCTCTTACTTCAGCAGAGGAAAGAGGAAGGATGAGTGGAAGAGGATCCTCCTTTTACCAAGGCAGGCTGGACCAGTCTCCAAAGATCTTTAAGCCAAAGATGGATAGTCATTCTCCCCCATCTCTCTCTCTCTCTCTCTCTCTCTCTCTCTCTCTCTCTCTCTCTCTGTGTGTGTGTGTGTGTGTGTGTGTGTGTGTGTGTTCTTGTGTATGCAAGTGCATATCTGTGTGAGTTTGTGTAAAGTTCAGAGGTCAAACTCAAGTGTTGTTCCTCAATTGCCATCTACCTTCTACCCTGTCTCTCAGTGGCAAAGAAGTTACCAAATTCGCTGTGCTGGCTAGAGAGTAAACTCCCAGAGATCTGCCTGTCTCTGTAGCCAGAGCACTTGGTCTGTAAGTGCATGCCACCATGCCTGGTGATTTACATGGGTCCTCATGCGTTCTTGAGCATTGACACTCTCCAGTTATAACTGCCCACACTCCTTCCCTTGGCCTTCTCCCTCTCTCTTAGCTCTGTAGCCTGTAATATAGCTATACACAGATTCAAGCCCTGGGTAAACATCCCAGGCACATTACCACAAAATGCTTAACTTTAGAGAATAGCTTTGAGTCTAGTTCTCTTGGCGTTCAGGATAATCTTTATTTCCCATCAATGTGAAAGTCAGACCACTAAAGGATAACTTTTTCGCATGTTCAACACAAACATCCATGAAAAGCAGAGACATCCTCACTGTTTTGTACGTTTTTCTCTAAATTCAAAGTCAAATGACATTAAATATCAGACCTTTCCAAAGGATCTTAACTCTAATGCTGATGCCAGCTTGGAGAGATTTTGTAAATTTCTTGGGCTAGCAAGATGGCTCAACAGGTGATGTCACTTGCTGCCAAGCCTGGGTGACCTGAGGTCAATCTCCAGGACCCATATGGCAGAAGGAGAGAACTGACTCCCACAAATGGTCCTTGGACTTTTGCACATGTGCCACGCTATGTGTGGGTGTGCGCACCTACAAACTACAACATGAATGGATAGAAATGTAACAAGAACTCTTTAAACAGCTTGTTTGCTGTCCATTACACACTCTCCATTGAGGAAACAATGCGGGGACTTTTGTGAAGTAGAGTTGCTTTGGGCCATGGTTCAGTGGGAAAAGTCCTTCCTCCCCAAGCATGAAGACAGAAGTTCAGATATCAGAAGCAACTTAAGAGTCCAGGTGGGTAGGACAACCCACTAGTAATCCCAAACTGTAGAGAAGACAGAGGGGTCCCCAGAACAAGCTGGCAAGCTAAGACTAGCCGGAAAAAAAGTGAATGGTAGGCTCAACCAGAGACCTTGTCCTGCCTCAGTGTGCAAGATGGAGAACAATCAAGACAAGTGACAAAACCCTGAGGGAAACATCAGCTCCTCAGATGCATGCACACATGCACCTGTACACACTTATGAAACACACACACACACACACACACACACACACACACACACACACACCATACATATGCAAAAAAAATTGTCTTGGGCCATCCCAGTTTTTCCTAAATAAAAAAATATTCTTTCTTGATCCAGGGTTTCATGTAGCCCAGGCTGGCCTGGCTATTTAGATGAGAATAACTTTGAACTTTTTACCTCCTTCCTCTACCTTGAAAGTGCTGAGATTAAACTTATGAATGTACCAGCACACATGGCTTATGAAGCACTAGTGATCAAACCTGGGCCTTTGTGCATACCTTGCATATATTCTGTCACCTAAGTCACATCCCAAGAGCCCAAACTGAACTTTTAAATACTGTCTATGTCACAAGAGTTTTATGAAAAGTAGTTTCAGTTGGGGAGAGAAAACATTCTGTGAACGTTTCTAACCAAAAATGTAAATTCAATACATTGCTTTCGTTATCACAGTCGAAGACTTGTTCAGACTTTAAAATCCCAGTTTTCATTGCAACCAGTTCACAGTACCATGATTAGACATTAACTTAAGGATACAAGCCTAAAGAATCTAACTATCCACTCCTTCCTGGAGCCTATGGAAATCTTGTTAAAAGGCAGTTGAAGCCCAGCAGAAGCTGGAATACATCAAGCAGCCCATACAGTAGGCCGAAAGCTACAACTTCAGTGGGAACCATGATCAGTCCAAGACCCAGTGCCCTGCTCACCCTGCAGTAAATGTCTGAAGAAATCCCTCTAGATTAATGTCTTCAGTTATGAGCATGAAGGCTCTCACCTTGTGGTTTCAATACAGTCTGTAATGCCAAGTCAACTCCTGGAGCTAGCAGCTTTACTATGGAAACAACCTGGCTGATCTCTGTCCAGGAAGGCAGGTGTTGAATTTGCTAAAATTGTTTAATGACACAGTTGGCAGGATTTCTTTATTTTTCTATTACATTAAAAAAATTTTTGTTTGATGTCTGTGTGCCAGGACATACATGTGGTCAGAGTACTAATCACATGAGCTGGTTCTTTCCTTCCATCTCATGCAAGGGATTGAACTCCAGTCATCGGGCGCTTGGCTGCAGGTCCCTTTGCCTCCTGAATCATTTTGCTGTTGCCCCCAGCAGGATCTCTAAGGAGACCCCTAAGGTTGTCTCAGTTGGCTAGACTCTCATCAGGCCACCAAACACAATGGACCGTACTCCAAAGCTCCCAAGAAATGGTGCTGGGAGCCCAGGGGGGAAGGAACCTCAGATTAACCAGAAGGCCTTTCAAAACTCAGAACTTCCAATCACTGGATGGTTCTGCCACAGACTCACTGAATCAGGAAGGCACAGGCTGAAGTGTGGCAGGCAGCTTGCGCCATCACCAGCACACTGCTATGATCTATAAATATTGACTAGAAATGTCTCGAGTGGACAGTTTTATATTTGCCGCTCCCCCCACTCTTTTTTGAAGTGTTGGGGGAAGCCAACACGGATATTCTACTGCCTTTCTCTGAGGTGCACCAAATGTTCTCGCATCAGCATTATTAACATATGCATTAGCTAGAGCTGATTGCTCGCTCAGTGGCAGCTCCCACTTGCCCACTGGCTCCAGCAGCTGTGAATCAGAAAACACTAATGGGCGTGTTAATGAACTTTCTGCAGTGGAACTGGCTGCTCCAAGAGGGAGCATTTTAAAAGCCCATTGCGGAGACAGATGGTTCCCTCCTCAGTCCCCTGGCCCATCCAAAGTAAATGCAAAGACAATCAAATCCCAAGCTATGAGTCCCCCACCTTGTGGGTGTTGAGTTCAGAGACTCAGAAAGATGATCAAGTCCTGAAATGTTTTTCCAAATTGCAAGAGGCAGAAGGAAGTCACTTAGAAGGCACCAGGGGCGGGGACGTAGCTCAGCTGGTGGAACACTCACCCAGCATGCTTGAAGCCCCAGTTCCATCTCTACCACTTTATAGTCAGGCATGGTGGTATGTGTCTGTAATCCCAGCACTCAGAAGGTGATGGCTGGAAGACTCAAAGGTCAAGATTATCCTTGGCCACATTTCATATTCTAGATCACCCCGTGCTATGGGATACCCTGCCTCAAATAGAGGCACACTGCTATGATCTGTAAATATTGACTATAAATGTCAATATAAAACCAAAAGAAAGCACAGGAGCAGTGAGTGCCCTTTCCTCAGTGAGGAGTTGAGGTGTGTGCCGGGTTCCTGCAGACACCCTGCCCTGAGCTGTCTAGATCCACAGTGTCTTGTGGAGCTGATGTGCCTCTTGCCTGAATCATGGGACCCTTAAGAGCCCAGTAGTATGGTTGCACTGTGTGTACTCATAGCCCAGCCAGCTCTGCTTGCTGGGGTGCTCACTAGAGAAAGCTGCTTTGGGGTGAATATGGGAAATAAATACTTTGTCCATCTGTCAGGCAGATGGATGTGGGTGAAGGGATGGGAACCCCTGAAAGTAGAAAGTAAGTCTCTTCTAAGGAACCCGGGAAGACACAAAACTTCACAAAAGGCAGAGGAAAGTGTGGGGATCCACAGTCCATTAATCTGGAGCACAGGCAGGTTTCAGAACTCCCTTCTAAGTCCTAAGGGGAGCTGAAGTTGAAGGGGAGGAGTGGGGAATGGCAGTGGGTGGGGCAGTTGCCCTGAGTCAAAGGATCACCTCCTGAAGAGCTAAGGGGCTGGGACTAGCCTCACTGGCTTAGTACCTCATTGTTTACATAGGAACTCCTGGTACTGTCATGTTTATATCCTGTCCCCATCAATGAATGGCCTTTTTGGCTATTTCTTGCAGTCCTGACCATGTGGGACAAGGCCAGTTGGGCTTAGCCAGTAACCATACCCAACCTTAAGCCTGGGTTCTGAGCAGTTTCTCAGGTCTTTGGAATCCCAAGTCTCTGGAAATTCTCTCTCCCATGCTGAAGGTCAGGACAGTGCAGAGGAAGGCAGCTACACTAAAGGGCTCACTCACTTTGGGAGGGCAACACTGGAAAGCTTTTCATAGGGTGCCCATTTTCTACCAAATTATCTCTGAAAACTTCATTTGCATGGAAGCCTGTCTGCCTTTCAAATTGGAGTGTTCCTCAGAACCCTTTAGAGATGAGTCCCCACCTCTACCTCTCTAATTTTTAAAAGATTTATCCATTTATTGCGTTACTTATGTATGAGCATGTGTCTAGATATGGGTGTGTGCATGTGCATGAACGAGTCTGGAGCTGGAGTTTGAGGTGGTTGTGCATTGCCTAGAGTGGATGTTGGGAAGAAAAGTTGGGTGCTCTGCAAGAGCATCGTAACCACTAAGCCATCTCTCCAGTCCCTCTCCACTCCTTTTGTCTTCCCTTTTGAAATGTAACCCTATTATTTCCTTCTGCAAATGAAAGAATTATCCAGCCTCCTTCTCCCTCAACCCCCAGCAGACAGACCCTAGCCTATAGGACAGGGCAGAGAACTTTCCAAACCTTCATTGCCTCCCCTCTGGGTACCTCCCAGCAAAGTTCATTCTACAGTCTGCCTCATCTGGATTCAAAAACTTCACCCTCCTGAAGATTCTGGGGCTCCCACTGTGGAGGGAACATCAGGAAGTCACCCCCCCCCCCGGTTGACTAATAAATTGTCAGATGTTCTCTAACAGTTTATAGCCCTCAAGGAGGAAGGCGTTCCAGACTGTTCTTGGTGCTGACATCAGCTCTAACGTCATGGCCACCCCATTCTTCATTTGCTATAGAGGCCATTCCAGCACCTGATGGGCATCTCCCACCCCTTTAAAAAGAAAAGACCTTTATTTCAAAAGACCAAACAAGTTCCACTCTTCCTGTAGTTTTCATGAAAGATGAAAGTTCACTGATGCCCAGTGTTGAAGGCCTGGTTGCCAAGTTGGTGTGCAACTGGGGGTGATGGAGCCATTAATAATAAGAGGGGCTCTGGGTCACAAAGTCTTGTCTTTAAGGATGAGTCCTTAGAGAGCAATAGATAACCTTCCTTCTTTGGTTCCTGATACTATGACATAAGCAGTTTCTTCTACCATGGACTCCCTCCGTGATCTACAGCAACTCCATAAGCAACATTGTAATAAATAGGATGGTTTATTGATGGGCAGCTGGACAGGATGCAGAATGTAGAATCACCTGGAAGAAAAGCCATGGGTGTGTCGATAGAGGGATTTCTAGACTGAGTTAATTGAGGTGGGAAGATCCACCCTAAATGTGGGTGGCACTATGTCGTTGACAGGGGTCCTTGAAGGGGGAGGGTAAGTGGAGAACATATTCATTTTTCTCAGAGCCCTAGCTTTGGATATAATGTAACCAGTAACATTGCTACTGTCTTGCCTTCCCCACCAAGATGGGCTGTATCCCATCAACCTGTGAACATCCACTGGTGTAAATCCTTCTTTCTGTAAGCGAAAAATATAATAATCATATTCTAAAACTTCAGGAATTATAAGCCAAAATAAACCTTTTCCTAATAAGTTGATTTCCTCGGATACGTTGTAGCAGTTATTGAAAATAAGCATATAACAACATAATAGCATGACCTTGTTTGTCAGGTTGGACTAGGTTAAATATACAGAGAATTTTCCCCATAAAATATGTTCTGATTATGGTTTCTCTTTCCCCAACTCCTCCCATCCAAATACACACACACACACACACACACACACACACACATGCACACACACAACCTTTTCTCTTAGAAAACAAACAGGGATCTAAAGAATAAGAAAATAAAACAAAGCCAGACAAACAGGGATAGGACAAAACAAACAAATAGAAGAAAAGGAGCCAAAGAAAAAGTCTACCCACGGGCACGCACAGACAAAACCCCACATATAGACACAGAGACACCGAGATCCCACAAGAAGACAAAACTGGAAGCTATAATACATATGCGAAGGACCTGTAAGGTTAAAACATTATGACAAATGAATTATGACAAAACATTAGGAGACCCGACAAAACAAAGAACCTGCAGAGATGGTGTTGAATTCATTTGTGGGGCCAGGGGCCTGCACTTAAGAGTGGCTTGTATCCCCAGTGAGATTCCACTGGAGAAAAATAACTTCATTTTCTAGAAGTCATCAGCTGAAGATAGCTTCCAAGTCAGGGTTGGGTATTCATGCCCACTTCCCCCACTCAGCACTGGAACCCGTCTTGCCCTGGCCTGTGTGTGCTGCCTGTGTCCCAGTGAGTTCATATGAGCATCAGGACTGCTGTGTTTAGAGGGCCTTGCTTTCTTGGTGTCCTCCATTCTCTCTGGCTATTACAATCTTTCTGTCTCCTCTTCAGCAGGGTTTCCTGAACTCTGAGGAAAGAGACTTAATGGAGACATCCCATTTAGGGCTGAGTGTTGCAAGGTCTTTCATTCTCTATACATTGTCTGGCTGTGACTTTGTCTTTGTTCCCAACTACTATGGCAGGAAACTTCTCCGATGATTGCTGAGCAAGAAACTGAACTATGAGTAAGAAGGCTGTCATCAGGGACATTTTATTGCTGCATTCTTTTGGCAGAACAGTCATATTTGGTTTTCTTCTAGGTCCTTGGCTTATCTAGCTTCCGGGATTTGGCTACCCAAACAGTGTTGGCGGTGAGTCCCATCTCATAGAGTGGGCTTTAAACCCAAGAGGATTTGTGGTTGGTTCCTCCCGGAAGCATTGTACCATACTTGCACCAGTGTATCATGTGGGAATGTCACCCTTGTATATTAAAGGTTCTGTAGCTGGGTTGTGGTTTATCTTCCTCCTTTGGTATAATGCCAAATACCTTCCAGAACTATGAGCATGAGTCAGTAAAGATGAAGACTCTATGTAGTCATCAACTTGACTTCTCTGTGTGAAATGAGTTGTGTAGGTGTCGTCTTCCGCAATGGGCCTTGCTGTCAGCTTGTGGAGAACAACCAATAGGTAATAGCCTAGGTTGTTTGGGGCTCCTTTGGCCAATAACTTAATTAGATAAACCCACTCCTCATACAGTGTTTGCCTAAATTGTTTCTTCTTTTAAACATGTCCAATTGTGGGGAGCAGGCTAAAAATCTTTTTGAACTGGTGTGTATGCTTTGTGAAGATCTCATGTAGGAAGAGGAGTTGATCAATTGCAAAACTGAATGCCTTTAAAACATTTTAACCCTAACTAAACATATTTTACAGACTTACTAAGAAAATACACAGTCTGCCTGAAATATACTCCAGGGAATACTATGCCCTGCTTGTGAAGGGCTCTGACTCAGTTTTACTTTTTGGCATGCTTGTAAACAACTAAACTGATTTTACACACACACACACACACACACACACACACACACACACACACATTTTTTAAACCTCCTGCCTAAAAGGCAAGGCATAAACGAGGTATTCTGCTATCCAAAGTCTTTCCTCAGGTCTTCATAAGAACAATAGCTCTCCAGGACTTTTAAAATGCAACCTCTTGGGCAAAGGCAGGGTTCTATTAATAATCTCTTACCTGTGCACCAGCCCTCTCTCTCACATCAGGACTTGGCAACCAGGCACAATTTCAGAGAGCCGAGCCAGCTCTCCCCACTGTCACCTGTAGCTTTGACTTACAACCAAGACATGGCCACCTGCAGATGGCATATGAGAAGCCCAGAGGATGGACAGACAGCTGGGCAGGCCACATCCCCAGTACACCTGTCATTTCATCACCCTGCTCGGATGCCTGCCAGGTGACTGCAGCAGCAGCAGAGCAAGCCAGGAAGCAGTTTGTCTCCCAGCCACCCAGCCATCTGCCTTAACTACTTTGAATCGTTTTGTTTTGGTTTCAGAACAGATGCAGTAAATTGTGCCAGTCACAGAAAAACTCAGTCAGCTGGAGTTCTTGCCACACAATCTTACTTAGATAACAAGCCACAAAAAGAATCCATCTCTTTAGAAGAAGGATCCTAAGAGTATCATATATTACCAGTCATCTCTCACTCTCTTTCCATGCCCCACCCCCATGTGTATATATGTATATTTGTATATATATATGTATACATGTGTATATATGTATTTTTAAAACTCAGTAGATTTCAACTTGCAGGTTGGGACCTTTTTAGGGGTCAAAAATAAAAACCTTTCACAGGGATTGCTTAAGACCATCAGAATGTATATATATTTATATTACAATTCATAACAGTAGCAAAATTACAGTTATTGAGTATAAAAAATAATTTTATTGTTGGGGTCACCATAACATAAGGAAGTGTATTAAAAGGTTGTAGGGTTAGGAATGTTGATAACCACTGTTTTAACCTAAGATGAATGAAGCCATGTTTCAGTAGCAGACAGAAACTCTATGTATGTTTTAGTAGCCATGTCCCCCAACATTTCACACCCCTTCAATCTCTCTTCACAGAGAACTCAGCCACTCCAGCTCCATTGAGATATTGGATATAACCCCTTAGAAGCAATTGGAGAATAGAATATTCTTTATGCTGAATACGGCTTTATTTGGCAGTAAATCTGAGAAAAAGAATTAATTTTTCAACAAATTCAAAAGTATGTATTTATTCAAAAATATAACGAACACTTGATTTTTAGTTAACCAAGTCTGACAAATTCCTTTTAATATGAAAAACACATCCAAGGACCAGGAACTGATGTCAGAATATGACAAGTGAAACCTAAGTAGACCTGAAAGAAAAATAGGAGACTCTACTACAGTCTGCTCTTAATGATGAATAGAACAATTAGTCAGAAAACCAGCCAGGATATAAAATAGAGAACAACACCACAGAAACCAGCAGGACCTAATAGAAATGTATAGAACGTTGTACCCTGAAACAACAAAACATATATTTTTCAACTGTTAAAAATGCATATGCCAGAACTGTCAATATCATAGCCAAAACACAAAGCTTGACAAATAAGAAGAATTGAAATTATATAAAACGATTCTCTGAGGCCCACCAAATCGATAAGTGAAAGAGAACAGGAAACTCTCCAAACGCTTGGAAACTTCACAGCACGCTTCTCAGTAGTCTGTGGATCAAAGAGGAAGTCTCTGGAGGAGTTTTTAACATGTAGTGATTGAACTGAATGAAAATGAAATTCAACATATCAATACGGAAAAGGAAAGTGACTGGCATTGCAAGAACACACTGGTGAGAAAGGAAATGCCCACCAATCTAACAGAGACAGGACTGAGGAGATAGATGGCTTTGTGGGTGAGGACTTTACCACACAAGCATGAGAGCCCGAGGTCAGATTGCCAGAATATGCATAAATTAGGAAGCTATACAGCACATCCATCATTCTTGGCATTCCCATGACAAGAGAGAAGGTGGAAACAGCAGAGTTCCTAGAAGCTTTTGGACTAGCTGGCCTCATGCACACATAGGCCAAGAACAAGAGCCATGTCTCAAGCAAGGTAAGGAGCTGCACCTGAAGTTGTCCTATAACCTCCACATGCATGATGGACATATACATGTATGCATCCACACACAACCATCCACACGTGTGTATACACAATGAAATGTTTGAAGGATCTAAGACAAATACAAAAGGAGAGCTAGGACGTCTGCCAAACCTGACAACTCAATCTTAACTCCTGGGACCCACATGGTGGATGGAGAGAACCCACAGCTGCTGTTTCTCCTCTGACTTCTCCACATGTGCCAAGGCACACCATGTACCCACACATGAGCACACCAAACAAAGGGATAAATATGCAATTAAATTAAAAATAAAATAAAAATAAAACCAACTATAACAAGATAAAAATCAATAAATAGGAAAGAATAGTATGAAATTGAAAGCAAGAAAAAGAATGGGAAAAAATAGGCGAAACAAAGCCTTGTCTTCAAAGGAGTAATAAACCTAAAGAACTATTAGCAAAAATTACAAAAGGTAAAAAGAGATGACACAAGCTACCAGTATAAGGAACATAGCCTGAGATGCTAACATATGGGAAGGAAAACTACATAAAAACCTACACAATCTTTATAACAGCTTAAGTGAGATAAACGTTTCCCCCAGAAACAAAAGTCACCCCAGAGGAAGTAGACAGGTTAAATAGCCCTGCAATGTTATATTTGACACCCTCACCTACACCTAAAATCACAAGCCCAGACTGGAAAAATCTACTAAAATTTTAAATGATAACACTATACAATCTCTGGCAAATGCAATTTAAGCAAACAAAAGATTTATTCCCAATCACACTTTTAGGTGCAGTCCATCATGGGGGGGGTGGGGTCAAAGCAGTGGGAGATGGAAAAAGTTGGTCACCATTGGGAGACAGAGATAAATGGATGCAAGCTGCTACCCAGCTTGTCTCTCTTTAAACACTCTGGGATCCCAGCCAGGGAAAGGGCACCATCCACAGTGTGGGAGGGTCTTCCCACCTCTGTTACTATAATCAAGATAATTTTCCATGATCATGCCTGGAGGCCTGTCACTTAGGGGATCCTAGATGTTGTCAAGCTGACAACTAGCGCTGACCACCAAAGGAATCTACAGTCCGATTCAAGAAATTGGCGGCTACAAGAGCTCTCAGGAGTACATCTTAGCAACAGGAGGTAAGACTAGAAAAAAAACTCACACTACCTCTTTCCTGCCTGTCAGATCTTAGAGGGTGTGAATATGTTGTTCTTCAAAACATAAATGCCTGCTTACTAAACTGTAGAATTAGGGAATTACAAAGTCACGTATTGTAACCAATTTTTTTTTTTTTTTTAGATATGGTCACAGCCTTGGCTGTCCTGTAACTCCTATGTAGACAAAACTGCCCTTGAACACACAGAAATCTGGCTGCATTTGCCTCCTGGGTGCTGAGAATAAAGGGGTGTGTCACCACACTCAGTCCTGGGAAGCAAAAGTTGTTATAACAAAGAAAACTATAATGTTAGTGATAAATCTAATAAAGTTGTTGTAATATCATTTAAAGATTTCTTTTACTTTAAATCATGTGTGTGGGGGTATGGATGGGTTCAGGTGCCTGGGGAAGCTGGACGTCGACCCTGGATGCCCTGGAGTTGAAGTTGCAGGTTGTTCTGAGCTCCCAGTGTGGATGCAGACTCTTGAGTCCTCTGCAAGAGCAGTATAAGCTCTTGATTGCTGAGCCATTCTTCAACGTCGGTAAGAGTTGTTACCACCACTCTATGCTGCTTCAGGAAAAATGGGTTGAAATAATAATTGTAGCAATGATGAAAAGGAGAAAAAAAACCACTTAAATGTAACATGGTATATATCCTTGCCTTAGAGTATGACACAGTCATTTGTGGGGATTTTGAAAAAACAGTGTTCACAATGTGATAAGATATTAGCATTCACAACTGGAAATATAATGTGATAACAGGAATTGTGTGTTTCAAGCTAGGGAAATAATTCAGGCAGTAAAACACTTACTACACAGGCTTCATGATCTGAGTTCACACTTAAAACTCATGTAAAATCCAAATGTGCTGTTGCAAGCTTGTAACTCCTGAGCTGGGGAGATGCAGACACACAGTCCACTGAGGCTTGTTGGTCATCCAGTCTAAACCAGTTGGTGAGCTCAGGTCAATGACAGACCTTGTCTAAAAAAGGCAAGGTGAGTGGTATCTCATGAATGACCCAGTTTGACTTCTGGCCTCCACACACTTGTACACATACATGTCCATATACATGTAAACACAGTGTGTGCATACTCTTATACACATGAATACACATTAACAAAAATGAATTGTTTAATTAAATTTCTCTGAGTCAGAGTCTGTCACTGAACCTGGAGCTCACTGGCTGGCCATAGAGAGCCCCAGGGTATTCCTGTGTTGGCTTCCCCACACTGAGATTAAAAGTACTCTCATGCCTGGCTTTTTTATATGGATTTTTGGAATCAAACTCAAGTCCTCATGCTTGCTTTATCCTCTTCAGTTTGGAATCTTTGATTGTAGAATTCTTGATTGAAAGCAAGAAACTTTTGATGCTTTTCTGAAATTCACTGATTCACTGACTTTTGCCTGGGTCCCAGAGACATCAGAGTGGTGTTCAAATGGCTCTCTCACTCTGTTTGGATTTTCTCAGCTCGTGACCGTCTCCTCTCTAAGTGTACCTCTTTTCTTCCCATTACCTCTCTCTGTGGCAGCTGAGATTCGCATTCAATTACTTTCAGAGCCTCCTCTAACCGAGCTCAGATTCTTGGATATGGGCTTGTCTCCTTGCCCATTCAGCTTGTCAATCAATCCATCAGATGGGAAGGACCCAAGAGGATAGATCTTCAAGTTTAAGGAAGAGAAAAACACAATTCACCATGCAGGGATCACTCCCACTTGGAAGTGGCAAGTGAGTCTGTACACTCCTGTCACTCAGACTGCTGGGGGCCTTGTCTCACCAGCTTTGCTGAGAGGGTGGCATTCCGGCCCGTGTCAATGTTCTGCCTGAAAACACTTGACCCTCTCTCTTCCATTCTCCCCTTGCACATCACTCAGAGCCCCTCCAGATTGCTTTTCTCCTTTGGGAATCCAAGGTGTCACTCAGCAAAATGAGAAGCAGGGTGATCACAAAATTATCCCTGGTCAGGAACTGTCCCCGCAGGAGAAAGAAGCAGAGGAAAGGAGCTGCATGAGTTACTTTTCTTATTTCTCTGACTAAATACCTCACAAAGAGCAAGTTAAGGGGAAATGGCTTATTCTGGCCCACAGTTTGAAGACTTACAGTTCATTATGCTGGGGCAGGCATGGCAGAGGAACAAGAATCTATTGGTCATGTTACATCCAGCCAGGAAGCAGAGAGAGATGATGCTGTACCCAGATTATGTGTATTCTGTATAGCACCCCCCAGCCCCCAGCCCAGGGGATAGTGCCACTCATATTTAAGGTGGGTCTTCCCACCTCAATTAATCTAATGCCAACCCTTCCTCATAGACACATGCAGAGATTTCTCTCTTCAGTGATTATATATACATCCTGTCAAGTTGACATTGTGGTGTGGTGGCATTAACCACCACAAACCCCAAAGCACAGGCTAATTCTGGGGTATCAGCCCATCACACCTGGGTTTTGACCGTAGAAACTGCAGACACTGCTGGGCTGGTTCATCCTCTCTGAGAACTTTCAGGTACCCACGACGACTCAGAGATCTCATCTGGGCTCCTTGAGTACTCAGCATCTTGTATGAGGTAGCATCAAGTTTTACAGACTTACATACTGTGTGCTTTTTGTGGGGTCACAACAACCTACTTCAAGAAACCAGCAGTGGCTTAACAACCAGGTCTGGCTCCAGTTTGTAGCTCCCTTGCTGTGCTGAACAGACCTCCCAGCAATCTCTGCACCTACTCTGAAGACCCCGCTCCTACCTTCCTGCTGTACTGACATGGATAACGAAGCTTCAATTAAGACACCCAACTGTTTGATGCTAATTGCCCATTCAGGCTAGTGTGGTACATGTTTTTACAGTGTGGCTTTCCTTCCCACATAAAGTTCTTCGCTCCAAGACCTGAAACGGTTTTATCAACACCTGGCTTTCTGGTTTACATATTGCAGAAGGGGATCTTGGTTTGAAATTGTTCAGCTTTCACAGCAGTGATGATAATTGAGCCACCCTGTGACTCCTCCGAACAGACATCCAAAAGCAGCCCGTCTCCTTAGCCGTGGGTTAGACATACACTGTCTACCAAACACTGATTCAAGAAATAGCTCAGATTGGAATTCTATGTCTTGTGTGTGTTTGTGA
>JANHMN010000009.1:25961555-25971771 GCA_030674055.1 Rhabdomys pumilio | reverse complement strand
AGAGAGAGAGAGAGAGAGAGAGAGAGAGAGAGAGAGAGAGAGAGAGATCTCCACCTCATTTATTGAGCTAGGAACCAGAAATCACTGATTGAGCTAGACTGGCTAGCCTGCAAGCCTACTCCTGTCTCTGCCTTCCCAGTGTGGGGATTATAGGAGCATATCACCACACACAGCTTTAAAAACATTTCTTATTACATGTTATTTATTTGGCAAGAGGAGTGGTCCATACATCTATGGCACCCATGTTGCCGTCAAAGGACAACTCACAGTGTAGTCAGTTCTGTTGTGTTACCATGTGGGTCTGGGAAATCAAATTCATGTCATCAGGCTTGGGGACATTTTATTGGCTAAGGAATTGAACTCAGGTCCTCTTGCTTGTACATCAAACAGTTTACCATCTGAGCTCTCTTTCCATCGCTGAATCACTTCTCAATGAGGAAGTAACCTCAGGGCCCAGCAAAAGGAATCAGGGTGTTTAAAGCACCCTTCGATCAGATGATGCTTTCAAGCTTTAAGTCATGAAGCTGACAGTATGCCACACAGATGAAGCTGACAGTATGCCACACAGAGCACCCCACAGGAGCAGATCAAAAGGATGACAAGCTGACACCAGCATCCATCTCCCTCTGCTTCCTGACTGGAGGTGCTGACTGACCAGCTGCCCTCTGCTCCCACCATTAGACTTCCCTTCTGTGCTCTCCAGCTGTGAGCCCAGACCAGCCTTTCCTCTTTTGACTGGTCTTTAGCATTTTGTCACAGTCATGAGTAGCTAATCTGCTAGTTTCTGTGTATTCACCCTCCTTGTGCTGTGTCTGATGATGAGTTAGAGGTGAAATAACCAGAAAGAGGGAGGTGAGGGGTGGCAGACAGTCATAGGGGTGGATGTTACCATAGGATAGCATATTACAGAGCATGCACACTTGCTCTGTCACCATTAGGACCAGAGTCTCAACTCCAGCACCCGCGGTTACAAAACAGAATCCACATAAATCCATGCCTGGAACTCCAGTTCCAAGGCGGGAGGAGACATTGGGACATTGCTGGCTTCCAGATCAGGTGAGAAAATGTGAGACCCTGATTCAGGGAAAGATCCTGCCTCAAATGAATAGGCAGAGAGAGTGACAGAGAACACCAACAGACTCTTCTGGTCTGTTCATACACACAGGCGTGCACATCCCCTTCCCTACACATGGGCATACAGACTCACACAGACATATATACATATATGCATACACAGATACATAAAAAATAAATCTTAGAGGAAAAGTGTGAAAACCCTGAAATCACCACCAGAGAAGCCTATGTCCTTTTGTAAGTACGTCCACTCAATAGTCAAAAAAATAGGTGCAATGGCTCCAGACACTGCCCCCTTCTTCAACAACTCTGACACCATGAGGTAAAGAAAAGAAACTTCCTCTAGAATGTGAAACCTTTTTCTACATCCTCCCTGCCCTAAATCAGCCATTGGTAAAGAGAATTGAAACAAGATTTTTCTAGATCTATGATCCTAAGAACAGGTTGTAACCACCCAGATTGTTTCATACCCACGTAGATACTGGGGTATCAGATTCTGGAGCCCGGGATCAAATGGGGATCAAACCCAGGGCTTTGTGTAGGCTAGACCAGCACTCTACCTGATGAGCCCCAGCCCCAGCCTCATCCCTAAGGGCATTTGCAAAGAATCTCTGAAGCATGGCCAGGATTAAAATCCAATGTTAGAACTAATCAAGTTCAGCACCTATTCCTGGGTCAGATGCCTGGAAAAGCTCCAGGTTTTGGCAGCTAGCAAGAAGGAATGTGAAGGCTGGCACTGGAAGGTCAGAGAGTATTTCTTGCCACAGACAGACACACTAGCAAGACTGTGGAGGTACAGGACTCAGGATGAAAGAATGTCTAGGCAGGAAAAGGAATTGAACAGAAGATGCAGAATGTGAGTAAGAAACTAGAACCTCTGTCCCAGGCATGTCAGCAGCTCACGCATCATAAGACATTCTGTGCCACTCCATCCTCCCAGGCCCACCCACACCACACAGTGTGAGGCCTTCTTTGCCTCACACTCTGACATCCAAATGGCATGTGGGAAGGAAGGCTGCCTGGGCTACAGAGGAAAGGGCAGTGTGGACAGAGCCCAGGAGGATGCTCCTAGAGGCATGGAAATATACCAAACATAGAATATCCCACTTCTGGGATTTTTCTGTTGTCTGACCCAGCTTTTGGTCTCCTAGGAAACTCAAGCTCCACATGTTCTCCTGCAGAATCTAAGCAGGAGTAGTAACCCTGTGAGGTTGGAGGAAGAGGGATGCCCTGGAAGGCTCTACAGGGAAGACACTTCTCCTTGGGTTTTCTCCCATCTTTTGTCAATTCACTGGCAAGTTCAGATCCTCCTGCCTTCATCCTTCCAATGTGTCTCCAAGCCAGTTTATGGGGTGCTGGGGATAGAGCCAAGGGTATCAGCCCAGAGCATAAACTTGTTCCTGGTGGACTGGGTTTCTCTTCTGCTTATGACCATGTAGTGGGCGGGGCCGTGGTGGTGTGTGGCATATGATGGCCAGAGGAGAGTATCAGGAATCCTGCTCTATCACGTTCTCTGCCTTATTTCTTGAGAAAATGTCTCTCAATAAATCTGGAGCTAGGCTGGCAGTCAGAAAGTCCTGCATTCTGCCTGTCTCTGCCCCCACGATGCTGTTGTAACAGGCATCCACAGCCACGATCAGCTGGCTTCACAGCTTTCCACGGGTGCTGGAGATTTGAACTCATGTCCACGTGCTTACACAGTTAGTGATCTTACCCAGGGAGCTACACCTCCAACTCTGGTTTTTATTTTTCAAAAAGAAATGAGGCCATGAATAGGTGAGTTAGGGTTATGATGTCCATGTATTCTTCCACATCACAAGGGCCAAGCTTTTATACATCGTGGTATGGACGCCAGCCCACATCCCTCAGCAATTACCACAGCATTCTCAGGGTGTGAGCCAGGCACTTAGCACTTTCCAAAGCCCTTCCCCAGTGAATCTAGCATGCTAATGTGTGGGCAAGCATGGAGACCAGGCAGTTAGTGAAGGACACCTCAACTTGGAACATTCATCAGGTTATCTTAGTGATGTTGGGGGTCTGGGGAGATAGTGCAGTTGGTGTAGTGCCTGCTGTGAAAGTATGTGGACTTGAGCTCAAACCCCCAAACTCATGGTTAAAAAGCCAAGCATAGTGGCACAAACCTGAAATCCTAGCATCCAGAGGTGAGACAAGAGGATGTCTGGGTCTCAATGGCCACCCAGACTAGACTAATAGACAGCCTTAGGTTCCAGTGAAAGACTCTATCTCAAAAAAAGAAAGCAGTTGAATTTGGAGAGATGGCTCAGTAGTTAAGAATACTGACTGCTCTTCCAAATGACCAGAAGTCAATTTCCAGCACCCTAGTTCATACTGGTCTGTAACTCCATTTCCAAGGGATCCAACTATCCTCTTCTGGCCTCTGTGGGTACTAGGCACATACATGGTACATAAATGTACATGTACTTCTGTCTTAGGGTTTCATTGCTGTGGAGAGACACCATGACTAAGGCAAGTCTTACAAAGAACAACATTTAGTTGGGGCTGACTTACAGTTTCAGAGATTCAGTCCATTATCATCAGGGTGGGAAACATGGCAGTGTTCAGGCAAACATGGGGCTGGAGTTCTAACTCTTGATCCAAAGGCAGCCAGAGGAAGACTGGATTCCACACTGGGTTGAGCTTGAGCATAGGAGACCTCTAAACCTACATCCACAGTGGCACACTTCCTTCAACAAAGCCACATCTACACCAACAAGGACACATCTCTTAATAGTGCCACTTCCCATTGGCCAAGCCTCCAAAAACATGAGTCTACAGCGGTCAAACCCATTCAAACTACCACACAGGCAAAATACCCAGACATATAAAATAATTTTAAGGTTGTTGGCCCCCATGGTAGTTTAAAAGAGAAATGTTTCCCCATAGGCTCACATATTATAACCCTTGAATCCTGACTGATGGTGATGTTTTGGGAGATTATGGACCTTAGGTGATATAGACTTGCTGGAAGAACTATGTCACTCAGGGCAGGTGTTGAGAGTTCACAGTCTCTCACCACTTCTATTTTATTCTATATTTTGTGTTCATGGCTGATAATGTGGTCTCTCAGCTTCCTGCTTTTGTTGCTTGCTGTCATACCAACCACCACTATGGACCATCTTTCTGGAACCCAACTATCACTCGGAAAATATAAGCCCCAATAAACTCTTTCTTCTGTAAATTTCTTTGTCAACAATATTTTATTACAGTAACAGGATACAAACTAATCCAGAACCTGAAGAATGACACCTGAGGTTGACCTCTGGTCTCCATGCATATGCACCTGCACATACATTTACATGTGCACATACCTGAACATACATATGCACACAAAAATATATCAGTACTAGGACTACACTCCCAGACATTCACCTCTAGCCAAGACTCTGCATCCTCACAGGAGTGGATGACACATAGGCTGCCTGTAAGGTGTGTGCCTCTGGGCAGTTTTAGAGCATTTAGTACCCTTAGAAGATTTGTCAACTGGATACTAATTGATCACACACATTTAAAATAAGACTGTACTAGGAAGATATTTGGTAAAGATTTCATCTGCAAGCCTCACCTTTCAACTTTAGGTCCCTTTGAGAACTCTGTGTTCTGAAACAGAAACATGTTGTTGTGTCTGGCTTTGGTGTCCCATGGTCCAATGGTCAGTATAATTTCAACATGAACAATCTTGATCCAGATGTTTGATGATTGTATCCACAATCAGGAACAGAGAGGGAGGAATGAATACCTACTACTGTTCAGCTCCTTTTCTCCCTAGGTGTCTAGGGAATGGTGCCACCCACAGTGGGAGAGTCTTCCCACTTCAACTAACACAATCAAGATAACCCCCCGCAGACATACCTGGAGGCCCAACTCTCCAGCTGATTGTAGATTGTGCCAAGTCAACAATTAACAGTAACCATCACCGATTTAGTCTCTTATCCTAACAACTCAATGAACTTAATGAACTTGCCATTTTCCCCTCCTTTTCACTGAATCAATCAATTATGAGGTTAGAAATGAAGGATATGGGCAGATGAATCATCCCTGTATTCATCTGTCATGCAGGTTAGATTCAAGAGGGACTGACCTATGGGTCTGCCAAAACAAGAAACGAAGAACAAGTTTGATGTTCATTTAAGATGGACCAATCAGAGCTCCCCCTCCCAACAAACAAAAACAGGTGGTAAAGATCAATAATACAAGCCATAAGGAACAGGTAGGCGTGGTCATCTCTAGCTGGATCAACTTGAACTTTCCTAGCAAGAGAGTTTGCACAGAGTACTACTTTCCTTTCCCCTAACAAACTTTTCAATTTTAGGATACTTAAACCTCTACTGTGTATCTTATACATTTACCTATAACAGTCTGAATTCTGGGTAAATAAGCTACCAAAAAGAGCAGGGCCCTCTCCCAGAAGTAACCACGCTGGAGAGATTCAGGGAGAGGACTAATAGAAAACAAAGTGATATAAGTCCCATGCCTGCTAGGGTAGAGTCATGGCTGTTGTACTTGAGCCTATCTTTCTCTAAAGAGTTTATTATTACCAGCTTGTTAGATTCAATTAAACTCTTAAATGCTTTCTGGTCTACTTGTATTCCATCTGAGTACAATATTTATGATCTTAATCTTCTCAGAATTATAAATACCAAAACTGCTACTGGGGTCCAGACTGGAAGAAACTGAGACATCGTGAATTCTACATGTATTTTATACTAACTAGTGTGTGATTTGATTTCGATGCTATGTAAACAGTAGGAGGCTCCTTTCATTAAGGAGCCCAGCCTAATAGTTCTTAGCTTGCGGGCTTTCTATAGTTGAACACACCTGAAGAGGACCTCCAACAACAAGTTAGACTAGGCAAGGAGCAGGTTTGAACATCCACAGAGAGCCTCAAAGAATCCCAGAGCAGATCAGAATGCCCAGGCTCTGATGCTCTTAACAGACCCTAGGAGATGAGGCCAGAGAACTAGGCAGGGCCAATCATGAAAGGCTTCATATAACGCATCAAAAGGCTCATATAACCCACCAAGTAATTTCTCCAGTGGCAATGGAAATTTCCTAAAGGATTTAGACCAGAGGAAGGAACATAATCCAATTTTAGCTTTAATAAAGCCACTTTAATGGCAGCAAGGAGGACGGATTTTAGGGAGAGGAGATTAAAGTGGGAGCCCTTTGCTGTGGCTGTATGTGAGAATCAACCGGCACCTTTTCAGAAAACAATCAGGTGTTTGGGTCCCACCTTCTGCAATTCTAAGGTATGCACTTGGAGATATGACTTATATGGCAGCAATGTGACCAGCTAGAAGTGGTCACACATTTGGCCAAAAAGGATCTGGGGGTACTTGGGAGCTCGTTCCTAGGTAACTTTTACATTTGAATCCATAGAATAAGTCAAGCAGATAGTTTTCCAAGCATGGGTAAGACTACCACCTAGTCCACTGGAGACCTAAAGAAACTAAAATGTCTGGCTAAGAAGGGAGTTCTGACAGCTGAACTAGAACATGGCTCTAGAGATGTGTTCAGTCTTCTGACACTTCAAAACAATGTTGTATTCTGCACAGTGCACATTCAAAAAGCACATAATAGTTACCCCCAAAAGAATGTAAAGAGAGAATCTCATTATCATTTAAGGAACTTTACATCCACAGCTGCCTGTGGCTGTGTTAAGTCTATGGATACTTGGTTTAGATGTTTCTTGTTGGAGCATCAACAGTTTCAGAATCTCAAGCCTGCTGGTTTTTAGACAGAACCTTATCTCTTCAGCTCCCCTTGTTTCTCAGGCTTTTGAGTTTAGACTGGAATAATACCACCAGTTCTCCTCAAACTCTATCTTGTCAACACAGGTCTTATGGTATATAAGCCTATCCTTTATAATAACACACACACACACACACACACACACACACACACACACTTTTAGAAAGTCCTTCATGTGGTCAGTTGTGGTGGTTTATGCTGGTAAGAAATGCTAAGGACACAGCAGCAGAAGAACCACAGACTTGAAAACCGACAGGGCTGAATAAAATATAGCACATGTGTATTGAATGTGTACCAACTTGTTAAAATATCCCCTAACCATATGGTATGAAGTGTATGTCCAGCATTTACAGAGTATGCGGGACCAATCCTCAGTCATACAGAAAGATGATACGAGAGACAACAGTAAACTCATTGCAGAGGAGAGGTACCACTCACTTAACAGGGTAGAGGACTGAGCTACTGTTGGTGTCTTGTAAGGCCAGGAGAGAAGTGAACTCCCAAGTATGAGGTTTACGAGCTGAAAAGTCAGGACAGCCATTCCCCTGGAATGCACTCATCTACATAGGACCCAGAAGGAAAGCAAGGTTTAGAAGATGAAGAATCTATTTTGCAAGCCTTAGGGACCTATTGAAATATACATCAATTATATTGAGAAACAAGCAGAAGGTTAAATTCCAAGGTCAGTGGTCCATACCCAAGAACCATAGGGTCAGAATCACCCTGGCAGCCCTAACAAGCTAAAGCTTGTCCTCCCAGCATCAACAGGCTAATTAAGTAGACACAAAAGTGAAAAGCAGAAAAAGAAAATGGATTCAATGTGGCCACACTGGGAAGAAGAACAAACAAAGAGATCCACTGACCCCAACCAGGTCCACCTCCAGGATCCTGGCATAAGGTTCAGATTTAAACAGCCGGTGCGAGGTGTGCATAGCTAAGCACTCCTGGCCAAGGCTTGATCTGACCCATCCATCATCATTGTTTCTGCTCCATCTCTGCTGTAAGACAGTCTAACAAGTTGTCAGAACGGTGCCACACGTTTCTCTTCTCCCTGGTACCAGACTTCAGCCTGTTCCATCTCCCAGAGTGAAATTCCTGGGGAAGTTTTTGAAATTTTGGAGTCTATTGTTTTAAGATCCACTTATTTTATCTTGTATGTATGAGGTCTTATCTACATGCATGGCTGTGCACCATGGCTATGCGGTGACCACATAAGTAGAGAGGGCAGTAAGACCTCTGCAGGTGAGTTATAAAGAACCATTAGCCACTGGGAACTGAGCCTCAGTCTTCTGCAAGAGAAGCTGGGGCTCCTAACCACAAAACCATCTCTCCTACACTTTAGAATATCTTTATCCTTGCCAGGAAGAGAATACACAGAGTAGTGATATACCCAAAGGAGGATGATTGGGGTTAGAAGAGAGTTGAACCCAGAGCACTGGAAGTGATAGCTGGTAAGGGATGGGCAGAGGAAGAGGAACCAGGGAAGGAGAGGTAAAGTGAATGGTGGGTGGAGGCTTGGTTGGAGTTTCACTACAACATGAATATTGTGAAGGACCAAGCATCTAAGCCTGGGGTTCCAGGAAGGCCCCTACGGGAGCTATTTCATTGGCTCAGGGAAGGCAGAGGTCAGATGGCAGTAGGTTTCCAAGAGGAGATGAGAAGAAGCAGAGAAACAGCAAGCGTAGGGCTGCTGTTTGAAGTAGGTGGGATGAGAGGGATGTGAGGCCAGGGAGTAGCTGGAAAGGAATGCAAGATCAAGGCTCAGTGCCACAGCCGTTAAGACAGAAGAACACGGAGCAAGTTCATGAAGGAAGAGCTGCAGATGGGTGGAGCTCAGATCACAGGAAGGCAGAGAGTGGTGGAGGCACTGGAGGGCTTAGGAGCCCTGAGGGGACGGGTTGGCTTCCAGAGTACATGTGTAATTGAGGCTCTGCTGGAGGAAAGAACAGCAGGTAGCGTGTGGAAGGTTTGAGAAAGATAGTCAAGGCCGAGAGAGCTAGCGGACCACAGGCTGCAGGTATCTGACAGCCTAGCAGTACTTGGGAATGGACAGATGCTGCCACCAGTGAGCAGTTGGGAACAGCAAGAATGTGCCACAAGCCCCAACATCAACCCAAAATGATGAGCCCTGGCCCACACCACCCATCAGTGGCAATCTCGCACCCATATTTATACCTCATCCAGTCCACATTCCAAGGCCTCTCTACACAGAGAGGGCTAAGGGTAGCAGCCTGGGCCTCACCCCTGGAAAAGAAATGTATTATTATCCCATAGCTCATACAACCACCTGAGTGCAGGACAGTGAGTGGGTGATGGAAATTCAGGTTCCCTTGGAGAACCAGAGCCTTGCTAATGAGACACTGGGCCAGTAGCATCTTTACCAGGACTTGTTAAACCTGCAAAGTCTCCAACTCCATCCAGCAGCTACCGAATGAGGAATGCCAAGGAGGCAGCCCAGCAATTTGTGCTTTCACGGGCCCTCAAGGAGATTCTAACACACAGGATAATTTGAGGCACTGACCCATTATAATAAATGACTTCCTTCCAAAGTGTAAAGCAAATAAACTTCACCATTTATCATTCCTGTATTGTGTGTGAGCGGTATTATATAATCAGCAAATTATCAGGTGCTTACCAAGGTCCATTGTGTCTCAGCTCCCTGATACTCAGCCTTGAAGATAACCTCTGGAAATACACTGGGTAGTTATTATTAATTAATATAGGATGACCTACCCCATTGTGAGCGGCACCATTCCCTAGGCAGTTGGTCCTGATCGATATAAGTGTCCAGAAAGCAAGCCAAGCAGCAGAAAACAAACTAGTGGAAACTGTGGGTTTCTCTGCTCTCTGCTCTTGACTGTGGGTCTGAGGCTTTTAAGTTCCTTCCTTGACTTCCCCATAATGATGGACTGTAACGTGGCATTTTAGGCCAAATAAATCCTTTATTCCCTGAGCCGTTTTTTGTTCTGTGTTTGTCATAGCAACAGAAATATAAGTTGAATATGAAATAAACCCTGCTATTCTTAACTTTGGTTTCATTTTTTTCTCATATTGAACTGTGGGTGCCATCTGTCTGCGTGACCTACAAGGATACTCAGAAAAACTCATAGCTACTTCTGATGCTAGGTCATAAACTATATCACAATCTCCAGTAGTCTGAGGCCTCGTGACCCAGGGGACACAGACAGCATGCAAAAAGGATAGTCAGCAGCTCATCACAGAAGCCTGTGGAGTCACTGAGAGCCAAAGACAGCTGTGTGGAAGTTCTACCCTGGAAGTGTACCTATAATCTCACCACAGCCTCCAGATGACTACAGCCCAGACTCTCTCTCTCTCTCTCTCTCTCTCTCTCTCTCTCTCTCTCTCTCTCTCT
>JANHMN010000009.1:25950914-25961545 GCA_030674055.1 Rhabdomys pumilio | reverse complement strand
TCTCTCTCTCTCTCTCTCTCTCTCTCTCTCTCTCTCTCTCTCTCTCTTTCCTTGTGTGTGGAAGATAATAGCCAGACTGAATTGTCATTCTTTAAGATTCCACAATTCTTTTAAGTCAGGGCATCTCACTGGCCTGGCACTCAGCGAGCAGGCTAAGGTGGCTGACAGTGAGCTACAGGAATCCTCCCTTCCATCTTTCCTGAGCACTGGGGTTGTATCCTAGTGCCTCCATGAGCCCTGGGGGTTGTATTCTAGTGCCTCTATGCCCTGCTTTTTATTGGCTGTTTGGGATCAAACTCAGGTCCCTATTCTTGCAAGGAAAGCACTGTATTAAATGAACTCTCTCTCTCTCTCTCTCTCTCCAGTCCATCTCTATCTTCTCATAGTGCATGGGAACAAAGCAAGTGGCGGCCTCATCTCCTAGTGGCCTCATGCCTTGGGTGTGTCCTGCAGAAGGCAGGTTCCTCCACTGCAGACATTCATTTCTCAGTTCTCAAATAATCAGCCTGTCCTATTCTAAAACCATGGCACTTCAGACTCACCTTCTCCCTACTGCCGTCCTTTGCATGCCCGCCAGCCATTCTTTTCTCCTTTTAAAGCGAGAATCATCTTCTTGTGTTTGATCTTTCACTAAACGATAGACAATAAGTGCTTCTCACAGTACTTAACTCTGCGATGCTGTTTGCATACTCATTATCTTCCAGGCTGCATGGCTACTTCCCTGGCTTAGGTAGCTTCATGCTGTTTGGTGAATTCAGACCTGGGCTGAATAATCAGCCAGGCTTTCAGGGGAAACCTTTGGCATGTCCCCTTGTTATGTTTAATCCTGTGTATATGTGTGAGCGTGTGTGTGTGTGCGCGTGTGCGTGTGAGTGTGCGTGTGTGTGTGTGTGCATGTGTGTGTGTGTATATACAAGTGCAAGCATCTGAGTACCAGGGTACACATACGGAGGTCAATCTGGGGTGTCAGCCCTTGCCTTTCACCTTTTTTGAGACAGGATGTATTATTGTCTGCCACTGAGTGCTCCAGATAACCTGTGGGCTTTCAGGACTCCCCATCCCTGACTCCCATTTCACCAGAGGAATACCAGGATTACAAATATGTTCTACTGCATTTGGGGATTTCATGAGGACTGGGGATTAACCATCAGTACTCACACTGGCCTGGCAAGCACTTTACCTAGAGAGCCATTTCCCAGCATAATTCGAACAACCCATAAGTGAGCCCCTATTAAAGCCGACACCCTGACACTGGCCTTTTGAGAGGCACAGTCTAAGTGTTAGGTGAGCAGAGATAAAAGGGTAGTTTCTGACCTCAGAATCCGAGGGCGGATTAGAAGACAGACAGTGCTATGCACCAGGGCTATGAGTGCAACCATTAATATATATCAGGACATGGCAACAGTCTATCCTTAAACCCAGAGCCTGACATTGTCCTCTTCTGAAGAGGCCCACAAGAATTCTAGAAGCAAGCTTTTCACAGGCCAAATGTCCATGTATAAAGTGCTTTGCCTTCAAGTTAGAGAGCCTGAAACTGGTCTATAGCTTTTCACATGCTAGGCTAGGGCTCTCTCACTGAGCCACACTACCAGACCCACCCAGTCACTGACAGGAGCTGGCAGAGATGGAAAGTTACCTCTGGCTAAAATGAGAACAGTAGCAAAAGAATTCATTATAAAAACCCATGTTCTAGATTTCTTTATTGTCTTTCTTTTTTAAGTGGATGGTGGGGGTGGGGTGTGGCATATCCGGTAAGGTGCTTCCTGGGCAAGAGTGAGGTGCTGCCTTTGGATCCCCAGTGCTCACTTAAATGCCTGGCATGGTGGTTGGAATCCCAGCTGGTGCTGAGGAATCGGAGAAGGTGGCAGGGATGTTCCTGGAGCTCACTACCCTGGAGTCAGCTAGTGTGGCTGAATCCATCATCTCCGAGTTCAGTAAGAGACCCTTTCTCCTATATACAGTGAAGAACATTGAAAAAATGCTCTGTTGACATCTGCCCCCCCCACAAGAGAACATATGCATTTGTATATATATGTACACATACACATTTGATGTAAATATAAATATTTTATAAATAAAGTTGAAAGGCATTCAACTGAATGCCAAAGAATGCAACACTCAACCTAAGGCTAGATTCACATTTATTTATGTGAAAGTTTGCTAGTCATGGTGTGTGTTTAGAGTGAGGTGTGTGTGTGTGTGTGTGTGTGTGTGTGTGTGTGTGTGTGTGTGCACGTGCACGCATGTGTGTTCTGGCCTGTTCTGAGGGTGAAATGTGCCCTCCCTAGGTAACGTTTTGCTGAGAACTCTACAAACAGGTAGAGACTCTGAAAGGCACCTGGGCAAAAGATCGGGATTGTGTAAACTGATATCGGTTGTCACAACCTTAAGAATGACAAAGTGCCGTGTTCCTCGGGGACTTGCTCCAGGCTGCAAAGCACTGTGCACATCTGTGTGAGCATTATAACAGACCCACGAGGCAGCGCTTGCTTTCTCCATTTTGCAGTTGAGGAAAGTGAGAATGAGCAAGGCAGAGCGACAGGTGAGGTTGCAGAGACGGTATGTTGAGAGCTGGTGTGCAGGCAGATGTGACAAGAAAGGGGAATGGCATCTGCTGGCATGGCTTTTAGATTCCGTTCACTCCACAGCTTTCCAAATGACTCCGAATACATATTTACTCACCAAGTCTAACCATTAAGCATCGAGGGTAGTCCTCTGAGCTCAGAGAATATGATCTAAAAGCCAGGCAAAACAGACTTTTTGCTGTTCTGATAGCCAATTAGTGCTGAGTGTTTCTCTGGTTGCCTCCTGTGGAAACTTGCGTTTTGTTTTGTTTTTTTATCAAAATATTACTCAATGGCCAGAACCCAGTGGAATGCTCTAGAAGACCTTTAGCAATTGTTTGTGGCCTGTTATTTAAACTAAAAATGATACAGGGGGAAATGACACTTGAACACCAGCCTACAGACTGGAACTAGCCAGTTAAAAGGGAGACGCCATGTCTTTTCCAGACTGATGCATCCTTGAGGGGTTTCAACAGGAGAAAGAGCTGGGTTGTCATTTAGAGAGGGTTCTTTAAAAAGAACAGAATTAAATTAAATTAACCTTGGGGAGGGGAAGTGGGGGAGGTGACATTATGAAAGACACAAGAAGATTCTGGAAGGAAAGGATTGAGGATTCAGCCTGCAAACACATCTCAGCCCAGCAAAGCAGACAGAGCTATCCATCATTAACCCCATTTAAAACAAACATGACAAACTGCTGAGAAAAACACGTGACGAGCTCCATTCTTCAGCGGCAATAGGAAGAGACAAACTGGGTGTCTTTTCTATCCCTAATTTGGGTAGAAGTCATTGAGAATTGTTTTTCTCACATTTGTGGGGCCTTTTCTATTCTAAAGTGAGTATCAATGCTCGAGTCCCCCCCCCACCCCCCGCCCCATGATCTGCAGGTGTCGTGCCCATGACAGCTCTAATAAAACCACAACCCAGGATGAGGGATGGCTTGCAATGCTATTTTAAGCATCTGTTAGCTGAACTATCATATTAATGAGGCTGACTCCTTAATCCTACTTTACTTCTAATCTGCAGGCAGACTGTGGAGATTCTAAATCACACAAGGTGGGCAAAGACAAAAGGATGACTCGGCCAGAATAAAAACCCAGCTGACCTAAAGAGTTATTGACTTCTCAGGACACGGGGAAGAATGAAGAGTGTGGCCATGGGTGAGAGATTGGTTCGCCAGGCTAGGAAAATCTATGAAGCTCCACAACCATGCTCCCTGTGGCTAGCTCAGGGACAACTTCAAGCTCCTTGCCCCACAAGAATTAATGTCTGTGCACTGCTGCCCCCTGCTGGACACATGGGGTCCAGCTAGACACTTTTTTTTTTTTTTTTTTTTTTGCATGGGTTCCAAGAAAATGCCATTTGCCTTGTCAATTAGTTTTCAGTTCTCTCTCCTCCTCCCCCTGACAGTGCCTTCCACCCTCAGGACCCTGTTAGGAGACAATTTCATCTAAGCTAATGGGCAAATATTCCTTATAATGCAATTTTAGAGCTTTCTCGTGGATAACCCCAGAGACCCTCCCTTGGCGGGCTGGCCAGAGACATCGGAATATACGAAACACATCATCTTGCTGTTCCGAGTACTGTTCTATAAAAATACTCCCTTGAATTTACATGAACCCGAGCATGATGCTTTTATTTTCTTAGAGGAACTAGGGGCAACCAGCGTGTCAGCCAGCCCTTCCATCCTGCTACCATTGTGTGACATTTGTGGATAAAGCCTCTTCCTCACAAGGCTGCTGCAGACAGAATTCAGCCACCCAATGTATCCTGAAAGCGATAGTGAGTTCTCAACGTGTTAGCCAGGAGATGGGGAGATGACATCAGATATTCATGTATAGGCAGATTTGGGGCCATGCCTCAGATAGAATAAAGGGAAGGAACTAAACTTAGCTATGACAGACAATGTACAGTGTGTTAGGTCAGTAGGGTAGGTATGGAGGGATAAATCAAGATTAACATATAAAGGAAGCCATTGACAGGAAGTCTGGCAATTACTTCCCACCAGGGCTTCACATGACAAACACCGTGCGTGCAGAAATTTGCCTATCTTCAAACCTGGGAGAAGGTGGTACTCTCTGATTAACCTTGTAGGAGTCGTGACTCTGGGAGCTTTTGACTCTTGGTTCTGCCCCAGCCCGATAGCTCACTTCTTCTCTTAGGAGTGTCTTTGTCTGTCTTATGTACAGTCTTTATTTCTATCACTATCCATGTGCTTAGATCCATTATTCCTGGATGTGAGATCTTGAAAATCCTACCAGACACCCTGTGGGCTCGAATCTACATACATAATACCAGGCAAGAAAAAAATACGGCATGAACAAACCCCAGGTCACCTCAGACAGAGTACACATTAGCTGTCATTTCTTAGATCTCTTCCACACCAACTGTTCTAAAGTCAGACAAAGGGAGATCCTGGGGACAGAAAAGAGGGAAGAAGGCCTCTGCTTTATATCTGTTGAAGCCTTTGCCAGGAGAAAAGCAGGAATCCCACACTTAGCTCCTACTCAAGGTTCCTTTCCCTTCCTAGCCATGCATCTAAATCTCCCCAGAAACCCCATTTGCAGAAAAAAACAATCACTAAAAGTGATATGCAGCCCTAGTGACTACTCATTTCATCTGATAAGATAGTCACTCCCTCTCTCCTGACCAGGTCTTCTGTGTGGGATAAACACCATCATCCTTTAGGCTCCTGGCCTCTTATTATGTAGTTGACCCTGGACCAATCACGTCTGCATGCCCAAGAGTTTGAGAGAAATATATAGAGTCAGCCCCATTCCGGGCCCGCTGATCTGAACCTGCATACGAGCAGTTTCTCCTGCTGGCCCTTGGTGTACTGAAAGTGGAAAAAATTACCCGAGTAACAATGAATAGGCACTTCTTGCACAAGTATGAGGCTGTGAGTTCAGACCCCCAGAACCAATGTAAAAGTCTGATATGCTAGCACTTGCCTGTAATTCCAGTTTCCCTACTGATGAGATGGAAGCTGGGTACAAGATAACCCCAAGTAGCTTGCTGACTAGCGAACCAGTGGCAACACTGAAGGTCCTGTTTCCAACAAAGAGAAAAGCAAAGATCAACACCATATGCTGTGCTCTGACATCCAAATGAGTGTGTGGTACATAGGCCTGCATACCCACGAGTACATGCATTACATACATATATAAGCGCACATTTTAAAAAAACTGCTACCTTTCAGTTGTCAGTGAGGAAAGAGAAGGCTACTGGCATTGATGATAGAAGTCTAAAATATATTTCTTTTGATCTAGAAATCCAGGGTATGATTTTTTTTTATTGTCCAAACTCCTGTGTTCTGGTTAATTCCAGAGGAAACCAGTATCTCTTTAGCTGACCCTAGTTCCCAGGAAAAAAAATGGAAGCCAACAGACAGAAGAACTGGCTAGAAGGGTTACTATAGAGAGGTCAGCAGGCAGACTATACACAGGCTTGTGTGGGAGCAGAGGTATGTCAGTGGGGCTGATACTCAGGCTTGACAGACATTCTTGTCCTGAGACAGACAGCTTAGCTTGTCTGGAGAAAAGACTATCCCCAAGTCTATTTCAATTTCACACTGTGCTCTAGAAACAGAGGATGCAGGCACCCAGGTCATCGATTAACCATGACACAGGCAGCTCCCAGCAGGCATTTCACAGGCGTGGTGGGAAGAATGCCCTAACAGCACATATACAGCTGATGGCCAGTAGATAAGGTAGAAAAACAAACTTCTACGCCCATGGTCAGCCCATGGTGAACAGAGAAATAATTTAACATGCTCAAATAAAAATGCTCTGTAGCTGATTGCATCTACCCTCTACATCTCTGTAGCCAAGGATGTCCCCAGGTCCAGCTCCTGCAGTTCTGAGGCTGCCACAGGACATGGAATTCCAGCAGGAGTCAGAAAACAACAGTATGCTAGAAAGAGGGCTAGCCAAGGAGCCTATCAAAATAAGCTTGATCAAAGGTGCTGGCAGATAATACCAAGCCGCCTTCTCTGTAAGCCTAGGTAAGCTGTGTTCCCAACCTTGAGAAAAGCACATGTTTAGGATCTTGGTAGACTCCAGCTGCAGTTGGAGCCAAACTCAGCCTGCATGCCAAAGACTCCAGAGCTAGACATCCTTAGGTAGGGGGAAGCCATTTGCCTGGCATAATATGGGAATAAAGACTTGATAGGAAGCAAGATGGATATGGAAAAATCATTTTCTCTGTGCTACTGGTGATGAGTTGTAAATCCTCAAGGCTAAAAATCTCTGGGGACACGTGTGTATAGGAGCTCATGGGATAGAGTGACTCTTCTATGCACTGTAAAGTATACTACGAACTGGAAAGATGACCCAGCCCTAAAGTTCTTGCTATGTAAGCATAAGGAACTGAGGTCAAGCTCTGGCACACACATAAAAACAGTTGGGCTTAGCAGTGTGTGCTTACAATTCCATTGCTGGGGCAGAAGATAGGCATGTCTTCTAGGGCTCTGTGATCAGCCAGATGAGTCTAATCAGCAAGTCTTACACCAAAGATCTTGTCTCAAAAAAACAAGGCAAATGGATTCCGAAGAATGATATCCACTGTTAATCTCTGGCCTCAATGTGGGTACACGACAACACACACACACACATACACACACACACACACACACACACACACACATACACACACACACACACACACACATACACACATACACACACACACACACACACACACACACACACACACACACACATACACCCTCCTCCCCACAATTTGTGAACCAGTGGTGTGATTTGAATAAGAATGGCCCACATGGGCTCATGTATTTGAATGTTTGGTCCCTAGTTGGTAGAACTCTTTGGAAGAAGCATTAAGTGGTGCTTGCTGGGAGATGTGGCCATGTTGGTGAAGGTGTTTCTCTACCTTCAACTTCTGGATAAGATGTAAGCTCCTAGCTACTGCCTCAACACCATGCCTGCCTCTCAGCTGCCGTGCTCCCCGCCATGATGGCCATGGATTCACCCTCTGAAACTCATTCCCAATTTAATGGTTAAACAAACAAACAAACAAACAAACCAGTTGCATTAGTCATGGTATCTCTTCACAGTAATAGAACAGTAACTAAGACAAACATCTTTCACTATCCTATACATACACAGAGAGAGAGACAGACAGACAGACAGACAGACAGACAGACAGACAGACAGACAGAGAAAAACAAAGGGAGAGAGAAATGAATTTTCTCTCAGTAGAATAAAAGCCATATACCATGAATACTCTCATATCATGTTGGCCCACATTTCACTGCCAAATACATTCTTCAGAACTTTTTGGGCCTGGGCTTGTGGACCTGTGTGGCTCATACTCGGTCAGTTTTCTCAGCAAGGCCATTTGTCAAGATGTCACTGAAAAGGCTGTTTCCAAGCCAGAGGCTGTGATGTTTGACGTCTACTTTCTTGGATCATTTATCTCAGAGAGCTCCCAGAGAGGAAGCCTCCCCTCTTCAGACTCCATCAGCTCTCCCCATCTGGCTGCTGTTCAGGTAATGAACGCACAGCACAAGGGAACATTGTCACAGGAATGCACTGTGTCTACAAGTGGCCTTGGGGATTGTGTCTGTGCTGGCACCACCAGCTGGCACTGTGCAGAAAGACCCCTCCTAAAAAAAACAAAAATAAAACAAACAAACAAATGACCCTTGCTCCCTCTCTGAAGGCCAAGAAAGGGCTCCACATCTCTATGTCTCCATCCTGTGGGAAATGGGAAGAAAGAACCCCAGTACTTTGAATCCCCCTAATGCTTTGGTCAATGGAGATAGTCTTGGCCATATTAGATGTCAAGCTAGCATCTATGGAGCTGTTGATATGGCTCAGTCAGTGGACGACTTACATATAGCATGCACAAAGCTCTGGTTTCTATGCTTTCTACAGCATAAAACTGGATTTCATGGTATACAACTGTAATGACCACACTCCACAGGCAGAGGCAAGGGGATTAGAAGTTCAAAGTCATCCTTAGTTATATAGTGAGGTTGGGTCTAGCCTGGGATACATGAGGCCCTTTAGCCCCTCCTCCCGAAACTAGGAATTGCATCTCTTGAAAGGCAGGTTAAACAACAGGGATAGCTTCTATCTATGACTATGCATTAGATATAAATAATGACAAATGCCATGTAATAATAACAAGCATAGACAATCCTTTACCCATGATGACATAAACCATCCCCCAGGGAAAGGCATCCAGCAGGGAAAGGTACCTTCTGTCAAGTCTCCTGACCACAGTTCAAACCTCCAAGTCCCACATAGTGAGAGGAAAGAACTCACTCCACAAATTATCCTCTGACCCCCACACATAACCAAATGCATGTGCTCACCCACTAACACACACACACACACACACACACACACACACACACAAATGTAATAAAGACACCTCTTGTGCAACCCCCTGGTCACACTACTCCCTCCCCACAATGAGTATGAAAAACTTGGTCTTCATTTTGTAGAGGAGGATTTATCAAAGATCCCTCAGTCGTCCAGCTGCCCACCTAAGCCTTCAGCTCACACTTGGGATTAATCTTCTGCTCCAAATTCAGTGATTAACAAATCCATAAAAGGGGGCTGTGGGAAGAAGAGCTGGAGGAACATGAGAGATGCAGACAAAGAAAGGGGGTTCCAGGGAAATGTGTGTGGAATTGAGGCTTAAATGACAGGCACAGAGGATGCATCCTGCCTGATTAGTTTGCCAATTTGATACACGCAAAAGTCACTGGAAACCTCAACTGAGGAACTTCCCAGGTGAGACTGGCCTAGTGGCCATGAGTGAGAAGAATTGTCTTTTTGATTGGTGTAGGAGATTCAAACCCATTGGGCAGTGCCACCGTTGGGCAGGTGGTCCTGGGTTGTCTAATGATACAGCTGTGCATAAATCAGGGAGAACAATCGAAAGAGCAGAATCTTCCAGGGTCTCCACCTCAGTTCCTGTTGAGGTTTCCCTCGATGATGGTTTATGACCTCAGATGTGTAAGACAAATAAACCCTTTCCTCCCCAAGCTTCTTTTGGTCCAGCTGTTCTATCACAGCTACAGAAAGGAAACTAGAACGGGGTGTATTGATTATGTTCCTCGTGGCTGTGACAAAATACAAGGAAAGAAGCAACTTAAAATAGGAGGCCATTTATACTGTCTCAAGGTGTGAGGAGGCACAGTTCATTATGACTAGACAAAATGTGACGCAGGAGCAGCTGGTCACATTGCATCTGCAGTCAGGAAGCAGAGAATGAATGGGAAGGGAGACAGGGGCATCAAACTTCAAGGACTAGCCTGCAGAAAAACTCTCCCTCCAGCCAGGATCCGTATCCTGAAGGTTCCACAAGCTTCACTAACAACACTTCCAGGTAGGGGCCACGTGTTTAAAGATCCACTCTGGCGAGGACCAATCCACTTTGAGACTGTGATGAGGTTTGAGTAGTGAGGAGGGCAGATATTTGGAAACGGGTTTTCATCCGAGGAATCATTCTGGCATCTGTAGAGTGGTCAGAGCACACTAGCTTTCACTGGGAATTTCCAGTGGTCCACTGGAGCTTGAAGGCCATAGTTTGTAAGAAGAGATTCAGAGGAAAAACATAGTCTTAAGTACTGATTTCAGGATCGATGGGGAAAGAGGTTTAGCCTATAATAATTACACTAGGCACATATTAAGTCTGGGGGTGCAGCTCAGTGAGCAAATGTTTACTGGTCTGCACAGGAACTCTGGGTCCATCTGGAGAACCAAACCCAATTAATAGCTGCCATGAGAGAAGAGCTGACCAGGCTCCATCCCTGAGGAGATATATGTAGTTAATAGTTGTTGCGGGAGGGACAGATACTTTCTTTGATTGGAAAAGTTACTGGTAAGTTGTCCGTGTTCCTGTAAATAACCCCCAATCCATACTTCTGTAAACAATTCTAATAAAACCACTAGTTTGAAATATTTTAATAACTATAAGAAGGACTAAATTAAAAGAGGATTAATGGAAGCATTTTACATTTTAATTGTGTGAGTATGTGTGTGTGGAGAGAGAGAGAGAGAGAGAGAGAGAGAGAGAGAGAGAGAGAGAGAG
>JANHMN010000009.1:25906446-25945572 GCA_030674055.1 Rhabdomys pumilio | reverse complement strand
GTAGAAGAGAGATCAAAGATGATTCCCAAGACCAACCTGGGGCTCCACATGTACACATGTCTACCCACACACTTGCTGTAATGGCAAATCTTGGTCACCAAATTGATATAACTGAAAAGAGAGAAACTCAATTAAAGAATTGTCTCCATCACATCATCCTGTAGCCATGTTTTGGGGGCATTTTTGTGATTGTTAGTTGATGTTGAAGTTCATTGGTGTAGGCAGGTGGGCCAGGGCTGTATAAGAACAACCACTGAACAGGAGTCCGGGGATGAAGTAGCAAGAAGACTTCATCTTCCGGGTGACTTCAGCTCCAGTCTCTGCTTGAGCCGCGGCCCCATTTCCCTCCAGGAAGGACTGTGACCCGAAAGCACAAAGTGGAACAAAACCTTTGCCACAACTTGCTTTTGATCAGAGTGTTTCATCAAAGCAAAAGAAAGCAAATTAGGATGCATGCAAACACAGCCACACATGCCCTACACACACGCAAATGAGAAGACAATAATGTATTCTCTAATCTGAGGGTATATTTAACCATGTGCAGTGAGATTGCATTAGATTTCAGAGACCTCTGATTCTTGTGCTGTGGATGAATTGGAGGAGAGCTAGAGAAGGACCTAGGAATCATGTACTTATACTGAAAGAAGAAGGTACCTGTGTCTGTAACACCAGAAGACAGCCTTAACTATAACTACCTATAAGGATCCACATGAGGAGGCATCTCATTCCCCACTGACCTACTTCCAGGATCCCATTTCATTAGTGTGTAAGGCGCTCCTGGAGAACCTCCCCAGGCCCATAGGGCTCTGTGCTCACAGAACACGTCTGCTAGTTTGAAGTCATCAAATTCAGTGACAAACAGGATCCATATAGGATGCCTCAGAATGCCTATTAAACTTTTATGATATGAAACAATTAAAATAGACTCCTAGACTTGAGCATGAACTTTCTTCAGGAACCCCACTGGGGAGATAAAGCATGCCGCAGCCTCCTGTCCTCAGACATGTGTGCTGGCAGCATGCTTCACGTTGGATTTGATATCAAAGCACATGCACTCGTTAGGAGTTGTAATTGAAAAACTAAAAGCAAAAAGTATATACTTTTCACAGCAATGGGTAATAGACACGTTAACAAACAACCATCTCTCTCTCTCTCTCCCTCTCTCTCTCTCTCTCTCTCTCTCTCTCTCTCTCTCTCTGTGTGTGTGTGTGTGTGTGTGTGTGGGTGTGTGTATGTGTGTGGGTGTGTGTGGGTGTGGGTGTGTGTGTGGGTGTGTGAACCATGGGAGGGCATCAGGTACCTGCTCTATTACCCTCTGCCCTATTCCCTTCTCACTGAATTGGAAGCTCACAGTTTTGATTGACCAGCAAATATTCTGAGCTCCCAAGATCCACCCCTCCCTTTTCCACCTTTCTCCATGTTTGCCCTATAGGTGCACGGGGCCATATGCAAAGCTGAGAATTTGAACTCACATTTTCATCATTGTATAGACAGCAGGCACTCTTATCCACCAAGCCATCTCCCCAGCCTAACAACTTCCTTTTTATGAGGCTACAATTGGAAGCATCAAGCTCTGATAATGAGGAAATGAGATATTTATGAGGACCTGTTCTGCCTTTATTGGTGTGAAGGTAGAGATGGTGTCAGGAGGAGCTGTAAGCAATTCATAGGGATTGTAAATTTGCCAATGATATGCAAAGCTATAAAAACTCAAGTGTAGGTGCTGTATGCTCTCCACAGCCAAGGACTAACCTAAGCCTTGCCCACCATACCGCCAACTTACAAAACCCCAAGCAGCAAGTGGAGATTCATTATAAGCAAAAACAAAATTTCGGTCTGTCCCATATGTCAGCCATCAGCCACGTGTGAGCATTATTCATTGGAAATAAGGCTACAGAGAATTGAGAAGTGCTATAAATGTAAAATGTGAACAAGATCTTGAAGACAGATACAAAGAAGAATGTAAACTTGTGCATTCATAATTTAACACTGCCTAGATACTGAAGTAATTACAACTTGAATATTCTGAGTTAAACAAACAAACTAAATGTTAAAGTTAACATCACCAGGATCGGGGAAAATAGTTCAGCCAGTCAAATATTTACTGTGTAAGTGTGAGGACCTGAGTTGGGGGTGGGGGAAGAACTCAGATAAAATAGCTGTGTGTGGTGGTGTGCATCTATGACCCCAGTGTTGGGAAGGCAGGGACAGAAGAAACACTTAGTCTTGCCAGCCAGTGTAGCCTATTAGTGAGCTCCACGTTCATCAAGAGACCTTTTCTCAGAAAAAAAGGTAGAGAGAGCCTTGGGAGAAAGCAGAGCCAGTAAAATGCTTGGCATGCAAGCAGGAAAGTTGAAGTTCAGACCACCAGCACGAATGGGAATGCAAGGCAGGGGTGTTGGCACACCTCTAACTCCAGTACTCAGGAGGTGGAGCTGGGTGATTCCTGGGGCAGGATGGTTAGCAAGAATAGACCAATCAGTAAGTTCTGGGTTTAAATGAGAGACTCTGACTTAATATATAAAGTGCAGAGTAGCCTTGTGGCTGGGGCAGACACCTAGCTGGTCTGCTCCCGTAAAGACACCATATCCTAAGACATCTTAGAGGAGCCACTGAACTCAGAGCAACAGGTAAGAACACTCTCCCAGTACCCTATGCCCCAGAGCTACAACGGGGAGCAGAGGGTGCTCAGGACCCACCAGACACCAAAACCCCACCCATGTAGAATACCACTCCCCTTCTGCCCCTCCCTTGGTCCTTGAGGCTGGGGCAGACACATAGCTGGTCTGCTCCCATGAAGACACCATATCCTGAGACATCCTAGAGGAGACACTGCACCCAGAGCAGTTGGAGTATAGGATCACAGGATCACAGAGACATCTGGACCCTGAGGAGTTCTGTCACAAGCAAGATAACTGGAAAGTCAGGCTCCAGTCAGAGATAGTGAATGCAAGTAGTACTAGAGTTAACCAGATGGCAAAAGGCAAGTGCAAGAATGTAAACAACAGAAACCAAAGTTACTTGGCATCATCAGAATCCAGTTCTCCCACCATAGCAAGCTCTGGACAACCTATCACACTGGAAAAGCAGGATTCAGAATTAAAATCACTTCTCATGATGATGATAGAGGACTTTAAGAAGGACATAAATAACTCCCTTAAAGAAGTACAGGAGAGCACAGGTAAATAGGTAGAAGCCCTTAAAGAGGAAACACAAAAATCCCTTAAGGAATTGCAAGAAAACACAACCAAACAGGTGAAGGAATTAAATCTAAATCCTGGATTTAGATCCATCCAGGATCTAAAAATGGAAGTAGAAACAATAAAGAAATCTCAAAGGGAGACTACCCTGGAGATAGAAAACCTAGGAAATAGATTAGGAGTCGTAGATGCAAGCATCACCAACTAAATACAAGAGATAAAAGAGAGAATCTCATGTACAGAATATACCATGGAAAACACTGACACAACTGTCAAAGAAAATGCAAAATGCAAAAAGCTACTAGCCTAAAACATCCAGGAAATCCAGGACACAATGAGAAGACCAAACCTAAGGATAATAGGTATAGATGAAGGTAAAGATTCCCAACTTAAAGGGCCAATAAATATCTTCAACAAAATTATAGAGGGAAACTTTCCTAACCTAAAGAAAGAGATATCCATGAATATACAAGAAGCCTATAGAACTCCAAATAGACTAGATCAAAAGAGAAGTATCTTCTGTCACATAATAATCAAATCATCAAATGTACAAAACAAAGAAAAAATACTAAAAGCAGTAAGGGAAAAAGGTAAAGTAACATATAAAAGCAGACCTATAAGAATTACACCAGACTTTTCACCAGAGACTATAAAAGCCAGAAGATCCTGGACTGATATCATACAGACCCTAAGAGAACACAATTGCCAGCCCAGACAACTATACCCAGCAAAACTCGCAATTACTACTGGTGGAGAAACCAAGATATTCCATGACAAAACCAAATTTATACAATATCTTCCCACAAATCCAGCACTTCAAAGGATAATTGATGGAAAACTCCAAAACAAGGAGGAAACCTACAACCTAGAAAAAGCAAGGAAGTAATCTTCCAACAACCCCAAAAGAAGATAGATACACAAACATAATTCTACCTCTAATAACAAAAATAACAGGAAGCAACAACCATTTTTTCTTAATATATCTTAACATCAATGGACTCAATTCTCCAATAAAAAGATTTAGACTATCAGACTGGATACATAAACAGGACCCAAAACTTTGCTGCATACCGGAAATGCACCTCAGTGAAAAAGACAGACACTACCTCAGAGTAAAAGGATGGAAAATAATCTTCCAAGCAAATGGTCCCAAGAAACAAGCTGTAGTAGCAACATTAATATCAAATAAAATCAACTTTCAACCAAAACTAATCAAAAATAAATAAATAAATAAGGAAGGATACTTCATACTCCTCAAAGGAAAAGTCTACCAAGATAAACTCTCAATTCTAAACATCTATGCCCCAAATGCAAGGGCACCCACATACATAAAAGAAACTTTACTAAAGCTCAAAGCATACATTGTACTTCACACAATAATAGTGGGGGATTTCAACACCTCACTCTCAGCAATGGACATATCATGGAAACAGAAACTAAACAGAGACACAATGAAACTAACAGACGTTATGAACCAAATGGGTTTAACTGATATCTATAGAACATTTCATCCTAAAACAAAAGAATATACCTTTTTCTCAACACCTCATGGTGCTTTCTCCAAAATAAACTATATAATTGGTCACAAAACAGGACTCAACAGATATAAAAAGATTGAAATAATCCCTGGCACCCTATCAGACCACCATGGACTAAGGCTGATCTTTAATAATGACAAAAACAACGGAAAGCCCACATACGCATGGAAACTGAACAATGCTCTACTCAATGCTGACTTGGTCAAGGAAGAAATAAAGAGAGAAGTTAAAGACTTTTTAGAATTTAATGAAGATGAGGACACATCATACCAAAACTTGTGAGACTCCATGAAAGCAGTACTAAGAGGAAAACCCATAGCTCTAAGTGCCTACAAAAAGAAACTGGAGAGAGCATACTCTAACAACCTGACAGCACACCTGGAAGCTCTAGAACAAAAAGAAGCAAATACACCCAAGAGGAGTAGACAGCAGGAAATAATCAAACTCAGGGCTGAAATCAACCAAGTAGAAACAGAAAGAACTATACAAAATATCAACAAATCCAGGAGCTGGTTCTTTGAGAAAACCAACAAGATAGATAAACCCTTACCCAGACTAAACAAAGGGCACAAAGACAGTATCCAATTTAATAAAATCAGAGCTGAAAGGGGAGACATAAGAACAGAAACTGAGGAAATTAAAAAAAAATCATCAGATCTTATTACAAAGGCCTATACTCACCAAAATTGGGATAATCTGGATGAAATGGACAATTTTCTAGACAGATACCAGGTACCAAAGTTAAATCAGGAGCAGATAAACAATCTAAACAGTCCCATAACCCCTAAAGAAATAGACGCATTCATTAGAAGTCTCTCCACCAAAAAAGTATGGGACCAGATGATTTTAGTGCAGACTTCTATCAGACCTTCAAGGAAGAGCTAATACCAATTCTCTTCAAACTATTCTACAGAATAGAAACTGAAGGAACACTACTCAATTCATTCTATGAAGCTACAACCACACTGATACCTAAACCTCACAAAGACTCAACAAAGAAAAAGAACTTCAGCCCAAACTCTCTTATGAATATAGATACAAAAATACTCAATAAAATTCTCGCAAACCAAATCCAAGAACACATCAAAACAATCATCTGTCATGATCAAGTAGGCTTTATCCCAGGAATGCAGGGATGGTTCGATATTCAAAAATCTATCAATATAATACACTATATAAATAAATTCAAAGAAAAAACCCACATGATCATCTCACTAGATGCTGAGAAAGCATTTGACAAAATTCAACATCCCTTCATGTTAAAAGTCTTGGAAAGAGCAGGAATTCAAGGCCCATACCTAAACATAGTAAAAGCAATATACAGCAAGCCAGTAGCCAACATCAAACTAAATGGAGAGAAACTTGAAGCAATCCCATTAATATCAGGGACTCACAAGGCTGCCCACTCTCACTCTACCTATTCAATATAGTCCTAGCCAGAGCAATTAGACAACAAAAGAAAGTCAAAGGGATACAAATAGGAAAGGAAGAAGTCAAAATTTCACTATTTGCAGATGATATGATAGTATACTTAAATGACCCTAAAACTTCCACCAGAGAACTCCTAAACCTGATAAACAACTTCAGCAAAGTGGCTGGATATAAAATCAACTCAAACAAATCAGTAGCCTTCCCCTACTCAAAAGATACACAGGCTGAAAAAGAAAATAGGGAAATGACACCCTTCACAATAGTCACAAATAATATAAAATATCTTGGAGTGAATCTAACCAAGCAAGTGAAAGATCTGTATGACAAGAACTTCAAGTCTCTGAAGAAAGAAATCAAAGAAGATCTCAGATGATGGAAAGATGTTCCATGCTCCTGGATTGGCAGGATTAATTTAGTAAAAATGGCCATCTTGCCAAAAGCAATCTACAGATTCAATGCAATCCCCATCAAAACTCCAAATCAATTCTTCATAGAGATAGAAAGATCAATTTGCAAATTCATTTGGAATAACAAAAACCCAGGATAGCTTGAACTATTCTCAATAAAAAAAGAACTTCTGGGAGAATCACCATCCCTGACCTCAAACTGTACTACAGAGAAATAGTGATAAAAACTGCATGGTATTGGAACAGAGACAGGCAGGAAGATCAATGGAATAGAATTGAAGATCCAGAAATGAACCCACACACCTATGGTCACTTGATCTTTGACAGAGAAGCTAAAACCATCCAGTGGAAAAAGGACAGCATTTTCAACAAATGGTGCTCGTTCAACTGGAAGTCAGCATGTAGAAGGATGCAAATCAATCCATTCTTATCTCCTTGTACAAAGCTCAAGTCCAAGTGGATAAAGGACTTTCACATAAAACCAGATACACTGAAACTAATAGAAGAGAAGGTGGAGAAGACCCTCTAATACCTAGGCACAGGGGAAAAGTTCCTGAACAGAACACCAATGGTTTATGTTCTAAGATTAAGAATTGACAAATGGGACCTCATAAAATTGCAAAGCTTCTGTAAGGCAAAGGACACTGTCAACAGGACAAAACAGCAACCAACAGATTGGGAAAAGATCATTACCAATCCTAGATCCGATAGAGGGCTAATATCCAATATATACAAAGAACTCAAGAAATTAGACTCCAGACAACCAAATAACCCTATTAAAAATGGGGTACATAGCTAAACAAGAAATTCTCAACTGAGGAAACTCGAATGGCCAACAAGCACCTTAAGAAATGTTCAACATTCTTAGTCATCAGGGAAATGCAAATCAAAACAACCCTGAGATACCACCTCACACCAGTTAGAATGGCTAAGATCAAAAACTCAGGTGATAGTAGATTCTGGCGAGAATGTGGAAAAAGAGGAACACTTCTCCATTGTTGATGGGATTGCAAGCTGGTCCCACCACTCTGGAAATCAGTCTGGCAGTTCCTCAGAAAATTGGACATAACATTACCTGAGGACCCAGCTATACCACATCCTAGAAGAAGCTCCAACATATAACAAGGACATATGCTCCACTATGTTCATAGCAGGCTTATTTATAATAGCCAGAAGATGAAATGAACCCAGATGTCTTTCAACAGAGGAATGAATACAGAAAATGTGGTATATTTACACAATGGAATATGACTCAGCTATTAAAAATAATGAATTCAAGCAATTCTTAGGTAAATGGATGGAACTATAAAATATCATCCTGAGCAAGGTAACCCAATCACAAAAGAACACACATGGTATTTACTCACTGATAAGTGAGTATTAGTCCAAAAGCTTGAAATAGCCAAGATTCAACTCACAGACCACATGAAGCTCATGAAGAAGGAAGACCAAGTGCTGGTTTCTCGGTCTTACTTAGAAGGAGTATTAACACATATTCAAGGGACCAAATATGGAGACAAAGTGTGGGATAGAAACTGAAGGAGGGGCTGTCTGGAGACCATTCCACCTGGGTATCCATCCCATGTGCAGTCACCAAAGGTAGACGCTGATGTGGATGTCAGGAAGTTCATGCTGCCAAAGCCTGATATAGCTGTCTCCTTAGAGGTCTGCCATAGTCTGAGATATTCAGAGGCTGATGCTCACAGCTAACCATTACTCTGATCAAGGGGTTCCCAATAGAGGAGTTAGAGAGAAGACTGAAGGAGCAGAAAGGGTTTGTGGCCCCATGAGAAGAGCAACAATACCAACCAACCAGAGCTCCCTAGGGTCTAAACCACCAGCCTGGGAGCACATAGGGAGGGACCCATGACTCCAGCTGTATATGTAGGGGAGGATGGCCTTTTCAGGCATAGGTGGGAGAGGAGATCCTTGGTCCCATGAAGGCTCGACACGGAGTGGGGGGTGGGGGGATTCAAGGGTGGGGAGGTGGGAGTGGGGAGGGTAGGTGGGAGCACATCCTCATAGAAGCAGGAGGAGGGGAGTGGAATAGGGGGTTCCTGGGTGGGGAGGAATGGGGTAAGGGGATAAAATCTGAAATGTAAATATAATATCCAATAAAAAAAGTGCAGTGTGATTAAGGAAATCATTCAATAACAACCTTTGACCTCTACACACACACACACACACACACACACACATGAACATATACATGTAAACACATTCCCTACATAGGCTCAAAGACAAAGATATTAAGGTAGAGAGCAATTGAGGAAGACATCCAACTTTGACATTTTTCTGCCATACATACACATACATGTACATATATGTACATACGTATGTACATAGATACACAAACAAGTACAAACAAATTTAAAATCACTGTTTTGATTTTTAAAAACTGTGCTGGGAGGTACAGTTAGTTGGATAGATAAGACCATTTGCTGCTCTTAAGATGACGTGTATATGGTCACCAATGTTCATGTACAACTGCTCACAATTACTTGTAATTACATGTGACAATTCCAGTTCCAGGGATACAGTGCCTTCTTCTGGCTTCTGAACTTATACATGTCATCACACACACACACACACACACACACACACACACACACACACACACACATTAAAAATAAAAACAAACCTTTAAAATTGTATCTGCTGGTGAAATTTCAATGACGCATGAAGCTTCCAGCGTTTCCATGGGCAATCTAGACTCCAGAATTCATGCAGAAGCCTATTATTGAGGACCAGTGAGCAGAGGCACCAGCTCTGAGACATCTAGTAATTCATTAGATTCTGGCCCACCAGAGGACACAGCTGTCATAGAGTCCATGCCCAGGGCAAGCAAGACCACATTGAAGGTCCCACATCACCAGCTCACAAGCATACGGAGGCTGGAGGTTCAGTAAGTGGAAGGAAATAAAATGCAATAACAATTTTTATAGCGAGCTGACTTAGTGGCTGCTCATTAGAGAGCATGAGCTAAATTAATTCAAGCCTGATTGTCCCCTAATTGGAGAGGGACATAAATCCAGTAGATTGTGCTATTATGGATGACACCTTGATCCCATACCTTCTCATGCCTCTGAGTTTACAGTGCTCTGCAATGAAGGGGGAAACCTCGGATTCCAATAATTACTTTAAAAATTATGAGTATTGACCAGGAACGTTTTACTAAATGATTTAATGTCCTAGGCTGTACATATTTTCTCAGTAAAGACACGGGTCAAGTTCTTACTGAGCGAATATGTGAAAGCCTGATACTGTGATCACATAACCATTGATTATTATTATTTAGTGAAAACTATAAGGCATTTCTTATGCCATCACACCCCACAATAATTATTTATTAATTCTCTCAAACAATGGGGAGAAACTTCATAAACATGCGCTGGGCTTCCATATACCAAAGTCTCTGTTTTCTAATTTTATTTGTAATTTCTGCATATTGGAGCTTCTTCAAAGAAGATGCAAACAAAAATAGTAAAAGGCCACAGGGCTGAGGAGTGGTTGAGAGCATTTGCTGCTTTCACAGGACCAAAGGTCACTTCCCAGAACCCAGTAAAGCAATTCACAATCACCTCAAGGTATCCCACAGACTCTCCTGATCTCTGTGTGTACACACACACACACACACACACACACACACACACACACACACAGAGCTGAAAATAAAAAAAATTCTTTTTAAGTGTAAAACTAAAAGTAAAGGGCATGAAACAATAAAGCACTTGCCTTGCAAGTATGTGAATCAGAGTTTGATGCCCAGGCTACACAAAAAGTCAGGCATGGTGGTGTGCACTTATCCTCCTAGCCCTGGGAAGGCAGAAACAAGAGAATCTCTGGGGTTCACTGGCCAATCAAGCCATCCTACTTGGTGAGGTAATGATGAGTGAAGGACCATGTCTCAAAAAAAAAACCAAAGTGAATGGCACCGAAGGAGTGACAGCTGACATCGTCATGGGGCATCCAAATGCACATATATACATTATGTGTGCACACATACATACACACACATACATACAAATCCTTAAACACATGCACATAAACACATATATACACACACATGAACCCTCACAGATATGCAACAGACACACACACACACATACACATACACACACATATACACACACAACCTCACACAGATGCACATAAACATACACACACACATAACCTTCACAGATGTGCACATTCACACTCACAGACACACACATGCACACACTCATGCATGCACATACACATTCACAGACACACACTCACCCCAACACACACACATACACATTTATACACACACACCAAGAAAGAGGCAATGAAACAGATACCTGTTTCTGACTTGGTGTTCCTAAATTTGCTCAACAGTTAAAAACATTTTACATGTAAAAACTTAGATCTTTTAAAGTCGCAACTGCCCACCAATGTGGAGATAGGTTCTGGGACTGACCCCAAGGAGAAGTAAAGAGCGGCAGGGGTATTTAAGTACTTCCTGCTAGTCAAGCCATTTTCTCTCCTATCTCACATCAGGGGGGCAGTGATTCAGATGAGGTGGATTTGGCTGGCAAGAGAAGGATCAGATTCTATTATGAAATCAATTTTGTCCTGATGGAGGAGATTGCTGGTCACACGCTACACTGGGCAGTAGATAAAGGAATTCTGCCAGACTGCTCCCCTGACTGTAGGCCCTTAAAAGACACATTTCTGAAGACACACATCCCAGGCACAAAATTCTTAAAGACATAGTGAATATTTTATTCCCAACTCCTTCTCATTGCTAGACTCCTTACATCTCAAGAAGTAATTGCTTCTATTAGGATGCTATAGTTCTTTGAAATGGGCTGTTGCTTCTTAGGGGTCATTTTTTTTATTATTAATTCTGAGGATTTCATACAATGCATTTTGATCATATTATGCCTCAACTCCTACCCCTGAGTCCTCCTAAATCTATACCCAACTCCCTGTACCATCTACCTTAATGTTCTCTTTATTTTTTAATTTAGTAACTCATCAACTCCAATTTGGGCTTTTCATATACTCCTGGATCTGGGGCTGTCCACTGGAACATGGTGTATCAGGAACTACATCCTTAAGGAAAACTGACTGTCCCTTCACCAGAAGCCATCAATTGTCCACAGCTCTTCAGTTAGGGAGGAAGTTACTGAGCCTCCTGCCCATCCATGCTGGAGTGTTGGCTGGCTTGGTCATGTCAGGTCTTCTGCAGGCAGCCATGGCTGCTGGGAGTTCTTGAGGCCAGTGGTCCTCTCCTGTCCAGAAAACACTGCTTTGCCCCAGTCCCTCCAGCCTCTAGCTCCTACCAACTTTCTCAACCTCTTCTACAGGGGCCCCTGAGCTCTAGAGAGAAGTGTGAGGTAGATGTCCTATTTGTGGTTGAGAAATACAGTCACTTCTCTGCCCTTTGGCCAGTTGAGCTCAGAGCCACCTGTCCACTGCACAGAGACTTCTCTGATACATTGTGAGAGCTGCACTAAATTACAGGTAAACTGAAACAAAGCTAAAGGGCAGTTTTAAGTATCCACTTAGCAAAATAATAGTATTTTCTCCCTGGAGGTCTCCGAGCTCCCAAATACAGTGGCTAAGAAATATTTCAAAGGTGATCCTTTACATCCTGTTGGGGCTTTTATTGTGGGGGTGTTTAGAGATTTTTGTTGTTGTTTTTTGTTTGTTCCTTGTTTGTTTGTTTTTCTTGTTACAGGACCAAGGTAAATATGCATTTCTATTTTTCTCTCCTTTTGTTTTTTAACACAAAAGGAAACAGAGAGCTAAAGAAATGGCTCAGTGGATAAAGTGTTTGTCATGAGAGACTAAGTTTAGCATCCTCAGCACTCATGTAAAGAGCAAGGTAGTATCCTCAGGTCAAGTTGGTTAGCTAGATGACCCAGGTGTCTAGCTCTGAGTTCAGCAGGAGATCCTGCTTTGTATACAAGGTGGGAAGAAATGAAGGAAGATACTTGACTTCTATTTCTGACCTCTAGAAAGATGCGCACATGTACACATTTGTACACATACGCAAACATACTAACACATAGCACACAAAAAGCAGAAAGAGAGAGAGAGAGCAAGAGAGAAAGCAAGAGAGAATGAGAGAGAGAGAGAGAGAGAGAGAGAGAGAGAGAGAGAGAGAGAGAGGACAAGCCAGTGGCTTTGTTTGAGCATCCAGTAACTCAATAATGTTTCCTTATCAATACATAGAAGGTTTTATTTTTCATGTACTACATCACTGTATCTCATAGTGTATCATAATTAACCCAGCTTTTCAGATAGATATTAGGCTGCTTTTCCTCTTTGCTTTCATAAAAATGTGGTAATGAGAAAAAAAGGAAAAATGGACTTCATAGTTGGTTTTTAATTGTCAGTTTGACAGACACTAGAATTAGCTGGGAGGCAAGCCATTTGTCTTCATTAGTTTGAGGTGGGAGGACACATCTAAAGTGTGGGTGGAACCATTCCCTAGGTAGGAATCCTAGACTGTATAACACGAAGAAAGTGAGCTGAGCACTGGCATCCAGCACTGTGTAACTATCTGTTCAAGCCTTGACTTTCTCACCATGATGGACTATATGACAGACAAGCCTTTTCTCCCTTAACTTGCCTGAGTCTGGGTGTGTTCTAACAGCAATGGGAAAAGAAATTTAAAAAGTTATCCAGAGAAGGGGTTTAAATAAACTTGAGTAGAAGACTTAATTTTGATTCAATTGAGTGTTCTCACTGAAAGGAAAAATCTTATGGTGGAAGAAACAAAGATGCTCATTGACAAGTCTTCATTTCCCAAGAACCAGTGGGAAGAAGAAACAGCAAAAAATTAGGTCTGCATTTTCTCGATGCTTTGGTGAGATCTTTGTAGCTGACAGATTCCATGAACAGCTCTTCCTCCTCTTCCTCCTCCTCCTCCTCTTCCTCCTTTTCCTTGTCCTCTTTCTCCTTCTCCTCTTCCTCCTCCTCTTCCTCTTCCTTCTCCTCCTCTTCCTCTTTCTGTTCTTCCTTTTTCTCCAGCACTCACCAGCTAGAACCCAGAGTCTGAGTGACCTTGATTCTGCACTAACACCAGAGGAAGAAATCTTCTGAGCCAAGATCTCAGAGTGTCTTGAAGCTTCTAAGTAGGGTGACAGGGGCTTCATTGAGCTATGAAGTAGTAATAATGGCATCTAACATTAGGCTTCGGTCAGAGGACATTATTCAACATCTGCCTGAGGCTTAAAAATGCTAATTCCTGGGATTCTTTTAACCTGTAGCCCAATCCATGACATGTGAAGGGTGCACATAGGTGTGGTCATGTTTTTTAGCCACTTTAGACAGACCAGTCTGATGTAGCCGCCCCCTCCCCCATAAGGACAGATTTAGGCAACTCTCTGTGGAGCAGAACTGCTAAGCTGAGCCCAGCAAAACTCACAGAATTATAAGAGATTTTAAAAATGGTGGTTGTTATGACATAATTCATAGGTACTAATTTTTAAAGGAAAAATAAATTACATGATGGGCAGGTATTACATGATAGGAGAAGAGAATTTGCATATGGATGAAATATTTTCATGTTTAAAATACAATGAATTGATGGATGATGCTTAACACATTAAGCACTAAATGTTTGCTGCCACTTACTCCCATGGCAAATGGTTCCAAGCCTCATATGTCAATTTTAGGCAATGTGAGTCTCCACCCCAGGATTATAACACCAAATACTCAAAACACAAGCTTGCCAGATGATGTTACAGTCTTCTCAGTGGGACGTGGTTTTAATTCACGAACTCTAAAATTGAGAACGGACTTGAGAACCTTAGACATGCTTTGTTAGTTTTGCTCAGACTATCCTATAGGCCTGATCATTAGGCTCAATCTATTTCATCCAGACCAGTATAATATTAAAGGGTGAATTATAAATTGTATTCCTAATTGTATTTAATAGCATTCATAATACACAGTTGAAATTTTACCTATTCCTTTTACCAAGGAATGCATACAGTTTAATTTACTTGAGATTAATTATGTAAGAAAAATAATTTGTTCACAATAAATTTCAAGGTATTTAATACAGCAGGTTTGGTTAGAGAGGCAAATGTATATTAAAATGCAGATTGAAGTGTTAAGGGTACTGATACCATGGAATGAGATAAAACCTGCTTTATGGATATAGCACTAGGGATTCTCACAATATGTGCCTTAAAAATGAACTCATTAATTTTCATAATTTTACTGTTTTCCTTTTAGATGATGAGATAAAAAGAAATGTTGATGTTTTGGGAGGTTTTGTTTCCTTCTCACCATTTCTTTGCAAATAAGCAATTTGGGGGAAAGAAACACATTATTCTAAATAAATGAAAAGCCATATCAGACACAATCATCACCCTAATTTCTCTTTGTTTCGTGGGTTTATGGAGTTGGGGAGCTGCCCAGGTATCCTGCAAGCACAACAAGGAAACGAATGTGCTGCAGAATCAGGCAAGGGCCATCTAGAGCTGTCTTCTAAGATTTGAATGTTTATGCTGATTCATTTCCTATATTCTAACACCAATGTTTCTTAGCCATTTTATAGTTTTCATACAATAGGAAACAAAACAAAAACAAGAACAAAAGAATTGTCATATACACCCAAACTACAGAGCAGTCTGGGGATGCCTTTGCCAGGCATGCATGGTACCCTGAGCTCCATTCCTGACACCACAAAAAGCCAATGAATGGCCACACCTGCACTTGGGAAGCAGAGATAAAGGGAGCAAAAGTTCAAAGTCAACCTTGGCTACAGAGGATGTTTGAGGCCAGCTGGGACTAAGGACTCTGTCTCAGATAGGTTGGGGAGATATCTCAGTTCTTAAAGTGCCAGTGTCTCAGGATGAGGACTTCAGTTTAAACCCCAAAACCTATTTAAAAAACAAAACAAAAACATGCCCATTTTCTGAGTCTGTCATTTCAGTACTAGACAGGCAGAGTTAGAGCTGATCTCTGGGGCTCTCAGAACTTGTTTATTCAGACAAGTTCCAGACCAATGAAGACCCTATTTCAAAAACAAGGCAGAATGTGCCTAAAGAACAGCCCCTGAAATTGTCCTTTATTCTTTTATGCACACAGCATATTTTGGGGGCAAGAAAGGACCCTGCTAGGTTGCTGGTCGTAAAGTCTTGATCATCCTGTTTGAACATCTGTCCTGAGGTCTAGAATTACAGCTGTACACCAGCAGGTCCAACCCCACTTTAACTATTCTGTAGTTCTCAGAGATAGTTAAAATAAACCAATCACACGATCTCCTGGGATGAGGAGAGACTGGCTACAACAGCTAGGTCTCTGGTCTAGTCCCCACCCCACCCCCAGAGACAAACTGTTCTTCAATACCTTTAATGAGTGACCTTGTCCTAGGTATAACAAAGGTCACATACTGCTTTCAGGGACATGGCTGGGACAGTGTGCTTGTGAGCAGATGAACCTCCACATACCTAGGAAGTCTTTCTGAGACTCAAGGCACTGGCGTGCACTGAATCCTAGGTGAATCTTTTGTCCCTTGCTGCCCAGTTTCTGCTCACTTGTGTCATTTATGCCATATTAGTTTATGTTCCTTACATGCTTGGCTGCTGGGTGTTCAATCTGAGCACATTCAAATAAGTAGGTAAACTGTGTGTATGTGTGTACACACACACACACACACACACACACACACACACACACACACACTCCTTAGAAAGAATTACCATAGTGGTTTCTTAGCAAGGAGCCAGAGTTCAAGATACCAGCTGTGACAGCAGAGACAAGCACAGTGAGCAGTGAATTGAAATGGCCTTATTCTCTTGAGCCTGCAGACCAGTTTCTCAGCCCTAGTGAGAACATATATGGACTTTTAAAATTAAAGGGCCTGGGCCAAGACCCAGTCAGTAAAGTGCTTGCAATCAGAACTGATACAAAATCCTAGGTGTGCTAACATAACCTTGTAATCCCAGTTCGGGAAGGCAGAGGCAAGCATTTCCCTGAGGTTCTCTGGCTAGCCAGCCTAGCCAAATCTGTGTGTTCCAGGCCAACAAGAGAAGGTGGGGTGTGCCTAGGGAGTGAGACCTAAGGTTGTCCTCTGCCCTCCAGGCACAAGCACTTGCTTACAACAGGTATGCAGACATTTGCATCTGCAAACACATAAACACAGTTAAAACACTACTGTGGAACTGCATCTCTCCCTGTTCTTATGGTGCCTTTTCTGTATTCATGGCAACCGACTTCCAGGAGCCTTTCCTTCTGTGCTTCACATTTGCCTCTGATCTCTGAGCATTGCTAAAGAATTCTCCATCCAGGAGTTTCAAGACTATGGACAAGGGTCTTCTGGCAGGCAGGCCAAGGTTGGATTGGACCAGCTGTTTGAACCAGTGAGGCCAGCAGGAGAAAAAGACTTAGTCTTGACTAGGAGCAGCCTACTACCCATGCAGGTCCAATGCTTCTGAAGCTTGTATCCCTTTCAGACCTTTTAAACAAGCCCGTGTGGCAAGGCAGGTCTAATGTTTTTATTGCTAGAACAAAGACCTGAGGATCCAGCTGTTAAATCATTTGTTCAAGGTCACAACTATTTTGAGTTTGAAAATTTATTAGAAGTGGAGATGAAAGGAGAGACCAATGAACCAACTACAAGAATTTGGAGGCAGGAGGAGAACTGGAAATGGAGTTATCCTATGAGGTAGGTCACAATAGAAGCTCAATAGTTCAGTAGCAGAGGAAGAACTCTAGAATGTAAAACAGACAAATGGGGGTGAAGCTTAGTTGGTAGACTGCTTGCCTAGTGTGCACAAAGCCCAGGTTTGATCCTCAGCACTGCAGAAAACCAGGCAAGATGGAATGCACCTGTAATCCCGAGACTTGAGAGCTAGAAACAGGAAGAACAGAAGTTCAAGGTCATCCTTGGCTACTTTGAGAGTTCAAGGCCAGCCTATGCTACATGAGACACTATATCAATAAGAAAAAAAAAGAAAGAAAGGAGAGGGAAATGGGGAGAGAGAGAGGAACGGGCAGAGAAGTGAGGGTAGTGGAAAAAGACATCTATAGATTATCTCCCACAAATATTGCAGAATATTAGATATAAACCCAGTCCCACCATTTTTTTAAATAACATCTTCTATTATATACACTGACAAAAGAATAAAAGTAAAAATCAGCAGAAGAGAAACTACAGAAAATATACAAACGTATGGAAACTTAATAGCACATTATCAAATGAGAAATGGGCCACTGAAGACATCAGGAAGGAAATGAGAAAGTTCCTAGAATCTAATGGAAATGACAATAGAGCACTCCAGAATCTGCAGAGTGCTTAACTGTGATGCTTGAACGGGTAGGGTTAGAGGCATGAATGCCTCAATTAAACCAACCAACAAGACCCCAAACCAGACAGCAACGAAAACCAGAGAAACATCAAACAAATACCTTAATGGTGTACCTCAGGGTCTTAGGAAAATAAGTCCTGGACAGACACAAACACAAAAATCAATACTCAGAAATAAAGCATAAAGACTGTAGCAGAAATGAAAGACAATTAAGGAAACAGAAGCAAAAAGAATGATACTGAGAATCAATAAAGCACAGAGCTGGTTCTTTGAAGAGGTAAACAAGACTGACAAACTCTTAGCCAAACTCTCCCCCCAAAGAGAGAAAGGACAAAAGAACATTAGTGAACCAGAGAGGGAAAGGGACACATTTCAAATAGATGCCAATTCAGTCCAATGAGTGTAGTTTAGAAACATCTATGCTGATCATTAGAATCTAAGAAATGGGTAAATGTCAAAGCATATGTGACTTGTGAAAATTAAAGCAAGAAGAATAAACAACTTAAACTGGTCTATGAAGTTGAATGCCTCAGTTTCTTCTCCTCTTACTGAATGGAGTATTAGAAAGAACTGTATTTACTGGTCTGGGGCTGTAATTTAGTTAGTAGTATACAGGAGCATTGGGTTTTATCCCCAGCACTGTATAATCCCAGTGTAGTGGTGCACACCTGGAATCCCAGTGCTTGGGGGTGGAGGAAGGAGAATCCAAAGTTCAAGGTCATCCTTGTATATACTGTAAATTCAATGCCAGCCTGAGCTATAGGAGATTCTGTCTCAAAGGAAGAAAGAAAGAAAGAAAGAAAGAAAGAAAGAAAGAAAGAAAGAAAGAAAGAGAGAAAGAAAGAAAGGAAGAAAGAGAAGGAAGGAAGAAAGGAAGAAAGAAAGAGAAGGAAGGAAGAAGGGAGGTGGAAGAGGAGAGGGAAGAGTGAAGGATAAAGAAAAGGGGAATAAAGGAAGGAGGGAAGAAGACATTAAGAGTGTATTTCAAAGTGGAAAAAAAGTGGGATTCTTAGAACAATTACATGAAAGTCTTACCAGAATCCAGCATTTATCTTTTTACTGCTTGTTTAATGATACACAAGTAGGAAATTAAGGGAGAGGAGTCCAAAGACTCTGCTCTCATGATCCCCAGAACCCAAGGAAATGTCTGAGCACGGTCGAATGCTTGAGATCCCTATGAAAATGAGACTGGAAACAGAGGCATGGAGATTCCCTGGAAGTTTAAATTGTTTATTCTTCTTGCTTTTACCAGCCTGGTCTACTTGGCAAAGTTCCAGGCCAATGGAAGATCCTGTCTCAGAAAACAGAAAGGTGGAAGGGATCTTGGAATTGACACTACCAATGATGTCCTCTGACCTCCACACACACAAAGGCATCCACATGCTTGTGTTCACCCACACACATGTGCACTCACCCACGAACTCGCCTGCACATAAACACAAGGTCTAGCTTTGCAGAAGATGAAGATAAGGAACTCATCTCATTGGATAATTGTTTCTGTCAGGATGGGAAATTTCCACTGTGGCTGCGTGAGCATGGAACTAGTATTTGGAAACGAAATACAATTTTTAAAAAAAATCAGTGGAAATCGAGTTTTCTCTGTCTTGTGATGCTGCACACCCTAGAAGCCTGGGTACCACTCTGACTCCACAGAGCCAGCAGGCTCCTAATCTCATTCATCTAGGATGCTAATGGCTCCTGGCAGGGACATGTGGTCCATATTGCCATGATTCAGGAGGCCGGTGGCCCAGTAATACAAGGCCAAAGGAAGCTGATGAGAATTCGCATCCAATTTGCATAGATTTGCACAGTATGTCAGAAACACTTTGAGTCTCTAACAGACCGAGCATCTGGGAGAAAAAGAGAGAAGGCAAAAAGGGTAGATAGAGGTCTGGTCAAATGACAGCCATACTTTTAATTGCCTTGTTGGTGATTCATGTTATAATAATCAAAAATTTTGTTAGTTTATTTTTCAGACTGATGCCTTTGTAGTAAAGTCACTGTTTTTATTTTGATTTATATATTTATATATATATATATTATATACTTTTATATAATTTAAAAATTAAATTAGCTTACAAAATGACAAGTTTTCATATTATTTTCATATGATTTGGGCTGACTCTCCTCCCATCTTTTTCTCTTTGCTGTCCTCCTGCCGCCCCCCTCCCCACCCCAGTATCCTCTTCCACTTTCACACCTCTCTTGTCACCCACCACCACTTTTCTTGGGACAGAGAGAAAGCTCAATAAACACAGAGCTTGCTGCCTAAGCATGAGGACTTGAGTTCAGACTCCAGCCACCCACACAAAAAGCAGGGGGCAACACCATGTCAATAATGTCAGCACGGAGAGGCCGAGAAGGGACTAGTGGCCAGCCAGTCAGATGAGTCCTCACTAGGTTCAGTGAGAGATCTTACCTCAAGAGCAGAGGTAGAGAGTCATAGAGGAAGACACCAAAGTTGTCTCCTGGCCTCCACACTGACACATGGACCTCCACACACACACACATGTACTTGAGTACTTACACATCTATCTATCTATCTATCTATCTATCTATCTATCTATCTATCTATCTATCATCTATCTATCTATCTATCTATCTATCTATGTGTGTCTTTCTCTGTCTTTCACTATTCTGTGTGTCTCTTTCTGAGTTTCTCTCTCTTTATCACTCTATGTATGTGTCTATCTTTCTGTCACCCTTTGTGTGTCTGTGTGTCTGTCTCTCTATCTTTCTATCTTTCTATCATCTATCTATCTATTTATCATCTATCCATCTATCCATCTATCTATCATCTATCTATCATATCTATCTATTTATCTATCATCTATCTATCCATCATCTTTATCTATCTATCATCTATCTATCTATCTATCCATCATCTTTATCTATCTATCATCTATCATATCTATCTATCTATCTATCTATCTATCTATCTATCATCTGTCTGTCTGTCTATCTATCTCTCTCATACACACACAAAACACACACACACTTTTTTTAAAAAATGTAAATAAATAAAATATCCAATTAAAAAAGAGAGTTTATAGAAACATGAGTAATTGGTTAAATGTTAAAAAATATATATACCACCTCTTCTTTCTCCTTTCAGGAGTCTCTTTTTAGTTTCCTGTCCACAACCCACCCTCACTCCTCCATAAATATGCACATAAATGCAAGAAGCTGGGGTCAGGGTTTTATTTTGTTTTAAATGTGCTTTACTTCATCCTTAAAGGCAGCTCCAATGAACACATTTTCCTGCTGGAGGTCCACAAGTGTCTCCACAAGCCTCGTAAATAACAGCTAATTCTCGGTCGTGCCCGGATATTCACCCACCCAGAAGGAGAGCCTGGTGAGCCCGCTGAGCCAGGCCTTACCCTTGTTCTCTGAAATGATGGAGCACAAACTAAGATGCTTCCACTGTGGGAGGGAGGAGCAGGGCATCCAGCCTCTGCCTGCCCACCATCTGTGCTTCCCTAGATCACTAATTGGGAATAATTCCATTGCTCCTGGAGCCCAATAGCTGTGAGTTTCTGGAAGCAGGGCTGGTTTCCCAGGCTCTCCCAGCGGCTGTTGTTTAGCACAGAGGAAAATTGGAAGTTTGAAGGCAAATTGCTCATTAAAACAACCTTGAGGAAACAGTTCTTTGAATCTTAAGGATGGTAATGAGTAAGTCAGCAGGCTGTACAGAGAAAACCTTCCCTTGTCCCTAAATTAATTTCCAGTAGCTAGGGACCCTAGAGGAGCAAAGCTTTTAAAGGTAAGACTAGGGTGGGAGGTGGAGAGGGTGGGGAGAGAGAAAAAAATACATCCTCTGGCCATATACTGATCAAACTTCCCCAAGACTGATTCTTAGGAGAAAAACCCACCAGCTGCTCCCTGGCAGGAAACTTAAAACTGTCAAGAAATTCCATTTACTGCCAGCTGATGAGTCGGCACGGAAGGCTACTCCTCCAGCCGTAAGTGGGATTTCACTCCAACTGCACTACACCGCTGCCGAGGTCAGCAAAGAAAGCTTATCAACAGTGTGAGCAGTAATGGACATGGTCATTCCAAAACGCTTGGCCGGGAGAGGCAGGCCAAGCAAGAGAGAGTGGGCACTGTCCTATTCTGACCTTGGCAGACCTCACACTGGATGTCTAAACAGAAGTCACATGCTGACCTCAGCAGCCCACAGCAGTCCCAATTCTGGCCAGCGACTCCTTCCTATTAAGGGTTGGCCTGAATGTCTGGCCACACGCCAAGTAGCTACAGCCACTCTCAATACAATAAGCATGAGGTTCATGTGCTCTGTCTATATGGTCTCTCTGTCTCAAAGCTAAATTTGTTACATGTCTTTCATGGAGCTTTTCACAACACACAAATCTCTGTGGGGGGAATCTCTCCCTTTGATTAGATCTTGTGTGCTACTTGGTTTAAAATGTCAGCTTGTCAAAACTGAGAATACACACACACACACACACAAACACACACTCAAGGACTGCCTAAATCAGGTTGGCCTGTGGGCTTATTGTGGGAGGGTGTTGATCTTGATTACTAATTTATATCAATGGGCCCACCTCACTGTGGGTGGTACCATTCCCTGGGCTGGTGGCCTGGGGCTGTATGAAGGAAGATAACTGAGCATGGACCTTCACAAGCTATCTGCTCCCCTTGGTTGTAAGTGAGTTTTCTTGGTAGAGGTGATGCTGAAGAGAATAACAGTCCCTCCACGAAGGACTGTGATCTGGAACTCTAAGTCAATAAACCTACCCTGTGATGCTTTTGGTCAATATATCTTACTACAGCAACAGAAATGTAAGTAGAGTACGTATCCCTAGATGAACACTGACACCAACAGAAGCTCCTATAAGACACCTGATCTATTGTCCTGAAGAAACACCATGACCAAAGCAACTCTTTTAAAGGAAAGCACCTAAAATTTGGACTTTGCTTATATTTTCAAAGATAAGTCTATGAGCATCATGGCAGAAAATAGACAGGCTTGGTGCTGGAGCAGCTGAGAGCTTTACATCCTGATCTAAAGGCAACAGGCAGAGAGACAGATAATTGGCCTGGCATGGGCTTTTGAAACTTTGAAGCCCAAACCCAGTGACACACCTCCTCCAACTAGGCCACACCTCATAATCCTTCCCCCAAACCATATAAGCCTATAGGATCCCTTTTCACTGAAACCATCACATCCTTGTGGTATCTCTCTCACATTCCTTTGATTTGCCACCAAGACTAAAATATGGACGTCACGAGGGCTTTGGACTATATTTTTATCTTCCTCATCCACACAGGGATCTGTAACATCAACTTCATACCCCATTTCATGTCCAGCAAGTTCCTAAGCCCAACTCCCCAACTTCTAATGACCATCTCATCTCCTCTTTTCAGGGTACACAACTCTGCTTCAAAAAGTATTTGAAGAAGTTCAGAAAATAAAATATAAAAAAAAAAAAATCAGAGAAATAGAAAAAAAATCAGTTGAAGAGGAAAAAGCTGTAGTCACAGATGTACGGAATGAAGTCACACAAAAATGTGTTCTTTCCAACCCATCTGTGGACCTGTGTCCTACAATGATGACCTGCCAGACGAGATATGCCGGCAGGTGCTACAAGCCACAGACACAATGAAACTAAGCAATAAAGACGGCCCAAGAGAAAATGTGTGGATCTTACTCAGAAGAGGAAATAAAATGGACATCTGAAGTGAATGGAGGGAGGGAGCTGGGTAGAAGAGGGGGTGAGAAGGGGGATGGGGATGAGTATCATGTGTGGGGAGATGCGGGACAGGAGAGGGCTGGGAGACAGAACAGAAATCGGGGGCAGGGGGGCATCTCTGGAACTATTCAGAGACCTGACATGGAGGAGGCTCCCAAGAGCCTGTGGGAGTGACATTAACTGAGACTCCTAGAAGCTGAGGATACGTAGCCAGATAGAACTTCCAGTGGAAGGAGAGGAACATCAACCTACCCATAAAACTTTCAGCCCAAAATTTGTCCTGCCTGTACTGTGTGCAGGAATAAAGATGATGAACAGAGATGGAGGGAACTACCAACCTTGAGCCCTCTCCCATGGGAGAGGAACAGAGATGGAGGGAACTATCAACCTTGAGCCCTCTCTCCCATGGTAGAGAGCCAACCCTTGACACTATTAATGATATTCCGCTATGCTTACAGATAGAGGGCTAACATAACTGTCTCCTGAGAGACTTCATCCAGCAGCCAGTGGAAAGAAATGCAGAGACCCACAGCTAACCATCAGGCAGAGCTCAGGGAGTCCTGTGAAAGAGTGGAGGATAGGACTGAGGAGAAGGGGAGGGGTAACAGAGGGAAGGACTTGGGAGTATGGGACTAGGAAGAGAGGAGGGAGGGAGTTGTGACTGGGATATAAAGTGAATAAATAAATTAATTAGTAAAAACAAAATGGTCCCTTAGAGAGGTCCTGCAGCATAGTAGAGCTGGCCTTCGTAGAGAGGGTCCATGTGAGCCAGCCCCAAAGGTAAGAATGAAGAACTGGCCCTACCACTTGTCTGTCAGGAGGTCTGGGGAGTGATGCCCTCCCACACCTCACTCCAAGCTGGCAACCTGTGGTAGTTGGGAGAGTTGGCCCTGAGGTCATGAGAGCAGAAAAGCTAGCCCTATCCCTCACTGGCTGTAGAATTCAAGAGAGCAGGTCCTGCATTTTGCTTAGGCAACATAGTTGAGCTAGCCTTGATGGCTAAAGACATGGGTGAGCCAGCCCTCAAGGTGTGAAAGCAAGACAGCTGGTCCAGCCCCTCTCCAGCTGCAACATTTGGGAGAGCGAGCCCTGTACCTTGACTGGGTAGCACAGTGGTTCTAGCTCTGGAGGCATGGGTACAGGTGAGCTGGCCCTAAGGGCATGAGAGTGAGAGAGCTGACCCTTCCTCCTCCTGATGGCAGCACTGGATGGCCTAGCTGGGGCAGGGCTGGAGAGCTCACCTTGGTGACGTGGATGTAGGAGAGCCAGCATTGTGGCCAAGCTTAGCTGTCACCCAGATTCAGGCTTTGAGTTGGCTCACCGCAAAATTTACAGCATCTGTGAAAGGTCCATTCCTGCTGATCCAAAGCTGCAGGTTCTCTATGACACAGGATAACCTGGCGGATTCCTGCGGAGGATCCAATATTGATGGTGTCATAGAAGCCGGTGACCTCGAAGCAGACCAATGACTCATTGGGATGAACATCTGCAAGTGAAGATGTGTGGACAGAGGGGGCACTGTACTATGACATGCTACAGCTTCCATGGTTTTTACATGTTTTTTTGTTTTGTTTTATTTTGTTGTTGGTAGGCTTTTTTGTTATTGTTGTTTTCTTTTGACAGGCAGGTTGCAAGGGTGGAGGGCTCATACAAGGGGAAGGGAGATGAATGGGACTGGGGTGCAGGATGTGAAACTCATAAAGAATGAATAAAAAGTTTAGAAAAAATGGTCCCTTAATGTCTTATCGTCTTAGAAATGGGTGGATATAATTGCAACATTTCTAGTGACCAAAGGCATAGAGATAAACGTGACTGGAGGGAAGCAAAAATCAAGGTGAATGGTCTCTGTGATTATAATAATCCCACGGTCCATGGAAGGCTCAGTCATGCCTGGACCTTGCTCCCATAACTTGCTCAGCCTGATTTCTTATACACCCTGTGACCACTCCTACTGATCACAGATTAAGGAAATGTGCCACAGAGTTACATGCAGGTCAATGTGATGGGGGCATTTTCTCAGTTCATACTCATTCTTCCCAAATGACTCTAGCCCCTGTCAAGTTGCCTTACAGACGAATTAGCACAGTTTGCAAACAGCTCTTCTCCCAAACTCTCTGCTTACGTGGTCACGCCCTACCCAGCTGCCCACCTCAGCACCTTCACATTCACCTTGACCTCCTTTTCACCCTTCTATGTAACTAATCCTGTCGCTTCTGCTTGCTGCATGTAGGGCCTGTCTACTACTTGATTTATTTGTTTGTGAAATGAAGTAATGTTTACCGAGCACTCATTACATGACAGAAGAGGCATGCGTGGGTCACAGACCATTTGTTTGGTTGACACCAGGTCACACAGCAAGGAAATGTGAAGGCAGCAGTCAAATTGAGGTAACTTTTGGAATAATATTGCTGCTTTTGTGTTGTGTGAGTGTGTGAGAGTGTGTGAGTGCATGGGCTCCGTGTGTGTGTGTGTGTGTGTGTGTGTGTGTGTGTGTGTGTGTGTGTATTCATGTAGAACTGTGCCCATGTGTATGTGTATATATAGAGGCCAAAGGTTTATACCAGATGTCTTCCTCCATTGATTTTAGCCTTATTTTTTGAGACACTGTCTGTCACTGAACTCATCCATTTGGCTAGCCTGGCTGGCCAGTGAGTACCAGGAATCCTCTTGTCTCTGCGTCCTGAACATGAGACTTACCTGCATGCACCACTTCACCTGACTTTCAAGTGAATACTAGAGACCCAAACCCAGGCCTTCATTCTTGTGTGACTTACACTTTACCACTGAGCCATCTCCCAGCCCTTCGATATTGCTGCTCAGTCTGCTACAGTTTGTTCCTAAGTCATCCTACTGTGTATGAACCTACCTCCCTTTCCTCTCACTGCCCATGGTGTAAGTTATCCACAACTCAAATCTGATGTGATCGCCCTTCACTTAGAGTGTTCCAAAGCTGTCTTCAGGACTGCAGAAGCAATTGAAACGACATTGCTATTCCAAGTTACTAACCCACTCCACTCCTTGCTACGCAACTGTACATACAACCCAAAGACTGTGCTGAGGTTTGCAAGCAGTTACAGAACATATAGAAAGCCATCAGGAAGGGACTGGAGAGGAAACTGGATGGTTAAGAGCCACTGGCTGCTCTTCCAGAAGTCCAGGGTTTGATTCCTAGGACCATATATAATCCCGGCCCCAATAGCAGGGGCTTCCATAAGCACTACACTCATGTAGTGCCCAGACATACATACAAGCAAAACATCCAGACACACAAGTTTTACTTAATTTGAATTAAGTTGAGGAAAAAGCAGGCAAAATATATCTGTAGGTAAAGGCACTTGACACCAAACCTGACAACCCAAGTCTGATCTCTGAAACCACATGGTAAAAGGGGAAAATGGAGTCCGGAGAAACAGATCTCCATAGTCACATCATAGTATACACACACACACACACACACACACACACACACACACATGCACGCACGCACACACACACACACACACACACACACACACACACTTGTTTTTTAAATTAATTTTTAAAAAAGAAAGAAAGAGAGCTCCCAGAGCTGGAGAGATGGCTCAGTCAGTAAGGCACTTGCCATTCATTAAAGCAGGGAGATCTTGCTTTGATTCCCAAGCACCGACATCAACAAGCCAGGCATAGTGCTGTGTGCTTGTGATCACAGTGCTGGAGGGGGCAGAGCCACACAGATCCCTGGGATTTGCTGGGAAGCCAGTCTAGACTACTTGGCAACCTTCCAGCCAGTGAGAGGAGAGAGACCCTGTCTCAACAAAAGATGAGCAGTGACTGAAGAATGATACCTGAGGCTACTTTCTCCATAGATGCACATGTATATATGTGTGCACATGCACATACACAGTATGGACACACATAAACTTTCCCAGGACACAGAAAGGACAGTGTGGAATAAGTGTGCAAAGGATATATCCCAATGAAAATTCAGGCCTAACTAATATAAATAGGGCTGCTATGAACATAGTGGAGCATGTGTCCTTGGTATATGTTGAAGCATCTTTTGGTATGTCCAGGAGTGGTATAGCTGGGTCCACAGGTAATACTATGTCCAGTTTTCTGAGGAACCGCCAGACTGATTTCCAGAGTGGTTGTACCAGCTTGTAATCCCACTCACAATGGAGGAGTGTTCTCTTTCTCCACATCCTTGACAACATCTGCTGTCACCTGTGTTTTTATCTTAGCCATTCTGACTGGTGTGAGGTGAAATCTCAGGATCATTTTGATTTGTATTTCCCTGATGACTAAGGATGTTGAACATTTCCTTAAGTGTTTCTCAGACATTCAAAATTCCTTGGTTGAGAATTTTCTACTCGAAGTTCTAGTCAGAGCAATTAGACAACAAAAAGAGTTAAAAGGGATAGAAATTGGGAAGGAGAAAGTCAAGTTATCAGTATTTGCAGATGATATGATAATATACATAACTGACCCCAAAAATTCTACCAGAGAGCTCTAGAGATGATAAACAACTTCAGCAAAGTGGCTGGATATAAAATTAACTCAAACAAATCAGTAGCCTTCCTCTACTCAAAAGATGAAAGGGATGAGAACGAAATTAGGGAAAACGACACCCTTCACAATAGTCACAAATAATATAAAATATCTTGGTGTGAATCTAACCAAGCAAGTGAACGATCTGTATGACAAGAACTTCAAGTCTCTGGAGAAAGAAATCAAAGATCTCAGAAGATGGAAAGATCTCCCATGCTCATGGATTAGCAGGATTAATATAGTAAAAATGGTCATCTTGCCAAAAGCAATCTACAGATTCAATGCAATTCCCACCAAAATTCCAACTCAATTCATCATAGATTTAGAAAGAGCAATTCTCAAATTTATTTGGAATAAAAAAAAACCTAGGATAGCAAAAACTATTCTCAACAATAAAAAAACAACTGGGGGAATCATTATCCCTGACTTTAAGCTATACTACAGAGAAATAGTGATTTAAAAAAAAAACTGCATGGTATTGGTACAGAGACAGGCAGGTAGAATAATGGAATAGAATTGAAGATCCAGAAATGAACCCACACACCTATAGTTACTTGATCTTTGACAAAAAAGCTAAAGCCATTCAGTGGAAAAAAGACAACATTTTCAACAAATGGTGCTGGTTCAACTGGCGGTCTGCATGTAGAAGAATGCATATTGATCCATACTTATCTCCTTGTACAAAGCTCAAGTCCAAGTGGATCAAGGACTTCCACATAAAACCAGATACACTGAATCTAATAGAAGAGAAAGTCAGGAAAAGCCTCAAATACCTGGGCACAGGGGAAAACTTCCTGAACAGAACATCAATGGCTTATGCTTTAAGAGCAACAATGGACAAATGGGACCTCATAAAACCAAAAAGCTTCTGTAAAGCAAGGGACACTATCAATAGGACAAAACGGCAACCCATAGATTGGGAAAAGATATTTACCAACCCTATATCCAATAGGTGGCTAATATCCAGAATATACAAAGAACTCAAGAAGGCAGACTCCAGAGAACCAAATAACCCTATTTAAAAAGTGGAGTACAGACTAAATAGAGAATAAACTAGTCTTTTTGTCAAAGAAAATAAGAAAAAGAAAAGCCAGGCCTAAGAATTCAACCCAGGGGTTCAATGCAAAAAAACAAAGAGGACACGGGTGGTCTGATTTAGCAGTGAGGAAGGCGGACATGTGACATGTGACGCTCACAGAATTGTCTCTCCAGTAAGAATTCTTGTTCTATCCCTCACTAGGCACTTGTGAGTGATCGGCTCAATCCAGATTTAGTTTGAAAGATACTTTAACATTTCTGTATTGTTCCAGTTCAATACTTTTAGAAAATGAATAGGCTTGGTTCTGGTTCAAGCTGGCTTACTAGGTGTTGCTGTTTTCAAAATCCTTGGTTCAGTGCTCAGCACAGTGGAAAAAGAAAAAGATTAATTTGGGACTCGGTGTGGTTCAAGGTTCGCAAATTAGAGTAGCTTTCATTTCTGGGTCACACTTGAGCTGGTGCCCCAGTTATGAATTCAGATCTAGGGTCTAGTACATGGGTGCCTGGCTCTCTGGGGAGTCTGTACTTCCACACCAGCCCCACACAGTTATTTCCAGCTCCTTCAATCCTGGCTACACAAGACATTTCCTCTAAAGTGGGCTTGCTTTGGACTCTGGGGGCTGTGGATAAATTCCCCTGGTATGAAGGAGGGTAATAGGAAACAAGTCAATCCACTCCCTGTAACCTTCTCTCCCTCACCTCCTGCAGGCCTCAGCTTGGAGATCTCTCATAACTATTCCTTAAGCAGCTACCTGGTTTAGTCTTCCTTTTTCTTTCCCTTTGTTTGCTGGTTTTGGTTTGTCTGTCTAGGGGGTGGGGTGGGTGCTTGTTTTAGTCTTTGTTTTGTTTTGCATCAGGATCTCATGCAGCCCTGGGTGTCTTCAAACTTAACCATGTAGCCGAGGATGACCCTCTCCTGGCTCTACCACCCACGTGCTGATATTGTAGGCAGTTTATAAGGTGCTAGGATGGAACCTAGGGCTTCCTGAATGCTAGGTGGTCTAGTTTTATTTCTAGTTGGCTTCTGTTGTTGTGATAAATACTCCAACCAAAAACAAATTAGGGAAGGAAGCAGGTTTATCTGGCTTGCAATTCTGGGTTACAATCCATCAGTGTAGGGAAGTCCCAGAGTGAGACAGGTGGTCACATCACATCCATAGATAGGAAAGACATGAATACACCCATGATGCCTATTTGATTTCTACTAGCTTTATCCTACACTTTGTATTTCAGAACTACTTGCCTAGGAATTGTTGCTGCCCACAGTGGGCTTGGCTCCTACATCAATCAATCATCAAGACAATTCCCCATAGACGTGTCCACAGACCAACCACAGAAAGGCAACCAACTGTCTGAGACTCTAGTCCCAGGCTATTCCAAGTTGTGGCAAGTCAACACTTGAAACCAACTAGCACGCTAGGTAAGTATCCTACTGAGCTCCACCCAGAGGCTCAGTGGACAAATAGTCAGGGAGATTTCTCAATCACTGAGACTCAAAGGCTGGAGCAGCCATTTCCCTTATTATCCTCTGGGATGTACTCCTTGATTGTGTACCTATTTGGGGTCTTAACTCAATGAGGTGTGGGATTATGGTAGTCTGTAATTAAGACTTCTCATTTGGAGCAGAACAACGATACTTCCTTGCCATCTCAGGAGCTTGCTTCCTCGGGGTTGTGTGCACTGGTACTCAAGCTCGCCTTCTCTGGTAAGTGCGCAGCAAGAACACCACATCCCTGCTGCCCACTCTTCAGACTGTGGCCTGTTGACTTTTACTTTTTATTTACTCATCAACAACTTTTGCAATATTTTTAAATGGCTTAGCCAGCATTAAAACACAAACATACACACACACACACACACACACACACACACACACACACACACACACAAGAAAAACTCTTCTTAAAAACTAAAGCTGGTAAGGTTCCTAGTCTGCTAAAGGGCTAGAATAGAGGCACAACATTGATTTTGCCAGGTAGCCCCAAGTGCCTCTAGTGCCAGCTACATGTGCATACCTGGCATTACATCAGTAACTATCAATGAAGAAGGCAGTACACAAGACACAAACTCTTGATTTACAGACATTTGGGGGACGGAAGATGGCTTAGTAATTCAAGCCAGACACAGGGCCTGCATTGTGTAATCAATCATGAGGTAGTGTGTGGGCTGAATAGAGACATTTCTACCCAAGTCAAGGTCAACACTTAGACTCTAATCCTTCAAGCAGCAGAAGGAAGCTAAATACACAGGAGACCATACTCCCAGCCATCTGCAGTTTGAGAACCTTGCAGTAACTTTTCCTGAAAGGGAAAGTATTGGCTCAAGACTCCAGAATCGAAGTTCCCAGAACAAAAAAATATATATTTGCCTCAGAGGGACAGTGTCCTAAAGTGAAAGTGACAAAGATGAGACAGAGGACAAGAAAGAAGGTGAAGGGAACAAAGGAGAGGGCACAGGGATAGTTGTCTCTGAGGGAAGTGGGACAGAGTTCTGCTTCTGGGTAGAGTGGATACAGAGGTGGCCCATAGGCACATGGTAGTTTATTCAGGTAAAAAGGAACAAACCTTGTTTAGAATGAAGTGTTTAATTTTAACTGGGCACATTAATTAGGTGAGCCAAATATGGTTTTTGATAGTTGGGCTTCAATATTTTGACAGACGAACCTTGGTAGACAACCTCAGGAGGAAAAAGTGGTCAAACAAGGGGATAGGCCTGGGGGTGGGGACTGGCTTTAGGAATATAATCTAATGGTTTTTAGCAAGGCAAAAGGAACTGGGCAGAAGGGAAAGACCTGCCAGAGCCATGATCACCACACTAGACCTGACCAGAGTCCCTTCACTACCCATAATATGTAGGAAGCTCGCTCTTACATTTTTAACTAGGAAGCAGCTCCAGACACTACAAGCATTCTTGAAGCTTATGTCCTGAGTCCTAGGAGACAATGAGGTCTGGAGTGTTGAAAGCCGACTTTAAGCAGAAAGCGGCTAGAAAGCAGCTATCAACTTTGCAGCCATCTGGAACCATATACCCTATTGAGAGACTTGTTTTTCAATAGCCTACAACAGCTGAAGCACATTCTGATAAATATCTTGTTTATCCCACATAGCTTGTTTTGCTGTTTAGTGCCCCCAGCTGCAAGGAGCATGTGGTATCCACGCCTACAAAGCATGCAGTGCATGTGCTATCCACGTGCTATCCGTGCTATCCAAGCCTGTAAGGTTTACGTCATATCCACACCTGCAAGGCACGTGGTATCCACACGCCTACAAGTCACGTGGCAAAAGCCTATAAATACCCCAGATTTCCCTTCAATAGGAGAGACAATAAGATAAAGGACAAATAAGAGAGAAAAAATAAGAGAGGAAAAATGAGAGAGAGAATAAGACAGAGAGACAAGATGAGAGACAATAAAAGAGGAGTGAATATGAGTCAAGAGAGAATATGAGGCAAGAGGAATTTGAGTCAGGGAGAATATGAGTCAAGAGAGACAATAAAGGAGACTTGAGACTTGAACAAAACCTCTGTCTTGTCTCCATTCTTCGAGTCTCTTGCTAGGCGCTGACCTGCAGACCGAAGCAGCACAGGCTAGGACATTTTGGCCCCCAAGCCAGGCAGAGTATGGGTCACAACACTGGAGCTCTGAGAGTAAATCTGGGTACAGTTTGAGGTCGTTTAATGGCATCCTTGGGGCAGAGATTTGAAAGAAAGTGGATTGGAAGGAAAATGTCAGCAGGAGCTGAGCATTAAATGCACGTTGAGAGACTTGATTGGTTTGCTACAGGACTCTTTTATGATACTGAAGGCTGTCACTAGGAGACTGGAACTGCCAATCAACACAAGTAAAGCTAGACCCCCTTCAGGAAGTGATGGGCAGAGGTAAGAAACACTGAAGACTTCACAAACTCCCCAGGGGTGATACCACACACTTACCAGGGCTGCAGGAAATCTAATGGGTGGGACATAGGCATGCCTCAGAACCCACAGATCCCATGCACGCAAACTGACCTTGTATTTGCCTGTCCCAGCTTGTTCACTGATGACCTACTTAAAACGTTGTGCGTTCTAGGTCCTAACAACAAAATCTGAAAGTCCCAGGCCAGTAAGATGGCTCAGTGGGTAATTGTGCTTGCTGCCAAGCCTGATAACTGAAGTTCAATCCCTGAGACCTACATGGTAAAACCCCCTGCAAATCGCTCACTGACCTACACACAGACAAACAGACACACGGACACACAGACGCATATACACATGATGTGGGGATGAGGAGCCTTGAAACACCAGGTCCAGGGAATCTGATTTCCTTTTCTGGCCTCTACAGGCACATCCATCCTTTTGCACATATTCCCCTCAACACACACTTCCACATAATCATAAAATAAATAAAATCCTTAAAAATACAGCATTTCCAATTAGTTTAGGCAAAACAAAAGTTAATACCCAGAATATTCGTTTCCAAAACTGACAGCCGAAGTTCCTTCCTCCCAGAGATCTAGAGTTGGTTTCTCCTTCCCTTGAATCTAGGCTGTGTTTGTTTGTTTGTTTGTTTGTTTGTTTGTTTGTTTTCACTTGCTGCATGGCAGAAGGAATGGTTTGCCTGCTCAAGGCTGAGTTCTAGAAAAAAATTGGAGACTGTCTTTTTATGCAGTTATAAACCAGACATTCTCTCAAGAACCCAACCCTAAGCTCAAAAGAAGGCCCAGCTAGGCTCAAGGAGATTCAGAAGGAGTGGTGCAGTGCCACCCCACCTCCCACCGGGGGCCTAGCCTAACTATTTACCACAGCCCCAGGGCACCAAACTGGCAGAAAAATCACCAACTAACCTCTGATGTAGGTCACAGAATTATGACTGTTTTAGGGTAGTCAGTTACACAACAGTAGATATGTGGGACTAGGTATGTAAGAGTCCTTGCCTAGAACACACAAAAATACCCTGGGTTCCATCCCCAGCACTGCATAAAACAGGTATGGTGTTACATGCCTATATTCACAGTCCTTAAATAATGAAAACAAAAGTATCAGAAGTTCAAGATCATCCTTGGCTAAAGAGTGCATAAGAGGCTAACTTGGGCTATAAGACCCTGCTTCAAATAATACATATGTAAATAATACATATGTATGTGTGTGTGTGTGTGTGTGTGTGTGTGTGTGTGTGTATGTATGTTTCTCTCTCCATATATATGAAGATATATGGAGATACATGCACACACACACACACACACACACACACACACACACATATGGAGAAACAAAAAAACCAAATAAATTAATAAACAAACAAATATGTTTTAAAATTAAGCTTGTGATTAGAAACCATGTGTGCCTCATTGTTACAAGATCTGAACGTGGGTCTGCTATCCACCAAAGGATTTGGTAATGGGGAGCACACCATCACTTAAGGCTTTCTGCAACCACTGTAATGTGATTTATATTATCTGAGGACAACAGTCAAGGTGCTTCCTATCCACTGGGCTCTCGGTAACCATGGTTACCGCATATGCATACTTAACCAATCATAGATTAAAATAGTAACAAAATATTGCTTGAGTGTGTGGGGGAGATAGTTCTGGAGATGGAGTTCACTGAGAAGATGTCTGCCTAGCATGCATGGAGCCTTGAGTTCTCCCTCAGCACCATAGAACTCAAATGGGGTACTGCATGGATGTAGATGCAGGAGGAACAAAAGATCAAGATTATTGTCAGCTACACAGTGAATTTGAGGCAACTCTACGAGCCAATCTTTAAACAAAGAAAACAAATAGATAGCTGAAATGCACCGTCTAACTGGATCCTCCACAGTGACCTCATCTAATCTGTTCAAAGGATGGGAGACATGATTGACAGGAGGAGAGGGTGCTACTTCCAATAAAGGAAGAACTGAGGTCCAGGTGTTCTTGGCTTTGAGTTAGCTAAACCAGCAAGTACAGTGATATTTAAAAGCATAGAAACGCCCAAGTGAGGATGCCTCAGTCCCACTTGGGAGGGAGAAGAAAGCAATCACAAGTGGGGAAGGAGGTGGGAACCTAGGAGGGAAAGTAGAAAGAGAGTGGGGGGAGAGGGGAACCTGATCTGGTATTGGGTAAGGGAAAAGGACTGAAGTCCTGAGGGCCAGCAGAAAGAGTGGAAACAGGCAACCTCAGGAGGTAGGAGTTTGGGGAACACTCCAGAATGCACCAGAGACCTGGGATGAGAGACTCTCAGGATTCAAAGAGAGGGACCTTAGATGAAATGCCCTACAATAGGGAGAGGGAACTTATAGAGCCCACCTCCTGCAGGAAAACAGGGCATCAAGTGATGCAGTGGTCAGCACAAGTCTCTAGACTGCTGTTTCCAGTGCTGTGGGATTTAAAGATTATGAATGATTTTCAGAATTTTCCAGCTATTATTTTAATATTATTTTATTTGTACTTTCAGTGTGTGTGTGTGTGTGTGTGTGTGTGTGTGTGTGTGTATGTTATGTATATATGCTATACATGCCAGGGCAAACATGTGATGGTAAGGTCCTTCTACCATGTGGGTCTCGGGGATCAAACTCAGGTTCTCAGGCATGGCAGCAAATATCGACCTCCTGAGCCATCTTGCCAGGTTCTCATGGTTCACTGGGGATAATAAAAACTGTAAAAGCAAAATTTTATTTAAAAGCTTTTCATGCGTGTCATCAAGTTGTCCTTCAGAAATGTGACAAGGAGCTTCTAACTCGAGCCAGCACTAATTAATTCACTGAATATAAATGTATATCCCTATATGTATTTCTGTTGACTTTATTCAAAGTCGTTGTGATCTTTACCAAGTAGATAAAAACACAGATTTGTAAGGTGTGATGTTAGAGGGTGGAGTGGGGGAGGGGAGGACTGTAGGAAACCTTGGTGGTATCTGGTAGATGGATATTACCCCCACAGATATCTGAGGATAAGCAGTATCCTAAGCTCAGTGCTAGCTGTCAGTACCCTAATAGTAGCACTTGGTAACATCGTATACTGAGTATTAAACACTTTTTTTAAAGTAAACTTTTAATTTTTTTTGTTACTAGCATAGAAAGTATTTGGCTTTATTTTATTTTTGCTTGCACCAAGCAAAACTGGTTTGTGTTGATTCTTTTCTCTTCTGCCCTTTCCCTCACCCTTACACTCCCACTCCCCATCTGCTGATTAGATTTTTGTCATTGTGGTACCAGCCAGAGTCCTCTGGGAAGAAGAAAACTCTGTTGAGAAAAATTTCTATCAGATTGGCCGATAGGCAAGTCAGTGGGGATATTTTCTTAAGTAATCATTGATGTGGAACGACCCAGCCCATTGTGGGCAGTGCCACTCTTGGGCAGTCGGTTGTGGGTTGTACAAGTATCTTAATACTTCAATTAACCCAGCTAGAAAGTCCTTCACCAACATTCCCAGGTCACTGTAGATCCTGTCAAGTGGGTAACAAGTGTTAACCGTAACATTCCTACAGCTTGTTCAGCACAGAACAAGTGTATTCATTTGTTAGTACTCCATTAAAGGAGCAAAGATGGTGGGAAAAGACAGTGCTAGGGTCACTGTTTGTCTATTTTGTTGAGCAGGGCAGATTTTCACCTGTTTGTTAGAGGAAAAATCAGAATTCCCTTGCTCCTTTGAGAATCAGAATATTACAAAATGACGGTTCAGCTGACACAAGAGATGTCATCTACATAAGAAAAATGGAGACACACTCTTAACCATCTTGAGTCAGCACTTACTAGACACACACTTAAGAACAAGCTAAAGATGTCTGAGCAGAATGGCCATTAAAAATACCTTCCAAAAATAGACAAAGATAGGTCAAGGACTCTCTCCATGTGTCTAGATGGAGTATCTCCAATGGACAGTCAAACTTTGACCATTATTACATTATTTTTGTTGTTGTTGTTGATAAAAAGGAGCCATTAAATTGTGACGTTCAGACAGCTGTTGAAACGGGACTCTAGTGGCCGAGGGAGCACTGAGGGAAAGTCAAGTTCTCTTTGGAGACTTCCTGAGCCTCAGAAAGAAAACACAGCAGTTTCTTCTCCTGGGCTCCCTCTGAAGAGCTCCTGACCAGGAAGTACTTATCTGGTGGGTAAAGAAGCCATTACAGATTCTAGGCCAAGGGAGATTGTCTCATTTAGACCCATGACTTTGATGCTTTGATGCATAGAGCAGCCAGGATGTAGCAGAGATAAAACTCATTGTCTCTGGCCTAGACCAGACTTTTCCCTCAATGTTCTTGGGTAATTCTGTTGCTCACCTGGGGCTCATTGTCCAGCCCCTCCGCACACCCTTTACCTTCTCTACAACTGGAAAAGTAACCATTTAGGTCCAGACCTTGGAATTTCGTCTATTTCTTTTCTTTGTATCATATCAGTTTATTTCAATATTCTTTTCTTGTGTGTATTGTGTTTGTGTGTGTTCTCGCACACACATGTGTGTCAGAGAACAATCTCAGCTGTCATTTTTAGATACTGTTCTACATGTTTTGATTTTTTTTAAGACACGATCTTGTTTGGAGCTCCTCATTGGTTATCCAGAGAGGCCCAAGGCCCCTCCTATCTAAGTCTTTCCAGGATTAGGATTAAAAATGTGCACCACACACCTGCAATTGTACATGGGACCTAGGAATTGAATTTAGGTCTTCAAGTTTGATTATTTTGTGTGCATGTGTGTTTTGCTCACATATTCTGAGTTTCACATGAGTGTCTGGTATCAAAGATCAGAAGAGGGTGTTAGAGTCCCCGTGTCATCTGCAAGAAAAATGCTCTTATTCAAAAAGTCCTCTCTCCAACCTTGAGCTTTCTATTTTAAGGGAATTATACTGAGAAAACATTAATCTGTATGCACAAGACTTCAGTTACAGCTCTGCTTCAATAGTCGCCATGCTGATTGTTAGAGCCATACTCCTTACAGTGCGCACTGGCATGCCTTTGACACAGACAGAAATTTCTCCTTTTAGTAAAACCAAGGCATAAGAAGTTAAACCTCAGTGTGGAATAAACATGACCATGGTGGGGATTTCTGAAAGCCAGACTGTGCAGCAGTGAACGAACACCATATGTCTGCAAGCTCAGACATACTAGAAGGTATGCCTGACATGGTAACTGAAAAATTACAGTCTACAAACCGATGTGCATAGGATGGATTCATTAAAATGCATGTACTGTTATTCATACATAGACATAAGTTTACAGACAGAAAAGGAACATGAACAATACATAGATAAATACACACAACAGACATACATATACATACATACATACATACACACACACAAATGCACACACACATATATGTATATATACACACATATATACATATATACATATATATACATAGACACATGGACACAAACATACAAAGACAGACACACACATAAATATGTACACATATCACATGTGCACATTTATATACATAAAATACTCATAGATGTATACATATGCATGGATACAGATACACATATTCATACATATACATGTATAGACATATATACAAATCCACATGCAAGCACGGACTTCTTTGTACAGGGCAGATGACATGATGTTAAGAGTGGTTATTTCTTTCTGGTGAAAAGATAGGTCCTTTTTATTTAATTGCAGTGAGTGTGATGGTTTATATATGCTTGGCCCAGGGAGTGGTACTATTAAGAGGTGTGGCCTTTTGGAGTAGGTGTGGCCTTGTTGGAATAGGTGTGTCACTGTGAGCTTGGGCTTTAATACCTTCATCCTAGCTGCATGGAACCAGTCTTCTCATAGCTGCCTTCAGATGAAGAAGTAGAACTCTCAACTCCTGCCTGGATGCTGCCATGCTCCTGCCTAGATGATAATGGACTGAACCTTTGAACCTGTAAGCCAGCCCCAATTAAATGTTGTACCTAATAAGAGTTGCCTTGGGCATGGTGTATCTTTACAGCAGTAAAGACTAAGACAGTGTGTCTATGTGTGGTGCATTATGTGTGTGTGTGTGTGTGTGTGTGTGTGTGTGTGTGTGTGTGTGTGT
>JANHMN010000009.1:25865241-25896039 GCA_030674055.1 Rhabdomys pumilio | reverse complement strand
ACACACACACACACACACACACACACACACACACACACACACACACATTACTAGCAAAAAGCTTAGCCACTCACAGTGCCAGAGACCTTTGCATTGATTGAAAACCTTCCGAGTATGGCAGACTCTTGTCTTCAATTTATAGTTGCACCAATGTGGCAACAGTCACTGAGAAAACCTAGGGGCAACACCGGGGGAACCAACAACACCCTTCGAGGAATCCTGGAACACCCAGCAGCATGGGAGTCTATTCTTAGAATGGAGGAAAGATAAGTACCATCCCCCACCTCTTCTAGCTCACCTGCCCCCTCCAGTTCACCCAGCCCCTTAGCTTACCCACCCCCTCCAGCTCACCCACCCCCTTAGCTTACCCACCCCTCCAGCTCACCCACCCCCTCAGCTCACCCACCCCCTCCCACTACCACTTGTCCCACTGTTCAGCTTTCATTAAGCGCTGCCCATGTTGCTCCAGGCAGAGCCTAAACTTGTCCCATCCTCAAGTCACACCCTTCCCTCTTTCCACTTTATGTACATGCTATGGCCAAAATATGAGCCCTAAAGACAATGTCCCTGTCCAGGTCACAGGTCTCTGGACAGTGCTTGGGTCCACCCCAAAGGTCAGGACCCAACCTCAGAGCCTTCTGCTTCACAGCACTCTTAGCTGCTATAACGCTCGCTCACATGCCCAGCCTCGGCCGGGCACAGAATACTCCAGTATCTGTTACCTCTTTTCTGTTCATATGTCCTATGAATACGATGCATTCACTCCCACCATTTCCACTGGCCCAATGAGATGAGATGGCAGTCATGTACCATTATGTCTCGTTCACATGGCACTAAGGATGAGTCAGGCTTCATGCATGCTAAGCACTCTCTCAACTTACACTGCTGTTCCTGGTTCCTAAAGATTAACCAGGCTTCATGCATCCTACGCTGGCACTCTGTCAACTGCACTAACTCCCTGCCCCTTCATCCTTTCTTCTTAGAACTTCTCTCACAATATCATGTCTTTTTTTTCCCCTCCTGGTCTGAGTACCTGGTCCTAGTCTCCGTTTTACCTGAGTGAGTGACATACTCTTAAATGCTCAAAGATACTTGATAAAGACCGGTGAAGTTTCATATTGAAGACTGTTTTTGTGAAACACAACGATTAACTTTCTTTCACAGGGCAAATAGTTTCTTGTCTTGTGAAAAATCATATCATATTGGCAACGGGAATCTTGTGTGTTTGTGAGTGAGTGAGTGATGTGTGTGTAGTGTATGAGAATGTCTGTACCTCTGTGTATATGTGTGCAGAGGACAGAGGAGGATGTCCCCTTGTTCTGCCCTGTCACTCTCTGCCTTATCTTCTTGACATAGGGTCTCTCACTGAACCTGGAGCTAGACTGACATCCAGCAAATCGCAGAGATTCTCCTGCCTCTGCCCTCCCACAGCACTGAGGTAATAGCTGTGGGCCCAGGCATGATCACTTCTTTTACATGGATGCTGGGAATCTGAACACGGGTCTTCATGCTGACAAAACAAGCATTCTTAACTACGGACTCATCTCTGTAGCCCTGGGGATAGGGATGTTAAGGAGAACAATCCTATAGCTGAAGCTTCAATAAATGGAACTTAAACTATAAGGCTCTAGGGGCAGAGTGAGCAAAGAATGGAATTAAACTGCTAGATTTTATTAACTCAGGGCTACCGGATACATAATCTAATTTCTCCAGGGAAACTCTCCCAGGCTTAAAGAAAAGTAGAAGCAGATTCACTCTTAAAGGGAGTGAAGAGGTAATCAATATAGACACTGACTGACCCTGGGGACACAGCTACACTTCAGTTTTCTCCAGGAAGTCTCTCTAACTATTCTGGGCCTCTACATTCCGGCCTTTGTGGACTTCAGCATCAAATAGCCAGTTCCAAACTATACAGCCTTCATTATTCATTAAAGTACCATGGGCAGAAACTTGTTCACCAACTCAGCTACAGAGAGGTTGTAATGGAAGCCTCTGAATGACCCACGGGGACCAACGTCAACTGGCTCTCTGTCCCTGTTCAGTATCTGCTTGGATACTGAAAATGAACTTCTTTTGTATATATATTATCTCAACCCGTGGGAAGAAAATAGGTCCACTGGCTGACTTGGTGTTAAGTGTGGCATGGTGTTTAGATATACTCACACTTAGCTCTCAACAGCAAAAGCCATGTGACTTTTTTTTTTTTTTGCATCAAGCTAATTTTTTTATTTTTATTTTTTTCCGTTCTTTGCTTTCTTTTTTTTATTTAAATTTTTTCAAATTTTTTAAAATTGGGTATTATATTTACATTTCAGATTTTATCCCCTTACCTCACTTTCTCCCACCACCCAGAAACCTCCTATCCCATCCCCCCTCCTCATGCTTCTATGAGGCTGTGCCCTTACCTACTCTCTGCCTCTACTGCCCCCTCCCCACCCTCACAATCCCCCCACTCTGTGTTTGTTTTACATGGGACCAAGAATCTCCTCTCCCTCCTATGCCCGGCAAGGCCATCCTCCCCTACATATACAGCTGGAGTCATGGGTCCCTCCCTATGTGCTCCCAGGCTGGTGGTTTAGACCCGGGAGAGCTTTGGCTGGTTGGTATTGTTGCTTTCCTCATGGGGTCCCAAACCCTTTCTGCTCCTTCAGTCTTCTCTCCAACTTCTCCATTGGGAAACCCTTGATCAGATCAGTGGTTAACTGTGAGCATCATACTCTGAATGTGTCAGTCTCTGGGAGACCTCTAAGGAGACAGCTATATCATGTTCTTGACAGCATGCACTTCCAGCCATCCACATCAGTGTCTAGCTTAGGTGACTGTATATGGGATGGATACCCAGGTGGAATGGTCTCCAGATGGCCCCTCCTTCAGTTTCTGTCCCCATGTTTTGTTTCCATATTTGCTCCCTTGAGTAATTTTGTTACTCGTTCTAAGTAGAACTAAGGCATCCCCACTTGGTCTTCCTTCTTCATGAGCTTCATGTGGTTTGTGAGTTGAGTCTTCTCTATTCTAAGCTTTTGGACAAACATCCGCTTATCAGTGCGTTTTTTTGTGATTGGGTTAACTCACTCAGGATGATAATTTCCAGTTCCATCCATTTACCTAAGAATTTCTCAAATTCATTATTTTTAATAGCTGAGTAATACTCCATTGTGTAGATGTACCATATTTTTGGTATCCATTCCTCTGTTGAGGGACATCTGGGTTCTTTCCAGCTTCTGGCTATTATAAATAAGGCTGCTATGAACATAGTGGAGCATATGTCCTTGTTATATGTTGAAGCATCTTCTGGGTATATGCCCAGGAGTGGTATAGCTGGGTCCTCAGGTAATGCTATGTCCAGTTTTCTGAGGAACCGCCAGACTGATTTCCAGAGTGGTTGTACCAGCTTGCAATCCCACCAACAACAGAGGAGTGTTCCTCTTTCTCCATATCCTCGCCAGCATCTACCATCACTTGAGTTTTTGATCTTAGCCATTCTGACTGGTGTGAGGTGGTATCTCAGGGTTGTTTTGATTTGCATTTCCCTGATGACTAAGGATGTTGAGCATTTCTTAAGGTGCTTCTCAGCCATTCGAGTTTTCTCTGTTGAGAATTCTTTGTTTAGCTCTGCATCCCATTTTTAAATAGGGTTACTTGGTAGTCTGGAGTATAATTTCATGAGTTCTTTGTATATCTTGGATATTAGCCCTCTGTCGGATCTAGGATTGGTTAAGATCTTTTCCCAATCTATTGGTTGCCGTTTTGTCTTACTGACAGTGTCCTTTGCCTTACAGAAGCTTTGCAATTTTATGAGGTCCCATTTGTCAATTCTTAATCTTAGAGCATAAACCATTTGTATTCTGTTCAGGAACTTTTCCCCTGTGCCTAGGTATTAGAGGGTCTTCTCCACCTTCTCTTCTATTAGTTTCAGTGTATCTGGTTTTATGTGAAAGTCCTTTATCCACTTGGACTTGAGCTTTGTACAAGGAGATAAGAATGGATTGATTTGCATCCTTCTACATGCTGACCTCCAGTTGAACGAGCACCATTTGTTGAAAATGCTGTCCTTTTTCCACTGGATGGTTTTAGCTCCTCTGTCAAAGATCAAGTGACCATAGGTGTGTGGGTTCATTTCTGGATCTTCAATTCTATTTCATTGATCTTCCTGCCTGTCTCTGTTCCAATACCATGCAGTTTTTATCACTATTTCTCTGTAGTACAGTTTGAGGTCAGGGATGGTGATTATCCCAGAAGTTCTTTTTTTTTGTTGTTGTTGAGAACAGTTCTAGCTATCCTGGGTTTTGTTATTCCAAATGAATTTGCAAATTGATCTTTCTATCTCTATGAAGAATTGATTTGGAGTTTTGATGGGGATTGCATTGAATCTGTAGATTGCTTTTGGCAAGATGGCCATTTTTACTAAATTAATCCTGCCAATCCAGGAGCATGGGACATCTTTCCATCTTCTGAGATCTTCTTCTATTTCTTTCTTCAGAGACTTGAAGTTATTGTCATACAGATCTTTCACTTGCTTGGTTAGGTTCACTCCAAGATATTTTATATTATTTGTGACTATTGTGAAGGGTATCATTTCCCTAATTTCTTTCTCAGCCTGTGTATCTTTTGAGTAGAGGAAGGCTACTGATTTGTTTGAGTTAATTTTATATCCAGCCACTTTGCTGAAGTTGTTTATCAGGTTTAGGAGTTCTCTGGTGGAAGTTTTAGGGTCATTTAAGTATACTATCATATCATCTGCAAATAGTCAAATTTTGACTTCTTTCTTTCCTATTTGTATCCCTTTGACTTTCTTTTGTTGTCTAATTGCTCTGGCTAGGACTATATTGAATAGGTAGGGTGAGAGTGGGCAGCCTTGTGAGTCCCTGATATTAATGGGATTGCTTCAAGTTTCTCTCCATTTAGTTTGATGTTGGCTACTGGCTTGCTGTATATTGCTTTTACTATGTTTAGGTATGGGCCTTGAATTCCTGCTCTTTCTAAGACTTTTAACATGAAGGGATGTTGAATTTTGTCAAATGCTTTCTCAGCATCTAGTGAGATGATCATGTGGGTTTTTTCTTTGAATTTATTTATATAGTGGATTATATTGATAGATTTTTGAATATTGAACCATCCCTGCATTCCTGGGATAAAGCCTACTTGATCCTGATGGATGATTGTTTTGATGTGTTCTTGAATTCGGTTTGCAAGAATTTTATTGAGTATTTTTGCATCAATATTCATAAGAGAGATTGGTCCGTAGTTCTCTTTCTTTGTTGGGTCTTTGTGAGGCTTAGGAATGAGTATAATTGTAGCTTCATAGAACGAAATGGGTATTGTTCCTTCTGTTTCTATTCTGTGGAATAGTTTGAAGAGAATTGGTACTAGGTTTTCCTGGAAGGTCTGGTAGAATTCTGCACTAAAGCCATCTGGTCCCGGACTTTTTTTCGTGGGGAGATTTTTAATGACAGCTTCTATTTCTTTAGGGGTTATGGGACTGTTTCGATGGTTTATCTGTTCCTCGTTTAACTTTGGTACTTGGTATCTATCTAGAAAATTGACCAGTTCATCCAGATTTTCCAGTTTTGTTGAGTATAGGCCTTTGTAGTAGGATCTGATGATTTTTTTTTAATTTCCTCTGTTTCTGTTGTTATGTCTCCCTTTCCAGTTCTGATTTTATTGATTTGAGTGTTGTCTCTGCGCCCTTTGGTTAGTCTGGCTAAGGATTATTCTATCTATCTTGTTGATCTTTCTCAAAGAACCAGCTCCTGGTTTTGTTGATATTTTTGTATGGTTCTTTCTGTTTCAACTTAGTTGATTCCTGTCCTGTGTTTGATTATTTCCTGCCATCTACTCCTCTTGGGAATATTAGCTTCTTTTTGTTCTCAAACTTTCAGGTGTGATGTCAAGTTGTTAGTATATGCTCTCTCCAGTTTCTTTTTGTGGGCACTTAGAGCTATGGGTTTTCCTCTTAGTACTGCTTTCATGGAGTCCCACAAGTTTTTATATGAAGTGTCCTCATTTTCATTAAATTCTAAAAAGTCTTTAATTCTTTCTTTATTTCTTCTTTGACCAAGTTATCATTGAGTAGAGCATTGTTCAGTTTCCACGTGTATGTGGGCTTTCTGTTGTTTTTGACCATATCAAAGACGAGTCTTAGTCCATGGTGATCTGATAGGGTACAAGGGATTATTTCAATCTTTTTGTATCTGTTAAGGCCTGTTTTGTGACCAATTATATGGTCTATTTTGGAGAAGGTACCATGAGGTACTGAGAAAAAAGGTATATTCTTTTGTTTTAGGATGAAATGTTCTATAGATGTCAGTTAAATCCAATTGGTTCATAACTTCTGTTAGTTTCATTGTGTCTCGATTTAGTTTCTGTTTCCATGATCTGTCCATAGCTGAGAGTGGGGTGTTGAAATCTCTCACTATTATTGTGTGAGGTGTAATGTATGCTTTAAGCTTTAGTAAAGTTTCTTTTATGTATGTGGGTGTCCTTGCATTTGGGGCATAGATGTTCAGAATTGTGAGTTCCTCTTGGTACATTTTTCCTTTGATGAATATGAAGTGTCCTTCTTTATCTTTTTTGATTACTATTGGTTGAAAATTGATTTTATTTGATATTAGAATGGCTACTCCAGCTTGTTTCTTGGGACCATTTGCTTGTAAGATTGTTTTCCACCCTTTTACTCTGAGGTAATGTTTGTCTTTTTCACAGAGGTGCATTTCCTGTATGCAGCAAAATTCTGGGTTGTGTTTATGTATCCAGTCTGATGGTCTATGTCTTTTTATTGGAGAATTGAGGCCATTGATATTAAGAGATATTAAGTAACAATGAATGTTGTTTCCTGTTATTTTTGTTATTGGTGGTGGACTTATGTTTGTGTAGCGATCTTCTTTTAGGGTTGTTGGAAGATTACTTTCTTGCTTTTTCTAGGTTGTAGTTTCCCTCCTTGTGTTGGAGTTTTTCACCAATTATCCTTTGAAGTGCTGGATTTGTGGTAAGATATTGTGTAAATTTGATTTTGTCATGGGAATATTTTGGTTTCTCCATCAATATTGATTGAGAGTCTTGTTGGGTATAGTAGTCTGAGCTGGCATTTGTGTTCTCTTAGGGTCTGTATGATATTCATCCAGGATCTTCTGGCTTTTATAGTCTCTGGTGAGAAGCCTGGTGTAATTCTTATAGGTTTGCCTTTGTATGTTACTTTACCTTTTTCCCTTACTGCTTTTAGTATTTTTTTCTTTGTTTTGTACATTTGATGTTTTGATTAATATGTGGAGGGAGGTATTTCTTTTCTGGTCTAAAGTATTTGGAGTTCTGTAGGCTTCTTGTATATTTATGGACATCTCTTTCTGTAGGTTAGGAAAGTTTTCCTCTATAATTTTGTTGAAGATATTTACTGGCCCTTTAAGTTGGGAGTCTTCCCCCTCATCTATACCTATTATCCTTAGGTTTTGCCTTCTCATTGTGTCCTGGATTTCCTGTATGTTTTGGGTTAGTAGCTTTTTGCATTTTGCATTTTCTTTGACAGTTGTGTCAATGTTTTTTATGGTATCTTCTGCACATGAGATTCTCTCTTCTATCTCTTGTATTCTGTTGGTGATATTTGTGTGTATGACTCCTGAACTATTTTTTAGGTTTTCTATCTCTAGGATTGTCTCCCTTTGTGATTTCTTTATTGTTTCTACTTCCATTTTTAGATCTTGGATGGTTTTGTTTGATTCCTTCTCCTGTCTGGTTATTTTTTCTTGCAATTCCTTAAGGGATTTTTTGTGTTTCCTCTTTAAGGGCTTCTATCTCTCTTCCTGTGTTCTCCTTAAGTTCTTTGAGAGTGTTATTTATGTCCTTCTCAAAATCCTCTATCATCATCATGAGAAGAGATTTTAATTCTGAATCCTGCTTTTCCGGTGTGATGGGGTGTTCAGGGCTTGCTATGATGGGGGAACTGGGTTCTGATGTTGCCATGTAACTTTGTATTCTGTTGCTTACTTCTTGTGCTTGCCTTTTGCCATCTGGTTAACTCTAGAGCTCCCTGTACTTTCTGTCTCTGACTGAAGCCTCTCTTTCCAGTTATCTTGCTTGTGTCTGATCTCCTCGGGGTCCTGATGTCTCTGTGATCTTCTCTAGCTGCTCTGAATACAGTGGTACCTCTAGGATGACTCAGAATATGGTGTCTCCTAGGTAGCAGTCCAGCTAGGTGTCCACTGTTCTGGGTGTAATGTTTCTTCTAGGATATCTCAGGCTAATGTGTCCACTGCTCTGAGTGCAGTGGCTCCTCTATTATGTCTCTGGATATGTTGTCTGTAGCTCTGAGTTCCTTTGTTCCTCTGCTGCTCTGGGTTCAGTGGTTCCTTTGCCACTCTGGGTTCAGTGGACCCTCTAGGATGTCTACTGCTCTGGGTTCTGTGCACCCTCTAGGGTGGGTCAGGAGGAATACGGTGTCCCCAGGAGCAGACTGGGCAGGGGTCTGCATCAGGCCTCAGATCCAGAAGAGGGGCAGTGCTATGTGACTTTTGACTGTAACTTACCATCTATCTTATGGCTAACTCCGGACTGACCCTGTCTATGGTTCCCTTCTGTTGCTGTCACTTCTTTTTCTTCCCTCTGAGCACAATTGTCAGTCATAAATATCTTCCAGCTCATCTCTTGCCTATTTTCTGTTTCTTTGCTTTCATGCTATGTCCCAGCTCCTAAAGTATTTGACAATCTCATTCTTTCATGACCTTTGTCATTGCCATCTCGAACAGAGGCTGGTATAAGGTAAAGGACCACAAATACTCAGGAATGAAAGGCAGGATAGAGGCATGGATGGATAGATGGGGGAGCAAATGAAAGAACAGATGTATGAATGGCGACTGAAAGGACGAGTGATGGATAATTGAATGAATGAATGAATGAATGAAGAATACGTTTTCTGGAAACCAGTGTGAGGTAACTCCAGTCTTAGAAAGAGAAAGAATATCTGAAACAGAAGCATGGTTTTTTGCATATTCATGAGATACAAACAATGGTGGTACTGAAGACCGTGCATCAGGTACTCTCCTGCTGCCTCACGTGGAGTCAATCTCCACTTGCCACAAAAACCCTCAGTTGTGTTACCGTCATCTCCAGTTTACACACAAATAAAGCAGATCATGGGCATGGAGAATGAGGATGGGGTGACCATGCCCCATACTACCTAGTACTTATGTAGTGAAGTTTGGGATCGAACCCAGGCTGCCTTGCATTCAGACCATACTACCCACTTTCACACTACACATCCTCCCAAAGGTAAGTCATGACTTCTTGAGTAGTTTAAAAACAAATCAAAGAGAGAAGAATTAGGGGAAAGGGAGGAAGAAGCCAATTCCTCAGTGTGCTAGGCTTCCTGAAATAAAGGCTACCCTGCACCAGGAGCTGAGCTGACCCCTGGTGAAATTGGGAGGGCTTCAAATAGTTTGCAAGCTAGTTGTTCCCCACTCTTTGGTTCTCATAGACACAACCACAAACAATTCTTTTTGCTACAGGAACTAGAGACAGCTCCAGAGTGGCAGGCTTCTAGATCATTCCAAAAGGCCAGCCACACCCTCAAGAAGGTACTGACAGCTCTGAATCCACTTGATCCTGTGATCCTATAGAGCTCTCCTCCTATAATTCCTGGCCTGCTTCAGCCTGCCCCACCAGTCCTGCATGGTGCTGCTGGCTGCCTTGTGTCCCATCTTCAAGACAAACCAACCACCGATCATCACATCTGTCCAGTGAGGGTATTGCATAGATGTGACCACACCAGTAACTATTGACATGAATCCCTTCGTCATCAGGAGGGGTGAATAGGAAGTATTCAAAGTGTCCATGAGGATGAATCGAAGAAGATAGGAGATGAAAATGAGAACTTGCCTTCTTGGTCCTGAACTTCAACTAGGCCAAATGTGGTTTATGTTGGTCATAACACACTGAAGTGTGAAGGGCCAGAACAGAAGTTTGTAGCTGATTGAGGCTTAGTGATAATCCCAGGACTCTGGCAGCTGGGACAGGTAGATTCATAAGTACACAGAGAGACTGATCTCGGAAGGAAAGAAGGAAAGAAGGAAGGAGAGAGGAACAGAGGGAAGAAAGGGAGGGAGGAAGAGAGGAGGAGAGGGAGGGAAGAAAGGGAGGGAGGAAGAGAGGAGGAGAGGGAGGGAAGAAAGGGAGGGAGGGAGAGAGGAGGAGAGGGGAGGGGACGAGAGGGAATGGGAGGGGATGAGAGGGGAGGGGAGTGAAGAAAAGGGAAGGTTGGGCTGCTTGAATTCCCCCAAACTTATATGGGACTTGGTTAATGTTCCCAGTCCTTCCAGTTCCTTTCACATTAAAGTGACCATCACTGAGTTGACGGTTTCCAGGAAAAGCTGGGTATAAGGTACTTAACAGACACTTATGGAATTACTACAATAAATTAATACCATGGTTAGTAAATGCCTCATGATTAAGCTCTTTGCAAATAGCCTGCTGCCACTAGAGTGGTTACGAACAAAATTACTTATGACAAAAAGTGACATGAAAACAGTGAGACAGGAAACTGTAAGGGTGATAGGATTTTCACTGGCTTCTTTCAAAAGCTGAACGGATGAGGGAAATGACCCAAACACAGACGGGAATGATTACAGCCGCTGTCAGCAGCCTGAGATTATTTTCAATGCACCTTGTTCTTGCTGCTTCCCAATTGTTCTGAAATGTCGTATGTTAGTCCCAAAAGTTCAGACATGCCCCCATTGTATTTTAAAACAAGCTCCTCCTCAGCAGGACTTGATATTATGATGAATTTCTGCACAGGACCAACTGTAGCTGGATGTGAGCCCCGCACCCAAGCAATCAGTGGGATGACGAGACAGCTTAGTCTGTAAAACAATTGCCTTACATGCATGAGGGCCTGAGTTCTGTCTCCTGAACCCACACAAAGTAAACATTGGTAAGATTCCACACAGGTAGGAGGAGTAGAGTTCGATCCCCAGCAGTCGGGTAAAAAGGCAGGCCTGGGGATGAACATACATTCTCAGCTCTGGAGAGGTTGAAACAGGAGGATGCCTGGAGTGTGCAGGCCATCAAGAGACTATTTCAAAAACCCTATTTTAAAAGAAGAAAAGATGAATGGCTCCTGAAAAATTATACCCAAGGTTGTCCTCTAACCTGTATGTGCATATGAACCCCAGAACTCACGAGCATGCACATACACAGAAGTGAAAACAAAGCTTGGTACAGACTCATGTGCTTACAATCCCAGTGCTGGTGAAAGGGAGACAGGTGGATCACCTGGGCCTCACTGAACAGATAGTGTCATCTACCTGGTGAGTTCAGACTCCATCTCAAAAACAAAATAAACAAACAAACAAAAGAGCTGTTCAGCATCTAAGGAATGGCATGCACATGTATCTGTGTACACACACACACACACACACACACACACACATGTACCTACACACATGCATGTATGCACACACACCTGCACGCATGCATGTGTGCACACACACATGCATGAGCATGCACACTTGCATGGAGTCCCTATCCATCAGTGATAGCAGGGAGACAGTCAGTCTTGTCCCACTGCAGAGAGGACTGGGAGGTAGGAGCCAGGCTCTAGCCTAAGCTTCTCACACAACTGCAGGCAAACCAGCTCATCTATCAGCATCTAGTTCTCCTCAGTAGAATGAGGATGCTGCCCACAGGGGTCCTACATCACCATTCTCTTGGCAACAATCAAAGCAGCCAGATGGCTCTGAAATGTTCTTGGCAAGGCCAGCATTTGCATACTCTCCACTTCCCAAACAACCCAGCTCCCAGTGTCCAAAGCCAGCACAGAGCAGCCCACTCATCTTCTCCATCCCTCTGCCCTCCTCACTCCTGACCTGACCTGGAATGTAAAGTCCTGCCTTCCTAGCCCGTACCCAAGAATTCCACAATATCCATGAAAGCCTGTTTTCAGCTTCTCTGAGCCCAAAAGAGAATTTTTTTTTATCCAAACAAACCTCTACCCAGAGTTGGCATGTTCTGCATTCATGCACACCTCTTCCATGTGGGTCTAAAACACAAGTACCATATTGATGCTGAATGAAAAGTTTAAAACTAATACTGGTGAGGATGGAGGCAGAAGGGACCCTCTGAGCTATGAATAAAAGTGTAAGTTAGCCCAGCCACTGTGAACATCCGCATGGCTCTTCCTCAGAAAACTAACAGTAGCTCTACTGTAAATCCCACTCATAACATTCCTCAGTACTAATCCCCAAGACTCCAAGCCAGCACATCACAGAGATCCTTGAATAGCCATGGTTACTGCATAGCACCAGTCACAACGGCTAAGGTACAGAACCAGCCCGGATGTCCAACCGCAGGAATAGATCAGGGAATATGACTTATACATGCAAAGGGAAGTTCACACTGTAAAGAATGAAATCATACCACCCCAGGAATGGGTCAGGAAATGTGGTTTATACACACAATGGAAGTCCACATTGTAAAGAATAGGTCATATCATTTGCAGAAAAAAAAATACACCTGGGATCACCATATTTAGTTGATCAAGTTTACAGCAGAAAGACATAATTTTCCATTTCTCTCATTTGTGAGCCCTGAATTTTTATAGATACATTAAAAAAAATAGATTTGCTAATGGCATATAAATAAAAGCAAAATTATCGGGGAGACAAAAAGGAGTGGTGGGTGAGACGGAGAGAGGAAGGAGACAGGAGGACATGGAGGGAGGGCAGACCACGCCCAAAGTACATTAATAATAACGCCTATCGATGGCTTTATGTAACCTTCTATACTCACGTTTTCAACGTTTGAAGTGGCTATTTTAGTAGCAGAGAGATTAAAGGGGAAAATAACACATAGGACAAGAAACCGGGCAGAATTTTCAAATCCATCACGTTTTAAGCACACCTTCCTAGAAATTGGATATTTCCCCCCCTTATCTGGAGAAGTGCTGGCTTGTTCCAGTGAGTGGCCAGCTGGCTAAGGTCACAGAGGCGGCTCCAGCTTAGATTTTACTGCTTTAGTCTCTCAGTCTCTTATCACATCGGGGTATCTCAGCTTGAATACCGACTGGCTCATTGATTGGTGTCAAAATCACATTTTCTATTTCACCCAATGTTCCTTTCCCTCTAACACAATGTCTTCTCTCCCAACCCTGAGGCTGAACCACCGATCGGGAGAAATCACACATCGGTGGATTGTGGGTTATCACACAGAGGGCAAGACGATGGCAGGTGAGGAGAACCACACAAGATGGATGACCTTGGAGGAGTCTTTCAAATTCTCTGCACCTGCATCCCTACTGCTGATGCGTAGGCGTTAGACCAAGGCAGTGAAGTCTGCCATCAGAAGTGAAGGTGAAGACAGAGCCAGACTCCAAGGACCTGCACTAAAACCAGGGCCTGATCCCGTCAGCCCTTTCCTCTGGTCTCCACCTGTGAGCACTGGGCAATGCTGGAATCTGGGCTGAAAACTCAGATGATCAGGCTGGAGAGAGGGCTCAGCGGTTAAGAGCAGACACGGCTCTTGCAGAGGACCCAAGTTTGGTTCTCAGGATCCAGTGCCGCTCACAACATTCAGTAACTCCAATCCCAGGGTCTGACCTTACTTCTAGCCTCTGTGGGCACAACTGGCCTCCCTGGCCTCACTCCTCAGCATCCATATGCACACAGAAATTGAAAATAAAAATAAGGGGCCACAGAAAAGGCTCTGCAGTGAAGAGACTTACTGTTCTTGGCTCTTGCAGAGGACCAAACTTTGGCTCCCAGAATATCAGATAGCTCACAACAACCTGTAACCCCAGTTTTAGGGGGTCTGACACCTGTTCTGGTCCCAATGGATATCTGCATGTTTGTGGTACACTTAAACTCACACAGATACACACACACTCACACACACACACACACACACACACACACACTAGTAGCAGTGGTAGTAGTAATAGTGGTAAATAATTTATTTTAAATATACATAAAATAAAATTATTTTTAAAAGCAAGACCACAAGGCAAACAGAGTCAACAAAATATAGAGTCTTTTTGCTGTTACCTCCAGAGTTTAATTTTCTTTTATTATTATTTTTTTTTAACTTTTACTGGATATTTTATCTACATTCCAGATGCCATCCTCTTTTCCCATTTCCCCTCCCCTTTTCTTTTTTGCTTTTATACTGTTTTTTTTTTAATGTTAATCAAAGGCTTATAAGTTTGGTAATGCTCAATTGGAAGTGTAACCCAATACCCAACCTAGATATATCAACTATCTTTGACTGGTGGAGACATGTGAACATCTGCCTCCATGCCTCCCTTCTTTCTTTCTCTCTCATCTCCTAGCTTCTCCTCTCATTTTTCTCCTCCTCTCCTTACTCCTTCTCTTCCTCTCCGTACTCCTTCCACCTTAGCTCCTCCTACATATCACCCTTCCTGTTAAAATAAAACTTTTCTCTCAAAATACAAGTAGAGCATAATCATGCCTACTTGTACCAGTGAGGTACAAGATAGTACTAATACCCAGTCCAATTTTCAAGTATTCGGTGTTACTCAGTTTTCTATCACTATCACAAAATAGTTGAAATAATTTATACAAAAAAAAAAAGAAAGAAAAGAAAAAAAGGTTTATTTCAACTCACCATTTGGAAAGTTCCAATCCATGACTAGTACTCGTTAATTGTTGTCTCAAAGTAACACATCATGACAGGTATGAACATCTCATAGTTTCTTTTGGAGGCGCACCCCCAGTGGCCTAAGGGACCGCCCACAAACCCTCACCCTTTAACAGTGTCACCACCTCCCAACAGTATGACAATAACACCAAGTCTTTACCACATGAACCTTCAATGAATATTCAAGATGCTGATGGTTAAACCATCTACCTTTCAATCCCAGTTCTAGTAGAAGCATCATGGGCCGAAATTGAGTCATTGGTCCAGAAAGTCTTATTCTCAGGTCCTACTCAAAAATGAGATCAAACGTATAAAATCTACAATGAACATGATCGTATGAGGATGACGACTTAAAGACAGCATGGCTTCAGGAAGAGTCCTGCCAGACATAATTGTACAGAAAACTAAAAGTTCCAGTTATGTCTAAGAGTCCTCAAAAGAATAAAGAGAATACTTATCTATTTTGGGTGTGGCAAAAGGGTTGTAAAGTCACCATGACTGAGTATAAGTCGGTGTAATGATTAATCTTTCACCGTCAACTTGGTAGAACCTAGGATCTCCTAAGAGTCTAGCCTCTAGGCGTGCCGTGAGGGAGTGTCAAGATTCAGTTAACTGAGGTAGAAAGACTCACCCTGGGTGTGAGCAGCACCATCTTATAGGCTGGGTCCTGGACTTAGTAGAGAGGAGAAAGGGAGCTGAGTACTAACATTTATCTCTCTTTCCGCTTCCTGACTGTGGACGTCATGTGACCAGCCAACTCCCTGCTCCTGTTTCTATGCTTCCTGCTCCATGATCTCCTTTACTGTGAGCCACACTAAACTCCTGTTCCCTAACGTAAGAGTCTTCTGTGATGTCACACCAAAGAGCAAGGGCAGTATGCACTGTCTTGACATCAGCTATCCGCACTTCATGTCCTAAATGTATTCAGCCTGAGCTTGTTGCCCATACCATGACCAAAAGTAACTTCGAGGAAGAACGGTCTTATTTCATCTCACCATCACTGAAGGAAGTCAGGGTAAGAACTCAAGTAAGCTCATGAAGAGAAAACTTCAAGGGATGCTGTTCACTGGCTCCCTCACAGGTTCACTCTCAGCTCGCTAGCTTTCTACACTGCTCAGTACCACCTGCCCAAGGAGTGTCTCCCACAGTTATCGAGGCCTGGCTACATCTCTCAGACACATTCATAGGCCAATCTGCTCCCGACAATCCCTCAACTGAGATTCTCTCCTCAGTTGACTCTAGGTCGTGCCAAGCTGACAGTTAAAACTAGGATAAAGAGTGAACACATGAATCCTTTTCCCTCTCCCCTTATCCCCCGACACCCTCCACACTGGCAGTCTGCATTCAGTGGGGCTCTGGAGTTCCCACTCTAAACTGTCTTGCTTCTCCATGGAACTTCTTAAGCTGCCTGGGCCAGGTCCTGACCCCAGAAACCCTTTCCCTTCAGCCTTTACCAGCAATTACTAGAAAATGGTAGGATTTGAGGGGAGAGAAAATTCATAAAATCAAGCACGTGAGGTAAACAGAGTCAGAAAAAACATCAGCTGTTTTTGCAAAATTGGTTCCAGAGCATTTTATAGGCAAAACAATAAGTTGCAACCCTACAGCCTGCTGGAGCTTTTGGAAGCCTGGGAATTGGAGATACCAATTAAAAAGCAATGGTAGGCCATTATTGATCTTCTGTTAGTTCAGCAGGCTGACATTGGAGAAGGAAGAAGTTCACATGCCACACAGAGAGCCTTCTTATCTCTTTTCCAGTAGAGCTCAATTTGACATCTATTCCCCAGGTAGCAACCAGCACCACCCAGCAGCCTGACAGGATCAGAGCATGCAGACGAGCAAGCAGAGCTAAAGTGTTGCTACTGTGGGCCTGGTGCTAGCCTGGGACCTCTTGCTGCCAGAAAGCCTTCCCTTGCACTCACAGGCAAGAATTATGACCATAATACTGGTAAGAGATGGATGGTCAGAAAGTTAATGACATCTAAATGTGTGTGTCCTGAGCTGGAGAGATAGTTCAGTGATAAAGAATACTTCCTGCTCTCCCACGGAACCTGAGTCCAATTCTTAGTATCCATGTCAAACAGCTCACAGTAGCCTAGACCTCCAGCTGCAGGGCATCTGACACCCTCTTCTGGCTTCCAAAAATACCTGCACACATGCAGCATACACCTCCATAGACACAGACACATACGACTTTTTAAAAAATGTACAGGTCTCTCTTCAGCCCCAAATGACTATCAATGTTTATTGTTTTGCTCGTTCCGTGACTGTTTGTCTCTATTGTATCACTAGTTATTCAACCTAGAACTGACCTTAATACGTGTATGAAATTAAAATGGTATAAAAGCAAAATAGAAGAGGAGGGATGGGATAGGGAGTTTATGGGGGTGGGGGGATGGGGAAAGGGGATAACATTTGAAATGTAAATAAATAAAATATCCATTAAAAAATGCTGAGAAAAAAAAAAGAGTGCTGGTTTCAGAGGACTCAGGTTCAATTTTAAGCATCTACATGGTAGTTTATAACTTTCTGTAACTCCCATCCCAGAAATTCTGAAGCAATGTTTATACCTCCTTGAGCACTGCACAGACATGTATGTAGGCAAATCCCCAGACATGTAATAAAATAGATTTTTTAAAAAAATGTGCAGGTCTCACAACTGAGATCCAGCTGAAATGGGAAAGAAAACCAGAGAAAAGTCTGGAAGGAAAGCAGCCTCTTGCCCTAGTCTGATTGAAGCATCTCACCAGCAAAGAACCATGAGTCCCAGCACAGTTAACAACATTTCCGGTGAGGGCTGCTGACAAAGAGACAATATTCCATTCGTATAATAATATTTCATCTGAGAGTGTCAATGAGCCAAGCTGAAAGCCTGTATTTATGTGACTTTGGGTGGCCTCGTTCCTCTCCCAGACATTTTCTGGGAAATTCAAAACAGGTATTAACATTGTTTACTGTGGAGATATCCTAATTTCCTGTATCCCCTGAGCTAAACTGACTTTTGAAACACTCTTTGGGAGCCTCCTGACATCTCATTTAGATTCCTTAGTGACCCACCATAATGGCATGCATGGTGATCGTAAGAACAATGATGTGTGACTATCAGAGAAGCCCACAGCATGCTTTGGGGTGTCTCTTAATTTCTTCCTGAGTGTCTCTTTCTCTTAATCAATGTACTTAAAAATTTACAGCAAGGACTCTAGAGATGACTCAGCAATTAAGAACACTTGCTGCTCATGCAAAAGACCCTGGGTCAGTTCCCTGGCCAGACATCTGGTGGTCCCCAATCCATAACTATAGTCCCAGGGAATATGTTGCCTTCATCTCCCCCTGTGGATACCTGCACATAACAAGCAGTACATACATTTATACTCGAGTACATACACATACACTAACATTTATTTATTTTTTATAAATAAATAAATAAATAAATAAATAAATAAAATCAATTCTAATATCCAATGCTGCTTTATACTGGTTCATCTTGAAATACATTTTTGCAGTAAAGCCAAAAATTCTGGGATTGCATGAATGAAGATCTCTGCAGAGAACTAATGCTCATGTTTCTGTGGTGAATTTTTTTGGTTTTTTTGAGACAAGGATTCATTATACAGCCCTGGCTGGCTGGCACTCACTACACAGACCAGGCTGACCTCAAACTCAGAGATGCCTTCCTGCCTCTGCCTCTGCCTCCCAAGATCTACAATTAAAAGGCAGATACCACTCATCAGCTGATATTACCTAATGTCCTTTATACATTTGGTTCAACTAGTGTGTTCTATGAATGTCAAGCGTGAGAGGGTTTTGGCAAAAAAACCTATCATGAGTAACCTTTGCCTTGTATCAAAGTCTATGCAGATCAGTGGCAGAGGCCTTGGCAAACACACCAACAACCTAGGGACCAAAGAGCTCCATCCAAACACCTGACCCAGAAGCTCTTACAACAGATCCACCTTACCCACAGCCTCAGCCATGAAGAGAGGATATTGAAGCTGACAGAGGACAGTGATGTCTCTGGTAACATCACATTGCACAGACACCTGCTGCAAAGTCTATCTCTCTACCTGGCAGATTTCCCTGGCTTCCAAGCTTGCCGACTCAGCCAAGCCATTTCCCTAACGGTCTGGAAGAGGCTCTGTGAGAGTGTGTCAGGAAAGCCAAAGAGATGGGTCGGGCAGTGAAGTGCTTGTTCCGGAAGCACGAGGACATAATTTCAGAATTCACATTTCTAAGGAACCAGGATGCCATGCTTGCAATATCAACCCTGGAGAGATGGAGATAAATGGATTCCTGGGGCTCTTCAGCCAGCCAGTGTAGCCTAATTGGTGAGCATCAGGCCAAGGAGGGATCCTGTCTCAAAAATGGTGAATGGCATACCTAAGGATGACAACCGATGTTATCTTCTAATCTTTGTAATGCTCAAAATTAACCTGTAAGCCCCATCTGCCCAAAGATCAGGTAACTTCACTGAATTCTGGGAGTTGTAGTTCTTAGAAAATAACAGTACCTCTTGAGAAAGTACAGCGGCTTATAGGTTAATCTTATAAACTCCTGTAACACGTGTCTTGGGGCCAATCAGTTAAGAAATCCCAGGAAATGGCTTCAACCAAAGTCCATTTTTTTGATCAGTATTTTTATATTTAATAAAGCCTGCTTCAAATTTGGTCCAACAATGGTAGAAATGTTTTGCTCCAGTGACTCTCAGGATTAACAGGTCCATACATAAATACTTCTCTAAGTACACGTGCATCCTCACTCGTGTGAACAATAGTATATAAGGTGATCCACAGAGGCTTAGGGAAATAGAAGAGGTAGGGAATATGGCAAAAGAAAGAGGCAGTAAGACCATGCTCAGCCTGCAGAACAGAAGAGGTCACTTCAAGGTTCCTTTATATTCCTGACAGACAACAGGCAGAACATGATAATATCTGTCAATCACCCACTGAACAACACTTTAAAAAAAAAAAAGATCAGTTCTTCTGTTCGTTAAAAAACGCACTTGCTCAGTTCAGCTTCAGAACAAAGATGATGAGAGCTGAAGAGGAATGTTTTTGAAAAGTAAAAACCACAAAAGAGGGCTGACGGGGCGTCCTCAAACTCAAGAACCCAGAGAAAACACCCTTAGCACCAGAAAGAGAGACAGCGATAAAGATGGGGCTAAGGAGGAGGCAAACTGCAGGTATCATGCCAAGTGCCAGCCGTAGAGACAGTGGGAGCTCACCTGCTATTATTACCCATAAACCCCCTTGCTTATTTTGACTGTTTTCTAATTATTGACTCCAGTCACAAATCAAAGGCTTAATCACATCCACCATTTTCCAGCCAGAATTTGCAAAGACCTGGCTAGTGAGACAAACACCAGCTTCCTAGAAATTCGTAGCTCCTGCACACCAAAGGGCTTACCCTCTCCTTCACCCAGGAATACACTGAGAACTATCTGGGATTGCACTATTTGGACAAAGGGAAGAAAAATCAATTACAGATTCCCTGGGTGAGGTGAGGCTGTGTGGTTAGAGAAGGAATAATTTTAGGTGCTCACAGAGGTCAGAAGAGAGCAGTTGGATTCCCTAATGCTGGAACCACAGGCACTCATCAGCCACTGAAATAGGTGTTCGAGTCTGAACTCTGGTCCTCTGAAAACCAACCAGTGCTTTTAACTACTGCACAAGGTTCCCCAGCCACGGAAAGGAATAATTTTCACAGCACGTTTACAGATGAGTTGGTGGCAACTGGCAGGAAAGAAAAGCTGTGGTTCAGTTTTCTGCCCAATGGAACATGAAACAAAGCATGCCAGGGCTGTTAGGCACTTTCCCCTGGCAGGCCTGTGTATTTAGTAAGCATTTCTTGGATGGGTAAATACCAAAAGATGGGAACAATGGAAGCCAAGAGATTCGCTGTGCCATTGAATGGCAGGAGAAGCGGTGCCCGGGAAAGTAAATATAAGATGTCAGTGCCTTTCACAAACTCCTGGGTCAGCCCCCAGCAACCTACAATCTCATTTCGCCCATGAGACATGTGTTCATATGCAGAAGGTCTCTTGAACTCTAATGGAAGACTCTCAGGGCTTCCAGGAAAGCCTTCCTATCTTTTGCTGAGCCATCTCTTCAGCCCTAAGGTGGTTCAGCAGTTAAGAGCCCTTACAGCTATTACAAAGGCCCTGAGTTAGGGCCCCACACCCCATAGTAAGCAGCTCACAAGTGCCTAAAACTCCAGTTCCAGGGTATTGAACACCCTCTCTAGCCTCCAAAGACACCTGCACACAGATGCACATACCCATTTCCAGACAGACACACAGACATTCAAAAACAGTAAAAATAAATATTGATTTTTCTTATTAAAGGAAAACCCCATAAGATTCACCATATGCAAAGCTGATCACCTGACAGGCTAGCCTTTAACTTCCTGTGTAGCCAAGGATGACCCTGACCTTTTGGTCCTCCTTCCTCTAACTCTGGAATACTTAGATTACAGACATGCATGACCACACCTAGTTTATAGGGGCCTGTGAGGAGCCTGGGGCTTCTGGAACATTAGTCAAACACTCTGCCGACTGAGCCCCGACACTGCTCTTCCCCTGTTCTTGATAAGTGCTCCCTGAAGAGTCTACCCATAAGTCTACACCCATCAAGAGACAACAGGCACGCTGAAATGCTTTGGAATCTTTTGCTTTGCTTCTTTCATGGATCCGAAACTGCTTATCATGATTCTTTTCCTCTCCTGGTCAAGCTCTGCCTTGCCCTTCTCCCTACACCTGCCTGGAAGCAAACTTCCAATTCTCAACAAATCTTAACCACACCCTCCCCAGCTCCAGGATGTTCCCAAAGCCTTTCAGGTGGTAGTCTGTCTTCCTGTAGTAAAGGGTAGTCCCAGCTCTTACCTGCTGTCAGGCTGTACGGTGTGAATGATATTTTGCAAACAGGGATCAGACAAAAGGAAGCGAAGGCTTGACAACTGCATAAAAACCCAAGATAGACTCTTTTCACTGGTGGTCTAATGATTTCCCCAAATGAAATATTTAATTACATCAATAAGGTTCCATTGTGTATACATACCACGTTTCCTGCATTTTTAATTTTACACTCATTTTAAGATTGATTTTATTCTTAGTAAAATATACACATGTGATTTGGGTATGAGTATGTACATATGAACGCAAGGTGCCCATGGAGAGGGATATTGGGAGTTATAAGCAGCTGTGAGGGGCCTGATACAGGTGCTGGGAACCCATCTTGGGTCCTCTGCATGCACAGTACCTGCTCTTAACTGCTAACCTATCTCATTTGTTTATGGACAGGGTCTCATGGACCTAGTTTGGCTTTTAACAGAGTGATCTTGAACTTTTAGCTCTTCTTTAACGTCACATCCTGAGTGCTTGGGTCATGGGTCTGCACCACTGCAGCTAGCATCTTGCTTGGGATTGAACCCAGGGTGTCAGGGACAATAGTCAAGCTGTCTACTAGCTGAGAAACCCATTGATTCCTTTTAAATACTGAATATGCTCCAAGTCCTCACCATCTCCATCTGTTACACTGCAGAATGAAACCTCAACATGACCTTCAGGGGAAACAAAGCACAATCTGACTGTAGCACAGAAGCATCTAAGAAGGCAAGGTGCTCTCTTCTCAAAAAGAGCTAGGAAAGAAACCAGAACAACAATGTAGAAGAGGAACTGAATGACCTGGATTCAAGAGCATGATATCGGCCAGCTGGATGCCCACAGAAACACTGGAGCCAGAAAACAGTCGCCAGCCACTGGACCACAAACACCAGGTCACATAGCTGGAAGAGAAATGTAAAACTGCAAACAGGGAAAAGGAAGGGAGAGAATTTATATACAAGGAGAAGCTCTTGCAGAGGAACAAGTACTTCTGGACCTGAAGCTGGAAGGGGCTTTCGCACTGACTCTGGCCAGGGACCCTAAGGTCTTGCATCTGTTCTTGGAGGATACGCTTTGCTTGATATTCCAGAGTTTGATGTAGAAACTGTCAGCAATGGAGTAGGCAGCAGGTTTGTAAGAAATGTGGACAAGGAAGATAACCAAGAAAATGCTTTCCATGCAAGTATGGGGACCCGTATTCCATACCCAGAACTCCATGGGAAAAAACAATGGGCAATGAGCATAGTAGCTCAAGCTTTAAATACCAACACACACACACACACACACACACACACACACACACACACACACGTGCACACAAATAAATCTGCAATCTTAATAACTTATTTTGTTATGTCTAATTTGTGTGTGTGTGTCTGTGCATGTGTGTTATGTATGTGTATTAGTATGTGCATGTGAATATGGGTACCCATGAAGGTCAGAAGAGGTTGTTCGGTCCCCTAAAGCTGGAGTTACAAGCAGTTCTGAGCTTCCCAGTGTGGTGTTTGGAACTGAACTTTCATCTTCCTCAAGAGCAGCAGGGTTTTTTTTACCTGCTACACCATCTTTACAACTTCACAAAAATGGGACCGCCTTAAGATTTTAAAAACTAACTTTAAAAAGAAATGTAATCAAAGGTAAAAGGGGAAAGTTCATGTTTGAGAAAAAAGCCAATCCCACAAATGTGGAAGGAAGTCTGCAGCAGATGAAAGCCAAAGATCCCAGTCTGCAAGGTACCAGCTTCAACAGCACGGAGAACGCTCCACTTCCGACCCCGGGGAAACTCCTGGTGGCTCCAGAGACTGGTGCTCGTGTGAAGAAGTTCAGCCTGGACAGAGCTAGGGAGGATGAAGCAGTAGATTCATGATATCAAGGCCACTAGGAGCAAAGACCTGGTTACCCCTATTTTACTAGGAGTAACCACACTCGGGGAGTTTACACAAAGTCCATTTTACCTCTTGATCTCCAGTAGACACACTGGGAGGGAAGTGACACCTTGACAGAGACCAAGATGGAAGACAGCCAGGAATAGCAGCTGGGAAGAGCTGGAGAGATGGAAAATGTCAAGGGAAAAACATTAGCACCCCAAAGTTTGGAAATCACTTCACAGTGCAGAGCCACAGGGAAGTGGGAGCAGATGCTAGTTACTCTTATCCCTGACATGAGAAACCACCTGACCAAAAACAAGAAAGGAGGATGACTTTGCTCCTTTTTATTATGGGAGCAGTCAATCATGGTGGGGAAGACGTGGTGGCAGCAATATGAGGTAGTGGATCACATTACATTCACAGACAGGAAGCAGAGAGAGGGGTGGGGAAGAGATAGAGATAGGGAAGGAGGGGAGGAAGGGAGGAAAGGAGACGTAAGAGGGAGAGGGAGGGGGGAGAGTTATTAATTCTTATGCTCATCAACCCTGGACCCACTCCACAGAATGGTACCACCCATTTTCAGAATGTGTCTTCCCACCTCTGTAAGCCCAGTCTAGAAAGTCCACCATAGACATGCCCAGAGATCTAAGTGCTTCCAGACCCTGACAAGTTAGGCTGTACCAAGGGAGCATCAGTCCTCTGGAAGAGGCTCCTCTTGACCAATGAACTTCACATCTCGTCAGCCCAGGGTTCTGCCCTTAACCAAGATTTGCTGCAAATACCAACACTGACTGACATTTTGTTTTTACCATAATGTGTTTCTAGGCGTCAGATAATCTTTCTTCATAGGGACAGTGTTATATTAGAGTTACATTTCAAGGTTGTTCTCGAAGAACAAATTAGTGAAAAATAAATCACAGGTATGCCCAGCAATTTGTCATAGAGGCAGAGGCAAAATAGTAAATCTCTGTGTACAATTTAAAAGCCTCGTAAAACTATGAACAGAAAGATCCAGAATGCAGACATAATGTCCTATGCACATCACTAAGAAGGGACTCCATATGTCAGGGTTGGATCTATCATGCCATAAAATTTGACCTGAAATAAATAAGCTGAATCTAATGCATTTATTAGTTAATTTTTTCATTAGTGAATCATTTTGTTTGCCTTGTTGAAATCAGTATGGATTTAAAGGAACGATCTAGAAGCCTCAAAACAAAGAAAAACTCAATCCTAGCACTTCTCCTGGAAGCTCTTGAGCCAGGACTATGCTGTCAGCAGATACAAACCTTCTATTAAGCAAAATGGAAGGAGAGAAGCAATTCCTGAAAGTTGTCCTCTGACCTGCATTGTGCACCATGGCAGGTGCATGCACCCCTCCAACACACAACAACAATCATACAATTTTAATTAAAAACAAATAGATAAGTAAAGTATTCCATTCTGTCACCCAGCTATACCACTGCTCCAAGATACAACAAGGACACATGCTCCACTAGGTTTATAGCTGCCTTATTTATCATAGCCAGAAGCTGGAAAGAACCCAGGTGTCCTTCAACAGAGGAATGGATACAGAAAATGTGGTACATTTACACAACGGAGTACTACGCAGCTATAAAAAACAATGACTTCATGAAATTCCTAGGCAAACGGATGGAACTAGAAAATATCATCCTGAGTGAAGTAACCCAGACACAAAAGAACAGACATGGTATGCACTCACTGATAAGTGGATATTAGCCCAAAAGCTTAGAATACCCAAGATACAATTCACAGATCACATGAAGCTCAAGAAGATGGTAGACCAAAATGTGGATGCTTCAATCCCTTCTTAGAAGAGGGAACAAAATACTCATGGAAGGAAATACAGAAACAAACTGTGGAGCAGAGACTGAAGAAAAGGCCATCCAGAGACTGCCCCACCGGGGATTCAACCCATACACACACACCAAACCCAGACACTAATGCGGATGCCAAGATGTGCTTGCTGACAGGAACCTGATATAGCTGTCTCCTGAGAGAGTCTGCCAGAGCCTGACAAACACAGAGGCGGATGCTTGCAGCCAACCACTGGATTGAGCATGGGGTCACCAATGGAGGAGTTGGAGAAAGGACTGAAGAAGCTGAAGGAGTTTGCAATCCCATAGGAAGAACAATGTCAACCAACCAGACCCCATCCCACCCTTGGAGCTCCTAGGGACTAAACCACCAACCAAAGAGTACACATGGAGCAACCCATGGCTTCAGGCCCATATGTAGCAGAGGATGGTCTTGTTGGGCATCAGTGAGAGGAGAGGCCCTTGGTCCTGTGAAGGCTCAATGCCTCAGTGTAGGGGAATGCCAGGGTGGGGAGGCATGAGTGGGTGGGTGGGGGAACACCCTCATAGAAGCAGGGAGAGGAGATATGGGGTTTCCAGGAGGGAAACCTGGAAAGGGAATAACATTTGAAATGTAAATAAATAAAATATCCATTAAAAATTAAACAAAAAAAAATAAAAAGAAAGACAATATTTAAGCAAAAATACTTCTATAATTTATTATTTTATTTGAAAAAGACTCTTGTGTTAATGTTTATAAGTTAAAATTGCTATGGTTTGAAGATAAATTTGTTTTGTTTTGTTTTCACCAAAACTCATGTTAGTGTTAGTGTTTGTGCTTGATCCCCAGTATGGCAGTGGTGAGAAGTTTTGGGAGTTTGAGAGGTGAGTGGGCCAATAAGAAAGAGTAATGCTTTTACTCTCTCTCTCTCTCTCTCTCTCTCTCTCTCTCTCTCTCTCTCTCTCTCTCTGTGTGTGTGTGTGTGTGTGTGTGTGTGTGTGTGTGTGTGTGTGTTCCACCTTGTGCTGTTTCTGAGGTTTTGGGTTTTAGTTTTATTTGTTGTCTCTCTATGTCATCTTGACTGTCCTGGAACTCTCTATATAGTCAAGGCAAGACTAGCCTTGAACTCACTGAGATCCAATTATCTCTGCCTCCTGAGAGCTGGGATTAAAGGAAAGTGCTGCCATGTCTGGTTCCACTTTATCTTATGAGACAGCAGTTCTCACTGGGCTATAGCCTGTCGTATAGACTAGGCTGGCTGGACAGTGAGCCCCCAAAATCGGCCAGCGTCCATCTGCCAAGTGCCATTATTAAAGATGTGTGACCATGCCAGATTTCTCACGTGGGCTCTGGAAATGGAACCTTGGACCTCAGGCTTGCAAAGCAAACACCCTATAAACCGAGGCTTCTTCCCAGCACAATATTAGTGTTTTTCTCCTGAGAGTGAGCCTGCACTATCCATAGCCTGAACTGGGTACCGTGAAGGAGGTTCCCATAAAGCTAATCTAGGTGTCCTATGGCTCACTCAAGCTTCTCTTCCACACAACTTAGTTTCTCTTCCATTTTCTCTGCCATATTCAGATTCACCTTAGGATTCTCCAGATGGAAATTTCTGAAACTCAAATACTTCTCTTCTTTTATATATAAATTATCAATCCCTTTAGTGTTCTAGCAAATAAAGAAAAGATTAACTGAGAAAGCAAATAGCAAAAAAAAAAAATGGTTATGTTATAAAATGATGAATATAGAGTGATTCTAAGTCATATTTTATAATTTAAAAAATTGAGGGGTAGGTAGAGCTAGGGAGACCCTTTTGCTGGTAAAGTGCTTCTCACACAAGCATGAAGGCTTGAAATCTCCAGAACATATGGAAAAAGCTAAACGTAAGTGCACATACCTGTAACTCAGCACTCTGCAGATAGAGACAATGGGACCCTGGGGGCTCACTGGCCAGATAATTGAGCTAACTGAAAATCCTGGTTCACTGAAAATGCTCAAGAAATAGGGGGAAAAAGTGATCAAAAAAGATAGATGGTGTGAATTAATGGCTTCCACATGCATATACACATATACACACACCACACACACATACAAACACAGATACACATACATACACACATACATACATACATACATACATACATACATACATACATACATACACACACAAACACATACACATAGATTCGCAGGCACAGACATATATACACATATATAAATCCACAAAATATTGAGATATTGCTACCCAATTTTAATAAGGTCTACTGGGGGACAGGAGAGGTGGAGTCAATTGACAGACCCATGAGCTCTGTGTAAGTTACATGATTTTCAGTACAGAGCGCACTTGGGGATGTGTCACCTGTTCCCAGACTTTCTTTAATCAAGACTGACTCAATATTTGTCAGCCGGATCCTCTCCAGGGTCCTCAATTTACTCTAACCTAAAAGTCCCTACTGAGATTCCTTCAGCAGAGCTAAAGAAAGCAGGAGATACCTCCTTCCCAGTAGGCTTGGCTGATTGCTCTGGGCATTTGATCAATGGTAAGCTTTGAAATAGATACCAGGCCATTAGCACAAGGTTTTCAAAAGTAAAACACCCTCTCTCTAAATTCCACAGGATGGCATGAGGCAGCCTCAGCAGACAGATGAAGGCAGAAGCCTAATTAGACCACAACTGCATCTTAACTTCATAGACAAGTAATTTATAGAATCCAGCCATTGGCTGGGGAGATAAGGGACTAGTTCAATAGGGTAGGAGACTCTAACTTGAAGTCAGTACAAGAATACAAATGGTGGCCACATAAATATTTAAAAGTTACAAGTCATCCCAATGAATTGTGCAGTGGAACATGGTTTATCTTCCTTTCCCTGACATAATGACAGACTTAAAATATATTCAGAACTGGAGGTATAACTCAGAGGCCGTGTGCTTGTCTAGCATGCACAAGGCCCTGGATTTGATTGAGCACTAAAATAAACAAATAAATTTGAAGTTATGGTTTATAGATGACTGAAAATTGCAAAATTCCAAATTTCTCCAACATTGTACCCATGGAGCAGTTGTGTTAACAGCCCACAAGTGTGGAATGAATGATGTAGATTTCGTGATGACATACTCTTTATGAAAGTTGTTTTTCCTGCCTCCATCGATATCATTGCTAATGGTATAAAGTTGACTCTATTCATTGTATAAAGCATGCTGCATAGTTAAAATTTTAACCTTTAGGCTAATTTAAATTATGAATTCAACCATGCATTTATAATTTACTCATAAATTAGAAAACCTAAATTTAAATAAACACAAAATTATTAAATTTCCTGAGAAAATATTAATTATATTTTATATCAGGTCTTGAGTTCAAGGTAATTTAAGTAAAGCTTTTTTTTTCTTTTCATTTTTAATTGAAATTAAATCTTGTTAAATGGTTTGTTAAATGAGACTATTCTTTTTTTTTACTTTTTATTGGATATTTTATTTACATTTCAGATGCCATCCCCCTTCCCCATTTCCCCTCCCTAGAAACCCCCTATCCCATCCTCCCTCCTTTTTTTTTTTTTTTGCTTTTATACAATTTTTTTAAATGTTAATCAAAGGAATTATAAGTTTGGTAATGCTCAATAACAAGATGCCCATACAATCAGAAGTGTAACCCAATATCCAACCTAGATATACCAACTATCTTTGACTGGCAGAGACATGTAAACATCTGCCTCCATGTCTCTCTCTCTCTCTCTCTCTCCCTCTCTCTCTCTCTCTCTCTGTCTCTCTCTCTCTGTCTCACCTCCTAGCTTCTCTCCTTCTCCTCCTCCTCTCCTCCTTACTCCTCCTCTTCCTCTCCTTACTCCTCCCATTTTAGCTCCTCCTAATATTACCCTTTCTGTTAAAATAAAACTTTTCTCAATGAGATTATTCTTTTTTTTTATCAAATCATAATTTTTACTTTTTAACACAGGGGTTATAAACACAAAATGCAGGATGTGGGGAAGGGGATGACACAGGAGTGTAGGTGTTCAGGGTGAGTACAGATATCTTTCAGAACAGGGTATCAGCTGGATGAAGGTTCAGGGGTCAGGTCACTATGACTCTTCCTATGATTCACTTGTCCTTATCTAATTTGGTACTATCTGCCAAAGGCTGCCTATTTACAAGGTCTATGACTACTCAGGCTGGTAGATTTCAACAAAAGTTGCCTGTTTACAATAGTTTATAGCCCTCTGTTTCAGTGTTTTTCCATAGAGACCCAAGACTTTGTGTTAGCAGGCATGTACATTGGACCTATTGCTGATTTTAGGCTTATGGCTAATTTTAGGCCTTCAGTGTATAAGCAGGGCTGCCCCTGACATCTCCTCCCTTCTCCAAGTATAGAAGGACTGTGGCAATTCTAATCTTGCCAAGGCAGGGATAGAGGCCTGACCTCCAGTAATTAAAGGGGACCTTGTAATGGCTCCAGTCCTCCTGTCATTGTCCAGTGAGGCATAAGGGTCATACCCATCCCAATGTCTTTTTCCTGGAGAGGGGATACTTTTGACATCAACCCCTATGCAGTCAGGCTTGTGTCTCAGGGAACCCAGAAACATATTTTTTAACTTTTATTTATATTCCCTTGCAGTGCTTAGCCTCAAAGCCTAAGCAAGAATTCAGATCGCCAGACAGAGGGGGTTCTGGGTGGCCCCTCTCTGCTTAGTCTAGGGGCGGAAGCCTCCTCTTTTAGGTTGGGTGGAGATGGGACTTGGGAACACCCTGGATAGAGTAACAACCAATGAGACTATTCTTAATTGCCACAATGGTTATCTAACATGATCTATTAACAATGTAAAGAATCAAAATCATCCAGTATGAAATGTTTCATATTGGAAGCTATTCCTTATCCATTGCATGCAGTTGATGAGAACCCACAAAAATGAATCAGAACAAGAGAGAAGTGAGACATGCACTTTTCATTCTGGGAGACAACACTTTCTCAAACAAGAAGCCATTCAGCCTGTGCATGTTGAGAGGAAGACTTTGACTTTTCCTGAACAGATGTCTACTTGCCACAGGTAGAGCACCTTCACCAGACCAAGTAAATGGTTCTACTCAAGTCCAGGTTGGTACACCAAAGAGTTTATTGAAGTCAGTAGACAAGGTCAAAGCTGGCTTCAAGAGCAGCTGCATCATCAAACAACCCTGCCAAAGAAAAAGCTTTATCACAAGAGCTTGAAGAACAATTCGTAGGCAGTTCCACCATAGAATCCCCAGCAACATTACTACTTATGTAACTCTGGGGAAAGGCCTTGTGGATCTTGTGACTTTCTCAACTTCCTAAGCCTGTAAATTTTGTGAACTTCCTTAGCCTTTTAGGTTTCCTTGAGCTTTTAGCCTTATAAACTTCCCTCTTTTCTCTAGGAGGGACTGTTTCAGTTCAGAGGCAACAATTGTACAACACAAGGACACTCAACCAAAGAGGTTCAGAAGCAATTTCCTGGAAGCTGAGCAGTGTGATTGCAGTCAATGAATAGGTATCTACATAGGCACAGTGAGCCAGAACAAGGGAAGAAGCATTCATGAGCACAAGCTCTCTCTCTTTCTCTCTCTCTCTCTCTCTCTCTCTCTCTCTCTCTC
>JANHMN010000009.1:25792305-25865141 GCA_030674055.1 Rhabdomys pumilio | reverse complement strand
TCCCTCTCCCTCTCCCTCTCCCTCTCCCTCTCCCCCTCTCTCTTTCTGTGTGTGTGTGTGTGTGTGTGTGTGTGTGTGTGTGTGCTCCAAAAGCACAGTGGGGGTACCCTCCTGTTTATATATCATCCCACAGGTATGACCCTATATGCCCTGTGTCACTTAGGTAGGGAGTCTGAGCTGGACCCTGGGATTACAAGTATCTTCATGATTTCTTTTCAACCCCATCATTGCCACTCTTGGATGCAACTTTCCCACCCTTAGGTTCACATTTTCTATTTCTAAAGCCACACATTTTTCTGCTTTTCAGCTGAACAGTCTCATCATCTGTCCAACAGAGAAGGAAAACGTATTTGGGTGGGACTTACTGAGAGAGTAATTTTGTCGCCGATGTGAAATTTCTTAGTAATTTTCCAGGGCAATTGTGACTCTATAGGCTTTGTGGTTTTACACAGACTTTAGAGCCTTGTCACCAAATAAGGAGCAGGCACGATGAGAATTGAATCAAAATTATCTCCGGCAGTAGGTGCAATTCCCGGGATGAATCAAAACCCATGGTAAGATGTCTTGTGGCAAGCCTGGGTCATGGAATATTAAGGGACAGAAAAACCTTCTTTCTATTGACACTATCAGATCAGTTTAATCGTGTGTAAAGTTAAATTAGTTAACAAGTCGCTACCTTGCACAGTGGCTGCACTGAAGAAATAGAAGCGCAATGTTAATGGAAGAAAGGAAGAGAAGAAAGGAGCTAGTTCAGTTACTCCATTCCTTAGGGCCTTTTCTGCAGCCCTTCTGCAGCCAGTGCCAATGTTCAACATCAATCCTAGTGTTTAACCCAATTATTACATGGGTTGTGAGAGACAGAGTCTTAGACCTGGCAGTCCTTAAAACCAGGCTTTACCTCCTGTCCTCATGAAGACATTTGTAATCCCAGATTCCAGTTCAGACTCCCTACTTAAGCAACACAAGGTCATACAGGGTCATACATGTAGGATGTGGTGTAAGCTGGATGGTCCTCCCCACTGTGCTTTGGGAACACACACACACAAACACACACACACAAACACACACACACACACACACACACACACACACACAAGTAATAGTAAAAAGTAGAGAAAGATTTATTCATTGTGGCTATGTGAGGAAAGAAAGAAATATGTTCAGTGACTCCACCTTAAGTTCATCTTCTGAGTCCTGACATAAGGTTTAGGTTTAAATAGAGGCATGCATAACCAAGCAGTGCTGGTCAAGCTGTGGTCTTGCACATCACCGGCTCATCATTTTCTGGGTTCTAGTATAACCTTATGACATCTCTTCTGAGACACAAGCTCTCCCTCTGGGTGCTACCAGGTTTCAGCCTTTTTTTTCCCAGCTTGAGATTTCTGGGAAAATTCTGATTTCTTGGGCCCCTCAGCTTCAACAGTCTGATAGCCAAAGCCAGAAACACAAGTATCTCCTTATACTATCTTTGCTCCTACAGGGATGTTCACGATGTTAGTTTGTGAAGGGCAAGTTTCCCAGGCTTGAAGGCCATTCAAAATCTTAGTCTCTGGTCATTCTCAGTTCTTGCCATTGTATGTTGGCACTGAGTAAATATATGATATCTGTTATCTGGGAAAATAATGTGTGTGCACAAAAAGAAGAAATCTGCAAGGTAAATCCTGTTTTTAAATCGAGAATTTATAAACTCACTTTTGAAGTGTAGCTTGTTTGTAAGTAGAGGAATGCCTTACCCGACGAAGGTCACTCACAAAACCTGTATTCTGTCAGTGGTTGCATGAATATATTTCCTGCTTAGTTTTTGTCAAGTTGACATAAGCTAGGGTCAGGTGAACAGGGAGACCCCAATCAACAGATTTCCCTGTAGGTGAAACTGTGGGGCATCAGCTTGATTAATGATTGCTGTGAGAGAGTCTAGCTTACTATGGGTGGTGCCATCGCTGAGCAGGTGGTCCAGGATGGATTAGGAAAGCACACTAAGCAAGCTATGGGGAGCATGCCAGTAATGGATGTTCCTGCTTCCCTTCCTGCCTTCAGGTTTCTGCTTCAGTTCCTGCCCTGACTACCTTTCATGATGATAAACTGTAAGATGTAAGCCCTTCCCCGCCTCCCAGGTCACTTTTGGCCATGATGTTTTATCAACTAGGACAATATGTACCATCCTTTCAGTTCTGGAAGCTTCCGGGAAGCACATGAAAAGAACACATGCTGAATTTCATTTGGTCTAAAGGCAGACAAGAATAAAACAACACAGGATGTTCCATCACACATCTTTGAGACCAGCATTCACGAGAGGCAGGAGGATCTCTGAATTTGGGGCCAAACTGGTCTACACAGCAAGTTCTAAGCAAGACAAGATTGCATAATGAGACCTTGTCTCAAAAATAAAATAATATTAAAAACAAAACAATAAGGACTACAAATGAGTTTTGAGGGAGGGAGATTGGGACTAAAAGCTGATGCCCAAAGCCCCTATCACAGTAGGTACCTTGATTCTGAAGAAATGGCAGCCCAAGACAAAAGAAGAAGGCCTAGGCTGTTCCTTCTTTCACTGATGGTCTCTGCAGGCACTTGAAGATGACACCACCAAAGCCCTGGCGTTTTAACTTAAACAGTGATTTTTATAGGCTAAAATCATTCTTATAGATTGAATGTGAAGTATTCACATCACTACCACCACCCCACACCAACCCCTGTCACCAGGCTCAAGTGTCTGAACACTTGGTCAAACTGTTGGTGGCAGTGTTCAGGAAGATTGCAGTGTGTTTAGGGTGCGGAGCCACCCTAGAGGAGGTGGGTTGACTTCCTCTTCACTCCCTGCTTTCTGACTGCTATGCAAGATGACCAGCCAGCCACCTGCTCCTGACAGTATCTCTTCCTTCCTTCCTTCCTTCCTTCCTTCCTTCCTTCTTTCCTTCCTTCCTTCCTTTGTACAGTCCACCAGTGAGTCAAAATAAGCCCTTCTTTCTTTAAATTGTTTCTACCAAGTACTTTGTCATGGCAACCAGTGGAGTAACTAAGATAGCCCTTATCCTCAGAAAAACCAGCAGAGCAAAGATGGTATCTTTGGGGAGTGGGAGGGCAAAGAAGAGTAGGCCTGCTGGAAATGCAAGCATGAAGGATTCAAGTCCCCCTGTCTGCTGAAATCTACCTTTTAGAGGAGTGCATTACTCATGTCCACCCTGATGCCTGATGATGCCTGATGCCTGATGCCGGTGAGCCATGATATCCTCTATGGAATTGCTTCTAGTGACAACTCTCATCCTAGTTTCGATTGCTTGTTGTAACTTTTTTAAACAGCTTCTGGTCAGTGCCTGCACCAGTGGCAGTCCCGGAGCAACATACCATGTCCCACTCCACAGCTCTGCCAGTCTCCTCAGAGGCCAGCTCTAACCCAACACACACATGTAAGACACCCTCATGGCCCCCAATACCCCTGCCTGTGGGGACCCTAGCAAGCCTAGCAGCTGTGGGTGTTCCCCGGATGAGAGCTCCATCTTCCTCTGGTCCGTGCCTACACCAGTGGCAGTCACAGAGCAGCACACCTTGCCACACCCCATAGCTCTACCTTCCTCCCAAGAGCCAAGCTCTAACCCCACACAGTTGCAGATCAGCATACCATGCTTCAGCCCACAGCTCTGCCTGACTCCCAGGAGGCCTGCTCAAACCCAAGGCACACAGTTTCACCTGCCTGCTGGGAGGCCTAATCCAACATGGACCTCTCGGGCAAACCAACTAGATGGTAAAAGGCAAGCACAAGAACTGAAGCCAATACAGTATGGCAGCATCAGAACCCAGCTCTCCTCCTGGATATCCTCACACACCTGAAGAGCAAGACTGTGACCTTAAATCCCATCTCCTGATGATGATAGAGGCCTTTAAAGACAATATACATATTCCTTAAAGAAATAAAGGAAAACATAATCAAATAAGTAGAAGCCCTAAAGGAGGACACAAACAAGTCCCTTAAAGAAATACAGAAAGGTACAGTTAAACAGGCAAAGGAAGTGAGTAAAATAGTCCAAGACCTGAAAATGGAAACAGAAGCAATAAAGAAAACACAAATGGAGGCAAACATGGAGATAAAAAGGGAACAGGATGCACCAACATCAACAGAATACAAGAGATGAAAAAGAGAATCTAAGGTATACAAGATACCATAGAAGGAATGAGTACATCGATAAAAGAAAATGCCAAGTGTAAAAAGCCCCTAACCCAAAACGTCTGGAAACTGGGGACACAACGAAAAGACCAAACCTAGGAATAATAGGAATAGAAGAGATGAAGATTTCCAGTTCAAAGGGCCAGAAAACATCTTCAACAAAATCAAAGAAAACTTCCTTAACCTAAAGAAAGAGATCGCTATAAATGAACAAGAAGCATACAGAACACCAAATAGATTAAACCAGAAAAGAAAATCCTCCCATTACATAATAATCAAAACACTAAATGTATAGAACAAAGAAAGAATATTAAAATCTGCAAAGATAAAAGGCCAAGTAACATACAAAGGCAGACCTATCAGAATTACACCTGGCTTCTCCACAGAGACTCTACTATACCCAGCAAAACTCTCAATCACCATAGATGGAGAAAGGTATTCCATGACAAAACCAACTTTAAACAAAATCTGTCTAGGGTCCTGAGCCTAGCTGTGCCTCACATTTGCACGGATGGACTTGACTAACTCAAAACAGTAAACAAAGAAGGGGAACTTTGAGAGCAACCTTGAGTTTATAGTTTTGTCTTAGAGAACTGCTGAGCAGAGGCAGGGTTAGTGCTATATGGTGTCTGTAACTCTGTTTCTTTTAATAGAAACAAACAGTTTGATAGAAAAGATGGTTCATCTCGTTCCCTCACCAGTAGGTGCCTGTCAGCATCTGGGCAGTGAAAGGGCTGGTGTTAAAGTCCAAAACCAGACCTAGATTCTAATACCAGGGACTTACAAAGACTGGCCTGGTTCTGTGGAGAAGGCTAAGGGTGGTGACCTGCCCAGCACACAGGCATTCTGAGCTGTTTCTTGGGAATAGGACTGAGTTTCTATAGTCACCTGCTGTCCACAAACCTTTCTGGTGGTTGTCCTGTAGTCCCCAAATGATAGGGCAGGATAGGGATAAGTAGGGGCTGAGCTTAGGAGCACCGCACAAATTCTAACCATGTGTGATGGTTGGTACATGCTTGGCCCAGGGAGTGGCACCATGAAGACGTGTGTCCTTGTTGGAGTAAGTGTGTCACTGTGGGGGTGGGCTTAAGACCTTCACCCTAGCTGCCTGGAAGCCAGTATTCTGCTAGCAGCCTTCAGATGAAGGTGTGGAACTCTCAGCTCCTCCTGTGCTATGCCTGCCTGGACACTGCCATGTTCCTGCTTTGATAATAATGGACTAGACTTCTGAAACTATGAGCCACCCCAATTAAATGTTGTTCTTATAAGAGTTGCCTTGATCATGGTGTCTGTTCACAGCAGTAAAACCCGAAGACACCATGTAGAACTTCATTCATTTCGAAAGAACCTTGCAGAGTAACTTAGTATAGTTTGAGCTGCCCAGGGGTTCTTTAAAACATTACCAAGGGTCTGCTAATGTAGCTCAGATTGCTACTTTGCCTGCCCATCATGCCTGAAGCTCTCAGCCTCACTTCCAACATTATAGGGAGTAGGGGTACACACCTGTAATCCTAGCAGTTGTGTGAAGGCATGAGGATCAGAAATTTAAGATTATCCTCAGCTACAGAATGAATCCCAGGCTACGCGGGACCACGGAGACCCTGTGTATGTATAAGGGAATGGGTGGCAGGGGAGAAGGGGTGGGTAGTGCAGGCAAAATCATTCCTGGCTACCACTCGCCAGCTCCTAAACTACAATGTTGGGAAACCTAGTCATTGATTCAAAGAAACAAATAAGCATTGCAGGCTGTGTGTGATTCTTTTAAAAATCATCCCTCTCTTCACAGCCGTCAAAACCTGTATTGGAACGGCACCACTTCAGGGATGAGCACTCACAGAACCATCTGGAAAGAATTAAAGTGCTTCTGCAAGAACTGCCCTTTCTCTCACATTCCGTCAGGATGGTCCTCGGGCTCCTGTTCTCCCTCTAAGTGACAGCATTTTGCTATAGGAAAAGATGAGCAGGGTCCTATCCAGAGGTATCTCATTTTCTTGTGACAAAAGTCCCACCCTTGTCAAGCGTAGCCTTGTCTGAGCCACTTGCAAAGGACAACTCTATATTTTCCACAGAGCTGTTAAGCAGTCTGTCCTTCAGTGCCTTTGCTAAGGGCCTCTTGGCACATCGCCTTGGTGATGTCTGAAAGGCTATTTTTCTACCGATAACACTATTATTTTGAGCTGTGCATTAGCTTGTCATCTGGGTACCATTACTCCCCCTCCCCCTTGCCCCCAAAAAAACAATTTTTAAAAAATTAGCCACTCACCTTTGGTTTTCTTTTCCTTGTTTATTTTTTTTTTAAATAAGTAATGGGCCTGACTACACGCAGGTTTAGCCATTTATTTAGATGTGATGTACTTCTTACAAACAGCCAAGTGGAGTCTAACTAGAAATCATGTTTGTACCTGGCCTCCTGAGTTATTTATGTTGGAAAATGGCAAACTGGATCACAAGGGAATATTCATATGAATGTTATTATAAATGGCAGCAGGGCCCTAGCTTTAGCATTTCAGCATTGGAACTAATCTCAGACATGCCACGTGTCAAAAGAATTAAACACATTCTTGTCAAGCGCTAAGTATTAATGAGCTGCCGAGGTGGAGCATGGGGAATTCCTGCCAGTGCAGTAGGCAAATGAGCAGAGGCTGCCTGGGCAGCCTCCCTGATGCCTGCTCCTCAGGGTGTGGCAGAGGCCAAGGGAATGACAGAAGGGTGACTCACAACTGGGCATGCCTTCCGGAAATGAGGATTCTATACTGAGGCTTATGACTCCTGTGAGATTTTGTTTTCTTTTGTCTTCTGAGTGTGTGTGTGTGTGTGTGTGTGTGTGTGTGTGTGTGTGTGTGTGTATACATAGACACAGAAGCTACAGGTCAAACTTATGTGTGGCTCCTCTGTCCCCATCCAGCTTAAGTTTTAAAACAGGCTCTCTGACTGACCAGTTTGGTCCATTTGCTGTAGACTGAAGTAAACCTGTTTTCCCAAGTTGATCTTGGTCATGGTGTTTATCACCACAACAGGAAAGCAAATTAGAATGTGTATGCACTGCCTTGTGATATATTCCTAGAAAGCAACCCGGAGGGGACTAGCTGGCTAGTTTATGCTTCTTCTATCCTTCACCCCACCCCACCCCCATCCTCCCCTCAATGTCTACCTTCCTAACCTAGAGCTTGCAGTTTTCTTGAAAGCCAAGATGATACTTCTGTTCTCTGAAGTGCCCTCAGTTTGGTGTGTATTTGCCTAGTACAAAGTGGCTACCCAGCAGACACTAGGTCAAAAGAAGTCCAGCCCAGGCAGGCAGGCTGAGGGTATAAGAACTCAGACTAGCTCTTGATCAGGCCAAACCCTCCCATAGCAGCCTCTTTCTTACAACCCTTATAGAGGACATGGCAATCCCTACCAAGAGTCTGTGTGAGAATCTGTAACCCAGAACAGACTCCCCAGAACACCCAGACTCCAGGAAATGGCAGGCACCATTCCTACTTCCCCTAGGAAGTGACAGACCTTAGGATGCCAGACTCAGGGTATCCAGAGGGTTAGCAATGTAATGGCTATGTGTCCCTCCTCCTCACTTCCTCCATATCCTCAGAGTTTTATCTTCCTTGTCCAAAACATAGGAGCCCTCATACTGCTGCCCTTTGGGAAATTGGGGAGAGTCTGACTGCAGGATGCTGTAGGCTACACCTCAGCCACAGACATAGCCCTTTCCTCTTCCTCTAAGACCTATAAGAAGGAACCCAAACTCTACCTAACAGGTCTCAGCTCCCACCAAAGTCTCCACCATGTTGGCTGCCCATCAGCAGTGTGGGAGCCTGGACTCTCCTCAAAGCTCCCACCCACCATGTGGCTAGCTAGCTGTTATGTCCATGGCATTAATAACTCTTCTGAAAGGACAGTTCACTTCAGTGTTCTCCTTGAACCCTAAACCCCAAACCTCACTGTTCAGAGAGGACCCCAAGACTGTCAGAGTGCAGAGCAGTAGAGAGAGGTATAAGCACCTCACCCACAGCTCCAGACTCAAAACAACTACCCTGGCAGGAGACTCTATTGGAGCCCAGCTGGGGACTGCTGCCTACTTCAGGGTCTCCTCTCACTCCCCCAAGCCAACTGTGTGCCCCTCTGCCTCTCCTCCCAAGCATCCTGTGAGCAGTAAACAGAGCAGGCCTTTCAAACTGCATGTTGAGATTGGCAGTTCTGCTCAGGCAACGGATGAAAATACATTTCACAGTCTCACATGAGGATGGGTGGATATTATTTAATGAAAAATAGGAAATACATAAGGTTTCTATTACCATTTATTAATTATATAAAATGGGTCACATCATGACATTTCCATGTACTCATATAATATAGTTTGATCATATTCACCCCCAACTTCTATGTGTGTGTGGTATGGGGAGAGTCAGTGAGTTGAATTAGGCTTACAGGAGCCTGGGTAAGGGATTATTTATTGGAGCACAGGCAACATACCAGTGGTTAGACCATGAAGGAAAATGTCTCTCCCTCCCCTAAGAACTATTAACTGTCTACAGCTCCTCAGGGAGGGATGGGCCCATATACCCATCCTCTTAGCTAGCATGCTTTGTTTGCCTTGAGTGTGTATAGATGTAAAGTCTGGGTGGTGAAATAGGATTTTCACAAGAAGTCTATGATTATATCCACAAACACTTACCACATTACAAAAACAAAACAAAACAAATACTACTGGTTAATAAAAATAATACAGTCAGTCATCCATATAATATCACCACCAGGTGAGGCAACATACTATTTAACAGTAGCAGAAACTGAGGGCGAGAGCAAGGGAGGAGGCACAAGAGTACAAATGGCACCCGGTTTCCAGAGGCTCCTCACACAAAGCAAGAGAAAACTCAGCACCACTGGAGGCTCCTCCTGCCACAGGCTCTGTACTAAGCGGAATATAATTACCAACATTACCTGCATCCAACGTTTCCCAGCTATGTGAGAATTGATGAGACATACCATGTAAAATGCTTGGAGCACCCTAAAGACAAGTGCAATATAAATCCAGAATGCCATTGAACTTCTCATTATTATCATTAAAATGAGCAAAATGGGAAGAATCAAATCGCGGCGCCTCAAGTTTTAATGGGTGCTGGCAATGTGGATTGTCAGATACAATTGGTTTCCACGGAGCCTCTGTCTCCATGGACTGGCGTGACATAAGTAATGTCTTAGACATCAACTGTTTATTTTGTGATGAAACTCAGCTTTCCCTCCTTGGGGCAGGGATTTTTGTGGTTTTGGAAATAAAGCTAGGTTTGATGACAGTCTTCCAAAAATTTATTTTGATATATTGATCTCCCTGGCCAAAAATGGCTGGGCCTTACAGGTGTGTAAAGAAAACATCGACACGGCCATTTGTCAAAAGCTCCCTCCCAGAATGGGGCTGGGATGAGGTGGGGCGAGGCTGTTCTAGCACAAAAGCTTCAGAACTTCTGAGTCTAACCTCTCCACCTGGGATGCGCTCACCACAGAGTCACCTGAGAACACCCCAGAGCTCTCCAACTGCATGCGTGCGTGCATGCATGTCCATGCATGCACATGTGAGTTCCACATACTTGCATGCATGTGGAAGCAAGAGATTGACCTCAAGAGTCTTCCACAATCAGTTTCTATCTTATGTTTTTTTTTTTTTTTATTAAAATAGATTTTTTTCATACAATATATTCTAATTATGGTTTCCCCTCCTCCAACTCCCCCCAATTCCTACCAACATTTGCTCCCATCCAGAGCCACGGTCTATTTGTCTCTTTGCCTACATCTGTACATCTTTACAATTTCAAGGGGGAGGGGTGTCAGATCCACTTTTTTGTTATTTCTATTTCCCAGACAAATTCCTCAATGTCATGTTCACTAGAGGAAATGAGCAATGATTTGCTCAAAGTGGAAGCTGGTGGCCCAGTAAATTCTACAAACAAGTTTTTTCCATAGCACTACAAGGCAATTGCAGACACCTGACTTTTATTGTGGCTCTTCTACACTCGGAGCTCAGCGCTGGGGGTCTACATGCTTCCTGCTAATGGTCAAATCAGTCTTCACATTAGCTGGATCTAACGTGGAGATGATGATACAGCTCGTACATGCATGTAGGCCTCAGCATTTGAGGAGAGGTCTGGGAACAGCTCCTAGGAGACAGTTCTTTTAGAAGAGCCCACCAACCACACTCAGTTTATTCAGTTCTGAGGGTGAAACCTATGGTCTGTGCATGTCAAACAGGCCTGCTTCCAACTGAGCAACATCCAGCTGTCCTTGGGGGAAGAGTCTTAGACTGCTACAGGCCACAAAGGCATGTCACAGAGTATGACATGAATGCACACAATCTCCTGACCTACAAGGAGGAATGGTAGAGGAAAATCAAAGCAAGGCCCATATGTTTTAATCCCCTCTGCTTCCTGCAGGAGTATGCAATTCAGGATCAATTTCTGATCAGTTCAGACTAAAACATATGATTGGTGGGCCCCTCTAATCCCAGAACTGGGGAGGTAGAGCCAGGAAGACCTGAGGGTCAGGGTCATCCTTGACAACACAGGTGAACGTGGGCTATGTGAGATCAAGTCTTTAAAATTCTTCCAAAACACCATGCCATACTCCCTAGAAACTGTGAATTGCTACCTAACAAGGAAAAATATATTGGCAGATGCCTTGATGATAAAGATCTGAAGGTAAGGAGATAAAAATGGCTTTCAAGAATGAGCCCTGGAGCCAGGCGGTGGTGGCACACGCCTTTTATCCCAGCACTTGGGAGGCAGAGGCAGGCAGATTTCTGAGTTTGAGGCCAGTCTGGTCTACAGAGTAAGTTCCAGGACAGCCAGGGCTACACAGAGAAACCCTGTCTTGAATTAACAAAAGAGAGAAAGAAAGAGAGAGAGAGAGAGAGAGAGAGAGAGAGAGAGAGAGAGAGAGAGAGAACTAGCCCTAGATGCCATGTCATACAGTCTTAGAAGATGACAGAAAGGGATTTGATTCACAGAGATGTTATCATCTGAATACTATCCTCCTCCAACTCAGAAGAGAAACATCCTCATCAATACGATGATACCATCGTGGTCTTTGAGGACTTACTAGATTGTAAGGGCAAAGCCCGTGCACTAATCTTCTCTTTCTGTGCCACTATTAGCTATCTGAAAATGAATGGATAAAAAGCATAAAGGTTTCCTTAAATCATAGTTGAGGATGCTAATTACCCATGATGGAGGAATCACATTGGTTTGGGTTGATGGGAAAGGCTCCCATGACATCATAGCATGGAATGTGGTATAGTAGAATCGTGCCACCAACAACTCAGTGCTAGAGGGGTTACTCTTGCCCCATTTACAACGGCACACTCTTGTAGAAACGCTTCACCCAAAGAGACTGCCAGGAATCCATGAAGACTGAGACCCTCTTCCAGAAGGTCCAGCTCAAATCAGCACACAGGACACTATACTTCTAGGACACATAACCCTTGGGAAACACACTCAAACCATATCCCAACAACAGCCCTCAGAAATGGATTATCGTTCCTATGAAAAAAGTCCTAGAGACCTATCTATCTTGCCTCTCCTCCATGTAAGGACTGTATTGGTTACTTCATTTCTGTGACTAAAGAGCTGATACAGCACTTAACGAAGGAAGGGTCACTTTGTCTCACCATTTGAAGGCACATATTCCATCATGGTGGAGAAGGCACAGCAGCAGGAGCGTGAGGCAGCTGGTCATATGGCATCCACAGTCAGGAAGCAGACAGAGATGGATGCTGGGGTTCAGCTCAGCTTTTCTTTCTTATTCAGTCCAAGGCTTCAGCCCAAAGAATGACATCACCCATATATATGGTAGGTCTTCCCCCTGTTAACCTAATCTAGAAACTCTCATAAATATGTCAGAGATTTGTCTTCCAGGTTATTCTAGAACCTGTCAAGCTGACAGTCAATATGAACCATATATAAGGTGTGGAGTTTGACTAGATTTGGCCCCCATAGATTCATGAGTCTGAATGTTTAGCTGTAGGGAGTGACACCATTAGGAGGTGTGGCCTTATTGGAGGAGGTGTGTCACTGAGTAGGTGGGCTTTGAGATCTCCTATTCTCAGGTTGCATCTAGTGTGGAAGACAGTCTCTTTCTGGCTGCCTTCAGAATTCTCAGCTTCTCCAGCACCATGTCTGCCTGCACAGTGCCATACTTCCTGCCATGATCACGGAATGAACCTCTAAATCTGTAAGCCAGCTCCAATTAAATGTTTTCTTTTATAACAGTTGCCTTGGTCATGGTGTCTCTTCATGGCAATGAAAACACCAACTGAGACACAGGGACACAGCAATAAATTGCCTATCTGCAACATGGAAGCAGTGCCAAACCTACCAACACTTTGATCTTGCACTTTCTCAGCTACCACAACTACAAACAACATAATTCTGCTGTCTCTATGACACAGCATCTATGGCATTTTTGTGATAGTGGCCCAACTGGAATAAGACAGAAGAGCAGATGCTGAAAAAAACCAAGCAGGGAGAGATGCGGTTGCTGCCTTTGGACTCCGGTGATCCATCCATAAAAAAGCAGCAACCACAAGACCATGGGTGAGCTAGGGACAGGGTCTCCTGGAACCTGGAGAGGTTATAAGGTCCTACTTGCCATCTCCAACTGGGCCTAGACAAGCTGATTTTGTACATACCTCAATGAGATTTTCTGCCCCAGTGATTCTGGTGAGTGTAAAGTTGACAAGACCAACCATTACAACCACCAAGAGCTTCTTGGGGAGCAGCCCTTTCCCTCAATTTCTGAGAACAACAGAAAATAACAACCACCCTACTGTCAGAGCTGATGGAGTCTGGTTACAAGAAAGTCAAAGTCTGCTCAGATTCAATATGGCATTAAACAAAGTATTCCTCCAGTTACACTCATTCTTAAGCCATTTTTTTTTATTTCTAGAAAGTAACAAATACATTATTCCCCCTTTTTACTTTTTTGAGATAGATTGACTGCTAGCTTACTCTGTAGGCTAACCCTGAAGTGCTGACCCTCCCGTCTCTATCTCTTGTGTGTAGGAATTACAGGCATGCAGCATTACACCTGCTTTAGGTCAGCTGCCCATCAAGCTCATGGCTCTCTGCGTGCTGGACAGGCATTCTACCAAGACCCCTACAGCCTTTTTTCTTCTTCGTTTTCTATGATAAATATCCTTAGTATCAGGAATGGGATATTACTTTAAAAGTATTACTTGTATAGTACTTATGGTGGTAGTTAATATTTTTCTGGCCCTGTGACTTGAACTGAGGCAAGTGCTGTACCACTGAGCTGCACCCTAGGCTGGGAGTCTAAGTCTAAAACAAGTTCGGCCAATATCATATCCGGACATAACTGGAAAATCCCTAAGGTAAGGCTGTTAGCTATAATCAAAGCATACACCTGACCTGAGGCACAATTAAGGACTTTTGTTTTCCAGGTCAACGGTCAAACTCAGATTGACTCTGTGGTGAGGAACAGCCAGTGTGTGATACCATCAGTGACCCAGTAGAATGACTCAGGTCCCAGGCAGGAGATAACACACCCTGCAGATTTAGTATTAACTAGCTGCTGGCAGCACCATTTAGGAATTGGGTTACTCTGCTGCTGGCTCTTCTTGTATCCCCCTATATTTTTTGGTTTGGGATTGCCTTCCCCTCTCTCCCAATCCCTCCTCCTTCCACCTCCCTGTGTCCCATTCCCACTGAGCCCTCCACTCCTGACAGACCAGCTTCCATGTTCTTCTGGCTTGTATTCTGTCACCCTGTAATGCTTTTCTCTTTACGCCTTCCCTGTCCCCATCACGGGCTCTTTTCTAGTTACCTGGCCTCTACACCCACCCTCACATAAATGTACACATATGAAGATTAGAAACTAGTATCTGCATAGAAGAGAATACTGGGTGTTTGAGTTTCTAAGCCTTGGTTACTCGATGTGACCGTTTCCAGTTCCATCCATTTTTCCCATAAATTTCATGATTTCATTTTTTTCTTTTTGCCTTAACAGAATTCTGTTGTGTGTATACACAGCATTTTCATTATCTATTCATTAGTCAATAGACATCTAGGCTCACATATTTCTATATTGACCTTTGGCAAATATAATCCAGAACTTACTATAAGGATAAGAAAAATACAAAAAGATATTCATTTTTAAAGTGAATTAAGTGAGACTTAAAGCTGCCAACATACATGTCATAAAGCCTGGTATGAGTTTCTCTAGACACTGTGAACTGTAACCTAACTTGACATGTAAATAAGCTGTAACCTCCTTGCCCACAAGCAACTGGACTTCAGCCAAGCACAGTAGCTGAGTTCTCATCAACCCCAGACAGCCAACTGTTCAGACAGAGTTTAAAGAAAGTGAATTTAGTTTTAGCTGAACAACTCATCCTAGTAGCCCCTTCCTCTTTCTTTCTTTCTTTCTTTCTTTTTTTATTTTTATTTTTTTTTTTTTTGTTTTTCGAGACAGGGTTTTCTCTGTGTAGTCCTGGCTGTTCTGGAACTCACTCTGTGGACCAGGCTGGCCTGGAACTCAGAAATCTGCCTGCCTCTGCCTCCCAAGTGCTGGGATTAAAGGCATGCGCCACCACTGCCTGGCTACCCCTTCCTCTTTCTGCTCAAGCCATTTCTTGATCTTGATAGGAGCAGAGCATTCTAAACCATCACTAGTCCCCACTGGTGTCCATAATCACAAATACAGCAGGCTCAAGTCTGCACAAGAGCATACTACAATTCCTCTTTTAAAACCACACAGAAGCACAGAGAAGGTAGCTCATTTGGTTAAGTGTTTAAAAGCAGTAGGACACCAGTTCATTACCAGAACCTACACTTTAAAAAAATCTGAGCAAGAGGGTAAGATGGTGGTCACGTATGATTCCAGCAGTGGAGATAAGGACACTGAGGTAACCTGGGGCCTGTCAGCCATTTAAGCTAATCAGCCAGTTTCTGGCTGGGAGACCCTGTCTCAAACAATATGGGACTTAGGACAACTTCTACACACACACACACACACACACACACACACTGAAAGAGTAGGAAAGAAACACAGAAAGCAAGAAAGACAGATAAAATAATCCTATGTGTTGCAGATAATTCTTCCCATACTTAAGCATTAGGACAGAGGACTCAAGGGGGCTCTGCTTACAATGCAGATTCTAATTCTAACAAGTGGTTGATGCTGCTGGTCCATGACCCAAACCATAAATATTAAAATCATAGGCAACATCTCGGGAATAAGGGTTCAATTAACCACTCCAGGTACTAACAATGCTAGAGTCCAGGACTAATTGGATTCATAAATAATCAATTTTATTCTACTTTTCATCAAAGGCAATTTTTAAACTTGTAATGCTCCATCTCCATGCCTTGATGCCCTATGTGGTGGTTTGAATATACTTGGCCCACCGAGAGTAGCACTATTAGGAGGTGTGGCCTTGTTGGAGAAAGTGTGTCCCAGTGGGGGTGGGTTTTGAGACCCTCCTCCTAGCTTCCTGGAAGCCAGTCTTCTCCTGTTGGGCTTCAGAAAAATATGTAGAACTCTCAGCTCCTCCAGCACCATGCCTGCCTGCATGCTGTCATGCTTTCTGACATGATGATAATGGAATGAACCTCTGAACCTGTAAGCCAGCCTCAATTAAATGTTGTCCTTTATAAGAGTTGCCTTGGTCATGGTGTCTCTTTACAGCAATAAAACCCTAACTAAGACACCCTATTTAGAGAAATATCATGCTCCTTGAGTAGGGGGAACAACATCTTATTCTTTACAAGCAAATGAATATCATGCATACTTAAATTCTCATACATATACTTGGCGAATGCTACAAAGTGAATGTACTTTGTAGCAAAACAGGAAGACCTGCCGGACTGATCAGAGGTGAGCCCACTCCCAGTGGACTTCCTAAAGGAGGCAATTTTGCAAAAGATTCAGTTATAGGAAAACTCCATGCCCAAGAAAGAGCTCAGCCTCACTCCTCTAGAAGTCGACACTTCTCCCTTCAGTCACCAACACAACCCATTTGTCACCCCTGTCAAGACAATCTTGAACCTGAGAAACACTGACAACCCATCAGTTGTCTTTTAAGTAGAGAAAACATACAGTTGTCATTTCAGCATGATATTTAATTTTTCAGAAAGGCAGGATACAGAAAGTAGGCTAATAAATTCCCAGAAAACTGTGTTTCTGCTGAGTATATCATGTCTTCCAATGAATTATAATATAAAGCCAAATAATACATGAAGTCAAATGACTGTGGCTCAGCTAAAATACTTCATAGACTGTTCTATTTCTAAGGTAAGGTGAATTTTCCCACATACACTCTCAATTTTATTAGAGTAAGAGAATAGCTTTTCTTTGTGTGTGTGTGTGTGTGTGTGTGTGTGTGTGTTTGTGTGTGTGTGTGTGTGTGTGTGTGTGTGTGTGTGGTGTGTATGCAAACATGAGGGTATGTGTTGGAGCCAGAGGACATCCTCATATGTTGTTCCTCAAAAGCCATTCTGACTTTTGAAGTGGGAATTTCTCAGTGAAACTGGAGCTGGATAATTAGGCTAGGCTGGTTGGCCAGTGACCCCCCCACCCCCGTGTCCTATCAGTACTGGGATTACAAGTAAAGTCAACCAAGCCTGACTTTTTAAACATGGATGCTGAGGATCAAACTCAGATGGAATGCAAGGCAAGCATTTTACCAACTGAGCCGTCTCCCATCTTCATAAGGGATGTCTTTCCTTTAGGAATTCAGCAAATCCTGCTGTTCCAACTGAACCTGACTCTCAGTTGTACATGGCTTTGGTTGTTTAGCCAGTTAGACATTAACAGGCACAGTAGCTACTTAGCACAGCAGCCAGGTCTCCTGATATGGCTGTCAGATTTGGGTAACACCACTGTCCTCCAGCTCCACAGCCACCTGTAGACCAGGAACATAGTGGGAAAAGCTGCCCAAAGGGAAGTCCTCTGCCTCCCAGAACTCCAGAGTGACATATGGAAAGTGAAGAGAGGAAATGTTGTCAGGTTTCTAAATTGGCAGGAGCCCTAAAGTTGTTCAGAAAATGCTAAAGACTGTACTCAAAAGATTTCTCTTACGTCAGACTGGCTTTACAGCTGTATTAGAGTGGGGTGCTCCTCCACAATATTCTCACTATGGAAGCTCAATAGTGAAGACTTAGCTTGCAGACGAAGGGTCCTAGGAGTAGCAGAGCCATCCTGACATTGACATGTTCACCAAGTATTTATTACGCACCTATTAGTGTAAACTATGCTGTCAGGCATGAAGATATTCTACGGAGACTCAGCACTCCCAATTGAGAGAACAAACTCTAGAAAAGTGGAATTGCCTTAGGAGGAAGAAAAGGCTTTGTAGCCTCCTTTACCACACAGAGTCAGAATTTATCTCCCAAAAAGAGATTTTACACAGTTCTAACAATCTGACAGACCACCTCACAAGAGAGCCTGGAGCCAGCACTTAGACCAGAACCATTTAATTATTCACACCTATTATCCTCTATTTAAACCTAAACCTCAAGTCAAGACCCCAAAGATGGACTTGGGGAGGTCACTAGATCTCTTTATTCGCTCTCTACCCAATATGGCCATCTTAAATAACTCTTCCTTCTCTGCTTTCAGTATTACTTGTCTCCTTAATGGGCCTGATGAGGCTGGGCAGCCCTGAGCACAGCTTCTTAGGGCTGCAGGGCCCTGACTCAGAGTCTAACAACTCTAATGACAGGCACTGCCACACAATAAGGAAAGGAAGCAGCATGAAAGGTGATAGTTATGAGGTCAACCCAACACCATACTCCTTGTTGGTGACCAAGGAAGCCAGGATTTTAAACACCCAGCCAAAAGGCTCATGCCTGATTTTCTTCATTCTGTTGCCATAAAACAAAACAAAACAAAACAAAACAAAACAAAACAAAACAAAACAAAACAAAACACAAAAAATAAACCTTCTAGATGCAGTTTCTGTGCTGAAATACGGAATCTGAGGCAACTGGGATCTGTGCTCCCAGGCTCCTGCCAATCCTATTTGATAACACGTAATTCAAATCTCTTTATCTCCCCTACTTTGTAAAGTTTTATGCAAATATTTTAATCCTACCACTACCTTGTGGTAAAACCTTTGTTTGCACAAAGATCTTGCAACATTCTCATTTTAAAGTGGAAACACCTTTGTCCTTCATTTTCTCTGCACATTTAAAAAAAAAAAAAAAACCTAGCCCACCTCAAAAGACTGTGAGGAAAGACTCCAACTAATGGGGAAAAGACAGTCATTACAGAATAGTATACTCTCTTGATCAAGAGTAGTTTTCCATTGTTGAGATACTTCAATTAGTGTCTTTCTTTGTGACCTTGAACCTATTTCTAACAGAAACAGATGATGATAGGTAGATAGATAGATAGATAGATAGATAGATAGATAGATAGATAATAGTTACAGATATACAGATATAAAAATAATATATCTCTATATTTAAAGCCAGCAACAGAGTTTCTTCCTCATCAAACTCCTCTCACACTTTGAGGATCTAACACCTTCTCTGATCTCTAGACTCAGATGTCAGGTGATTTGGTTAAACCCACACAGAAAATTTCCCTATCTGGGGACTTTAATTACTTCTGTCAATCCTTTCTTCACTGGGGATGTTGGATAATAATGACCTCCCATAGGCTCATACATTTAAATGTTTGGTCACTAGAGAGTGGAACTATTTGGAAGGATTAGAAGGATTAGGAGGTATGACCTTGTTGGAGGAAGTATGTCACTAGGGGTGGGCTTCGGGTTTTCAAAATTCCATGCTAGACCCAGTTTTTTCTCTCTCTCCCTCTGCCAGTGGATCAGGATTCAGCTCTCAGCTATTGCTCCAGTGTCTGAATGCATGTCTCCATGCTCCCCAACAAGATGATAACAGACTAAACCTCAAAACTGTAATTGGAGGTGGCCAGTTAAGTCCTTTATTTCTTTATTAAAGAAATAAATCTCTTTATTAAAGAGTTGCCTTAGTCACAGTGCCTCTTCACCACAATAGAACCCTTACCTAGGTTAGAGTTTCACTGAACAACTCGGGCAGTTTTTGTGCCTACTAACCACTAAGAGGAAAAGTGGGTAGAGCTTAGAAAATTTCCTGACAATCAGTTTGATGGCTTTCCTCTGCTCCAGATGCAGAAGCCACAACTGGGATCATTAGTTCAACCTAAGAAGAATAGTAGGTAGCTTACAAATGTTAGCAAGTTTGGAGGCCACAGTGGACTTTGATCTCTGCCTCCTATTTGTCTGGTAATACTAGAAATGAGAATTTCATCATGGTCTCTTAAGGTTTAAATCATCATTTAAAAAAGAAAAAGTGGTGGTATCTGATCTGCTCTGAGCTTTTTTTTTTTTTTTTCCTTTCATTTTTTTTTAAATTAAAGTAAAGCCCCCTCTTGCTAGTCAAAAGAATAGACTCTAATCTTTAACACTGGCTCTGGGTAGAGACCCTACCTTCTAATTTCCCCAAAATATTACATACTATTGCCTCTACATCTTAAGAGCTACTTAGTTGAGCTTGTCCATCACCTGACCAGGAGTCCTCTCTTCCAGGATAGCTGAGATAACCTGAGAGGGGAAGATGATGCCCCCCTCAATGTGGTAATGCCCTTATCCTTCTTAGAAACCAGACCTTGGTGCAGCCATTTGGAGGGTTCCCAGTGAGTACCCCTGCAGAGCCTGCCCGCTTTTCTGAGTTATTCAATAAAGTGTGACTTTCCCTTTTTCTTCTTTCTATCCCCCTACTCCCAACACACACATACTGGCCAAGCTTTCCCGATGCTCTGGATTCACTCTTCTCTGAAGCTAGCATCCCCACTACCCTTTCTTTTACAGTGAGCCCGCTTTCAGATCTCCATTTAAAAACGCAGTTTCCTGCCTTTCCTTCCTCTACTTCCTCCTTCTGGCGGCCACCAAGATTTAGATCTTGTCTATCCTGTTGTTTTTCCCTCGGTTTTTTAATAAAAATCACCCTCAAGCTTTCTTCTGACTCTGTCTCTTCTGTCAATGAGACTAAGAACCCAAAATAGAGACCTTGAATTCCCCGATAACATAGTAAGTGTGAAAGGTCCCTAGCTACGGGATGTTCCCTATATAGTCTGGAGAGACCTGTCCAACACCGTGTGTAGGAGAGCACTGGAGGCTGCCATAGACCAAGAAGGCTCCATTGTTCAGTGATGACCTCAAGGCTCACTTCTTCCCTAAAGCAGTGACAGCTGCTCCGGGAGTGTATTCCAAGGGACAGCCATTATTACCAGAGCTATCAGAGTCAGAGCCTGGACCCTATTAGCCCTAACAAGTCAGGCTCTGACTCCTCTCCTTAAGAGGATGGTCAAACACCCAAGTCATAGTGAAAAGAAGAGATGAGTCAATATGGCACATTGGGAAGAGAAACAGGGAAACCCAGTGAACCTCCATCCATCTTCAGGGAGTTAACATTAAGTTTAGGTTGAAACAGAAAACAGGTATTATCACTAAATAGTCCTGGCCACGGTGTAGGTCCCACCCATCACTGAGCCATCTCAGTCTGGGCTCCAGCCTGAAAGGTGGTCTGACAAGTTGTTGGAATTGTAAGAAACCTCTTTCTTCAGAGAAATTCCTCTCTGGCTGGCACCAGCCTTTGGCCTTTTTCCTCCCCAGCATGAGACTCCTGGGGAAATTCCAATTTCCTGAGGACTAATGTTTCAAATAGTCTTACAGCCAAAGGGAGGGGCACAAGTGGCTCATTAGAATCTCTGTGTTCTGCCAGGAATCCCTTTACATTCTGGAAACACAACTAGCCCTGGAAATGCATCCAATTGTAATGCAGCAAATGCTGTTGCCGCGCGGGCAGCGCTGCAGAGGGCCATGCCATTTTTAAATCCTATCAGTGGCTTCCAGGGATCAGGTCCCCGCCCTTCGCTGTGGCAGCGTCTGCAGGTGAACCGTCTAGCAGTGGATCTGGGCTTTGGAAACATTAAAGCGGAGATCTGGGGTTTCCGATTCTTTCACACATCATGAAGCCTGGCTTTCAACGCTACCACTTAGCCCAAGCGGTCAGAAACAGTTTCTGTTCTCCAAATGGATGGTGATGCAGGGCACACTGGGGCAGGCAGTACCTGCTACTTCCTCCTCTGGGGCCATCCTCTTGCCTTAGCCTTGAGTGAGAGGGCTGGGGGCGTGGAATTTCAACTTTAATGGGAAATAAAAACATATAAATCTAATATTTTCAAAATGTTACTGCCTCCCTTCTCCCCGAGGATCTCCTTGCCAAAATGTGCTCACAGCGTGCAAATGTAACATTCAGAATCCAGCCTTCTCTGCTCAGGCCACAGTACTTGCCTGTAAATCCCTAGGTAATGGACTTCCTGGTGTCAGGATCTCTTACTTGGGAAGTGAGTTTACATCAAATGTAATGCCTGTGGTCACCATTTTCCTGCCTCTTGCCTAAGAAGCCTGGCTGGGGCTCTCTCTCTCTCTCTCTCTCTCTGTCTGTCTCTCTCTCTCTCTGTCTCTCTCTCTCTCTCTTTCTCTTTCTCTCTCCCTCTTTCCCTCCCTCCCTCCCTCTCTCTCTCCCCCCTTCTTGGGGCTCTAATCCACCTAAACCCCAGCATAAAGCCCTGCAAAACCAAAAACCAAAACCAAACAAACCTCTGCATTAACAGTTTGTTAAGCGTCTAACGGACTAAGAGCCAAGTGCACCACAGTTACTTTTACCCTGTGGTTATTTCCAACAGGGGCATATAGTTAAAGTTGCTGTTGTGGGACTGGTTAGCACAAAATAGTCACTGGCTCAAAAAGAGGACAACATCTTACACATCTTCCTTACTCTGGCTTTTCCCTAAAATTTGGCTTGCTTATTTATTTATTTATTTATTTATTCATTTATTTATTTTGTATGTATGTGTGGCACAGTAAGTGTGGGTGTTGGAATAGGCAGTTCCACAAGTCAGCTCTTTCTTTCTCCCATGTGGTTCCCAGGAATTCAACTCAGACCTTCAGCCTGGCAGCAAGCACCTTTACCCACTGAGGTCCCTTGCCCACCCTCACTGGTCACACTGGTCACACTGGATCCAGTCAGGAAGCAGAAAGAATTGTCCCTGCTCAACTTGCTTTCTCCTTTTGTCGGGGACCTCAGCCCATGGAATATTACCAGCTCAGTTAACTAACTGTAGAAGCTCCCTCACAGACAAGCCCAGCAGGTTATTCTAAATCTTGTCAAGCTGGCAATTGAGACTAACCATCACACTTCCCAAAGTCCAGCTTCAGTGGAAAACACACACACCAAGGTATAGTTGAGGGAAAGGTATATTGCAAATATGGGGAGAGAACAGGCAGAGACATCTGGAAGGATCAAGACTGACTGAACTAGGCCAGGAGAGGGGAGGGGAACAGGAAAAAGCGAGAGAGGAAGAGAGAAAAGAGGAGAAGGGGGAGCTAAGAGAGAAGAAAAAGGCCAAGAGCAAGACAGGAGGCCAAGAGACTGTGGTTCAAAATGGCTGAAGTTATGTAATGATCAGAAGCTAGCAAGGCAGTCCCCGGGACTAGAGAGTTTAGGGTAGGGGCAGGGTGTGCCAGCCAAGATGACTCTAACACCTATTGAGGAATGCTAGGAGAATCTGGCAGGCAGCTCCACTTTGACATGTTAAATAAGCAACTCTGCCATTTGTCCCACGTTTGAGACCTAAAACAGCTAATGTGTGTTCATTTATTTATATGGTCAGCAAGCATCTATTGAACAACTGAGCTTCTGATCTGTGCTGGACACCATTGGGGTGATGGTCTGAGCATGAGAGAAAATTAAGAATAGAAGCTAAAGAGATGGCTCAGTTGGCAAAGTGCCTGTCACACAAGCACTCGGACCTGAGTTTGAAGAGATGGGTGTGGGAATGGAATTCTGGGATCCCAGTGCTTGCTAGGGTGGAGACAGACAAATCTCAGAGCTAATCTGGTAATCCAGGCTCAGTTAAAGACTATTAAAAATAAGGTGGCAGTAATAACGAAAGATACCTAGCATCAACTTTTGGCTTCTACATACATGCTCATACTAGTGTGCACACACCACGTAGCTTACACACACACACACACACACACACACACACACATGCGCGCGCGCACGCACACACACACATACTGGAAAAACAAAGTTAGGAACAGCTCCTGCCATCAAGGAATACAACGAAAAACTAGATACCATCAAATGACTGCACAAGTAAATGTAGGAATTACGACTATTAGTTTTGTGTCAAGGACATTTTAATGAGGTTGAGCTAAGCTTCCCTGAGACCTTGGAGAAAGAAAAGGATATGAACTTGGAGAGGGGGAGGGAGCTATAGGGATGAATGAGTGTGGAGACTGACGGAAGAGCAATTAGACAGAGCAAACAACATGCAGAGGCCAGGGTGAGTTCAACCATGTCTACTGAAGGACTTGAAATGGGGATAAGGTGTGCAGAATTAAAGGATGTAAGAGGCTCGGTGTGCACCCCAGATTCAAGCACTGGACCCTGTCCCAAATATACATTAAATGTATTGGAAGTGATGCGTGATGACCTTGTGGGGACAGGAATTGAGAGAGTGTGTTTGCACAGAGGATAAGATACAGGAGGGCACAACAGAGACAGCTATGTGCAATTTAAGGAGAAAGAGGTTAGTGAGATGGCTCAGTATATAAAGGCACCTGCTACCAACACTGATGACCTGAGTTCAATTTCTAGGCCTCACATGGTTGAGGGAAAGAACGGAGGAAGTTGTCTTCTGGCCTGCATGTGCATACAGTGGCACAGGAACCTACACACAGGCACACCCACACAAACATCCATGCAAAGTTAGTAAGTTAATTTAATTTTACAAGTAATAAAAAATATTTTTTTATAAAAGGAGAAAGCCAGGAGTTGTGGCACACACCTTTAATCTCAGCACTCAGGAGGTAGAGGCAGGGGGAATCTCTGTGAGTTTGAGGTTGGCCTGGTCTACAGAGTAAATTCCAAGACATCCAGAACCATATAGTGAGATCTTATCTCAAAAAATAAAAGAAAATAGTAAATGAATGAGCAAATAAACAAATAAAATCGTGGTCTTGGGAGACACCACCACCCTTGATGGTGTCTACATACCAGACTCTCAGCTAGCAGAACTGTGAGATAGCAAGTGTGTGTTGTGGAAGGAACTCTAACATGGTTCTTACAGCAGCCGACTGAGACCAACGCAAGGGGAGAGAGGAACTCAATGAAGCCGTATCGCAGTCAACCCTATGTCAAGGACGTCAGTCTGCATTGACAACAGAGTGATGGAATGGAGCCAATGCCCGTTTTAGAAGGTTGGATGAGAGCTGATGTACCAAAGGAGGGGGGTCAATCGCTATAGTATGAAGGAGAGACAAGGTTTGAGCAATAGAAGATGCAGACTCAGGCTGGAGACGTGGTTTGGCCACCGAGCACTGGCCTAGCTCACATTTGAAAATCTCAGGCTTCATTCTTCAGCATCACCAAATCCAAACAAAGAACAAAGGGTAGATTCATTTGAACTGTTGGCATTTTCTAAGAATGATAGAAAAAGCACTATGGTATCATAGGTTATTTGGAGATGCTTACAAAGAAAGGTAGCACTGGAGGCTAAATATCATCCATTTACATGACAGACAGACAGACAGACAGACAGACAGACAGACAGACAGACAGACATAAGCCGTGGTGGCCAAATTTCTCTCTAAAACTCAGTGAGCTTGCAAGGAGTTGAGGATAGAGAGTCAATTAGCCGAGGATATAGCAGAAGGGAAACACGGGTGAGATGCGGCTGGTTGGTAGAGTATTTTCCTAGCAGGCATGAAGCCCTGGGTTCCATTCCTAGCACTGCGCAAACTGGATGTGATGGTGCACGCCTGTAAACCCCACTCTTGGGTAGTGGAAGCAGGAAGATCAGAAGCCCCAGATCATCCTTAGCTAAAAAAATAAGTTTTAGGCTAGCTGAAACTACATGAGATCCTGTCTATGCAGATTTAAAAGGCATTGGAAAGATGGCACAGCAGTTAGGAGTACTGGCTGCTCTCCCAAAGGACCCAAATTGGATTCCTTGAAGAAATGAAGCCTCACAATCACCTCTAACTCCAGCTCTAGGAGATCCAACTCCTGCCTCTGGCCTCCACGGGCACTGCACAAGTAGGCTGCACATATATGCAGGCAGGTAAAATATTCCATACACATAACTTTTTGTTGTTTTCGAGACAGGATCTCATTATGCAGCTCTGGCTATCCCAGAACTAACTCTGAAGACCAGGCTGGCCTTAAACTCACACAGATCTGCCCGCCTCTGCCTCCTGAGTGCTGTGACTAAAGGCACATGCCACTACTCTCAGCCATGAAATATTTTAAAATAATAACAATAATAATAATAATGGAAAAGGCAAAGAGAGCTGACAGTGGCAGATCAAGCCTTTGTCCAGGAGGCAGGACAAGACCCCTGAACTTCCAATTTAATATTCTTTTCATGAATATTATAAATATTCATAAACAAATTTTACTCTCCACCATTTGGACACTAGTAAACAGATGCTTTTCTCAACCAAGGCGCCTACACCCTGATTATACTCTGATAGCCCCCAAGAAGCATGCAACAAAGACAGACGAGAAGGCAGGCTACAGAATGGGGCTGAGACTCCAATACTCCCTTTCTCAAATGCTGTGCATGTCCCCGGCAGAGAAATGAAATCTTCGAGACAGGGTGATTATACAAATAAAGCAGCATTATTGTATTTGTCTACCAGGCTGATCGCAGGAAATTTGCAATTTATGATGGATTTCACAAATAGAAAAAAATAAACCGGCGATATCATTTATTATGGCAGCATCTACATCAATAAAGGAAAGGAGAGAAGAGTGGCAATAATCTGAATATTGGAGGCAAAAGTTTCTCCTGATATATTCAAGCATTCGAATCAAAATATTATCTTATGCTAAGAGGTCACTAATTTAATTTTGATGATATTTCCCCCAAGAGACTGACTTGATAGATCATTGTACACTGCAAAAAAAAAAAAAATGTCTTTGCTTGCAAAATTAAACTAGTCAAAAAATAACTATTAAAATGTTCTTATGGTGAGCTGGGGATGTGGCTCAATTGGCTACAAACCTTGCTGAGAATGCAGAAAGCCCTGGATTCCATTCCCAGCACTGCATAAATTAGGTGTGGTAGGGCGCACCTGTAACCCCAGGACTTGGGGGGTAGAAGCAAGAGGATCATAAATTGAAGGTTATCTTCAGCTACTTAGTGGGTTCAATGTCATCCTGGGCTACATGAGTCCCTGACCCAAACAGAGGCTAAGTAGAGCCCAGAGAGATGGTTCAGTGGTTAAGAACAAGGCTGCTCTTGCAAAGGACCCAAATTTAGTTTCTAGCTCCCACATACATTGATTTACAACTGCCTGTAACTTCAGTACCAGGGCATCGGATGCCCTCTTCTAGTCTCCACGGGTACAGGCACACACAGGCACATGCACATACATGTCAAATAAAAAAAGGAAATACTTTAACAGATATATTATAAACTCGATTTCTCCAGAAGGCTTCCTTTGCATTTTTTTTCTTCCAGACTACTCATGCTGAAGTGCTTGTCCTAGGGTTATCTTTGCCAATGTTCTATTCTGTCATGATTACCTGTCCTGAGTCAGATAGACTCTCATTGTCCTTAATAGCTGGCCATATTTGATTCATGGGTTTCCTGGGCTCTCTTTCATTGATTTTATGAAATTCTGTAGCACAGTTTACAGCTCGACTCCTGTGTTCTGATGTCCTCTGGGGATTACATGCAAGCTGCTACCTTGAAAGTTTCCTGGAGTGCCACAAAAATTATCTCTCTGCATTTTTTTTAAAAAAAGATGTGTTTGTTTTTATTTTATGTATATGAGTGTTTGCCTGCATATAAGTACCCCGTATGAATGGCTCATGTATGACCACACATGCACATCTCACACAGATAGGAAAATAAAAGAAAGAAGGGAGGGAGAGAAGGGAGAAGGGATAGAGGGAGAAGAGAAAAGGAGGGAGGGAGGGAGGGAGGGAAGGAGTGACAAGGAAGAGAGGAAGAGAGGAGGGAGGGAGGGAAAGAAGAAGGGAGGGAGAGGGGGAGGGGGAGAGGAGGGGGCAGGCAAGGCAAGGGATTTTAGGAATAGGCACTTTTGCATTATTAGGGTTTATCCTGTAAATTGCTTGTGGCTTAGTGGGCATCTCAGCACTGTTTTCTCTCCCAGGGTCTCTCATTTTTTCTCATTATTTACCAGCTCAGCACCTCAATACAGTGGAGGAGTCACAAAAATATGCAGAAAAGAAAATTAATAATTGCTACAAGGGCTTCCTCATCTCGCTTGGGTTTATGAATTTTGGCTCCATTATATAGAAGTTAGAAATTTTTTAACAATGAGGAGGGAACCTTTAATTGATTTTTTATTGCTTCAAGTGCTCCGAAGACATACTGTGTTTTGTTGTCATTTACACTTCATATTAAATTCAAAATATGTTTGAAATGAGCAAATATTTATTCTCATTTGATCCATCTGTTAAGTGAAATACTAAAAAGACAGCTAAATCACTATATTAAATTCAGTGGTTTATAAACAATTTATATGTTCATTTGTTCTGGGTTAAAAATGCCCCAAAGCACAAGTTTATGAAACCCACAAAGCAAATTGCATCGTATTAATCTGATGGATGTAAGCCATGGCTTCCTCCTCTTCACTCCATTAATTTACTCCCTAACTCGAGTTAATTAGTGAGGTTCCTATTTTTTAAAGTTCTTTGAAATGCACTGGGAAGGGGAGACAGTATTTGCTCATACCGCTTTGAAAACCTACCACAGAGAAGACGGGCTAAACACAAATGGCCAATTTCTCGGGGTCTTATCACACACTGAGTACCTGATTGTCAGTCAACAATGTCTATGCTGGAAGCCAGTGGGTGATTAATAGACAGTTGTTATAAAGGATCTGGAGAAGCCTAGATGCGAAGGAGAGAAGGGTAAGGAGGAACTCGTTGGAAGCAATTACTACTGTGAGAAATTATCTCCAGTGGGCTGGCCATATACACCAAGTAGAGACTGACATTCATCTGAACTGGGGGATGAACTGCCATCCACTCAGAGAAATGGGGGAAAAGCAAACACCAGACGTTGGTCAGACAGTAAAGGTCGGGGCTACAGAGATGTCTCAGTGGTTAAGAGCTACCCTTCCAGAGGACCCAAGTTCAGTACCCAGAACCCACAGCACACAATTTCCTGTAACACCAGCTCCAGGAAATCCAATGCCTTCATCTGCTCTCTTTGGAAACCTTCATGCACATGCATGTATTCACACACACACACACACACACACACACACACACACACACACACACACATTAAAAAAAATAAACTCTTTAACGAATAAACTCTGGCTAACAGTTTAAGATGTGTCTAAGAGGATTTAGAAGGGGAAAGAAGCTTCTCACCACATGTTCAAGCAAACAAACACGATTTCAGTCCCTCCTGGGATATTTTGAGCAAAAGACAGCAGATGACAGATCGTATTGGCTTCAGTATCCTTGCCGTGTCCCAAGTCACGTTATTACATAGGACTCTCCACTCTGGCTCCCAGAGCACCAGCCTGCCGACCTCACTTGGCCTGCACATCTCACATAGCTTCTTCCTTCCTCGCCTCTGTCCGGCCTCACACCATTTTCCCTCCACCCAAACTATGGAAGTCTGGGTCAGACCCTCCTTTCCACCTTGTGATGGGGTTTTGTTGGTGGTGGTTGTTTTTAAGCACCGCGTTATAGATGCTAGGCTAGCCTAACTGCGGGGAGCTGTGAACTTTTGATCCTCCTGCTTCCACGTGCAGAGTGCTGGGATGGCCGCTCTACATGCTCACTTCCTGTTTTATATCAGAGCCGGAACCTAAGCCTTCATGCACGTGAAGGACTCTACCAACGGAGCCACCACCCTAGCCTGTATCGTAAGCCCCAAATCCACCCCTCTATAAAATGGAAACACATATTGCCTAACACAGCTGTGGCAGACGAGAAGGGTAGAGGAAAGGGCATCAAGATTAATATGAAAGGCCCAGGGCTACACACAAGGAGCAGAGCATGCAGAGTATACGACTGTAGGATAAAGTAAGCACCCAGAACCCAGAACCCAGAACCCAGGGCCATAGGGCATCTAATCTTTCTTTCCCACTCTCTGACTCATTTCCTTGCGTGGGAGAGACCTCTTCATGGTAAACTGTCTACCTCTCTACCACTATATAAATGTCCTCGATCCAAAAATTTAGAAATCCCAGCTGGCACCCCGGGGCCCCTTCCATGTCTGATGCTCATCCAAGTCGCACAAGCTGCTCTCTTATCATTTTCTACAGACTTGGATTAAAACCAAGTCAGCAGCTGGCCCACCCTTAGTCAGGGAAGAGCCGACTTAAGACCCACGCGCCTTCCAGTCTCACCCCCTGCTTGAACTTCAGCCCTGGGACTGCTTACACAAGTTCCTGACACCCAAACGACCCCAGGATTGATTTTTTTTCTCAGGAAACTACACTGAAGAGAAGAATGTGCCTAATCTCAACTCTCCCTTGACCAAACTCCTACTCACATACCTGTGACGTCACCTTTTCCTTGCTTTTGCTGAAAAATATTTTCAGCAGCCTTTGGTGACACATGCTACAGATGTCTGGTTTAAAGCCCTGGTTCCCAGGGCTCAGCAACAAAATCCTTCTGGTTTGGTTTGGCTTGTCTTTTAAGATTCTTTTTGAAATTATTCATATGTGTGTATGTCTATGTGAGTGTTTGTGAGTATCGGGGGCAGGTGTTTAAGTTGTCCAGAAGAGGCCATCATGGCCCCGCAGACCTGGAGTAGTTAGCAGTAGGTATGAGCTGCTGGGACTCTAACCAGAGTCTGCTGGAAGCGCAGTGAGTTCTTTCCTGCGAAGCTCATCTCTCCAACTCTTAATTTGGGATTTTTTGTTTTGCTCTGTTTTGGGTTTTGTTTTAGGGTATCATAGAACCTAGGGTAACCTCAAATTCACTATCCAGCCAATAATGACCTTAAACTTCTGACCCTCCTGCTTCTACCTCTCAAATGCTAGGATTACAAGTGTGGGGACATTATATCAAGTTTATATAATGCTGGTGAAGGCACTTGGGCTTCCAGGATGCTAGGCAAGCACTTTCCTATCTGAACCTCATCTCCAACTTCCAAAGACTCTCTTCTGAAGGTTTTGAGGTCTTCCATATTGCTGGGTCCCTAGAAATAGTCCCCTCAATCCCAGAGAAGGCCCTCAATTTCAAATTTGCCACCAAGTTTTGAAAACAAGCAGTGCTCTCTCTCTCTCTCTCTCTCTCTCTCTCTCTCTCTCTCTCTGTGTGTGTGTGTGTGTGTGTGTGTGTGTCTGTCTGTCTGTCTGTCTGTCTCTCTGTGTCTCTGTCTCTGTCTCTGTCTCTCTCTCTCTCTCTCTCTCTCTCTCTCTCTCTCTTTGTCTCTCTCTCCCAGAAATGGGAGCATTAGGAAATGTTGAGGTCAACTCATCAGATAAACAGGAATCCCTGCTATGCCTCACTGTACTAAGAAGGGACAGACCCATGGCCCTGCAGAAGTCTAAGCAGGGAGTGCGCACGTACATTTCAGAGTGAGCAGATCAAAGCTCAAGATTCTTAAGATTTGCAAATCACAGTTGCCAGAAATAGCAATCTAAAGAGCAAGTATCCCTGAGAAGCCAGCTTCTTCCAAGGAAGGGAAAAAAAATGCCGACAAAATTTCCTTGCCTGATCTCTGGCCTAAGGATCCAGTAAGATAACAGTTTCTCTCTTTATCTCTGAAGGACTTGTCCCTGTCCAAAGGAACTCTCTCCTGACCTGGGTGATTTCATTTGTCCCTTTTATCATCCAGTATCTTTATCTAAGACACTTTGTTTGTAGCCTAAAGTCACAGAAATGATGTACCAGACCTTTCAGTGTCACAGACCACAGATTTCCTAAACAAAGAAGAGACATCTCCCCACACACCCCTGTGAGCACCAAAACCCTTATTTAGCTAACGTTCTTTAGCCTCCGTGAACTCCGGGCTTTATTTCTCAGGCCAGAAGGCCCACGTTCCCCCCGCGACCCAGACTCACTCAGGAATATGATGGTCTGTCTTCTTGCTGTCCGACTCTCCTCACTCTCTGACTTCCTCAGCTGCAGCTGTGGCCCGGTCCCTGCCAGAGTGCCCCTCTTACTCTTCATCAGCACTTTCATCATATTCCAGCACATGAAAGCCACAGACGCCAGGACCACCAAGTAAACAGCGAAGGCCCCAAAGATGCTGGACTGGAAGACCTCCCAACGGTTGGAGAGGTTTGTGCAGATGGACATATTGGAGTTTGCAAGCTGATCGTGGTTGCGGGTGCGAGACAGGTTGCACTTGAGTCCCTTGTGAGTGGGTACGTTCACCAGAGGGTACTCGATACCCATGGCGAAGAGCAAAGGCAGTGCCACCAGGGCGGAGGTGACCCATACAAAGCCGATCAGCAGTTTCACCTGGCAAGGTCCAGACACGGCCTTATACCTGAAGGGATGACAAATGGCAATGTAGCGCTCAAAGCTGAGGGTCAGCACGTGCAGCAACGTGGCGTAGCTACACATCTCAAAGAGAAACGTGTGGAGCTTACAGGACAGCGCATAGCTGGGTGTGGTCAGGGGGTTCCAAATGATGCTGTAGAACTCCATGGGCATGCCAATCAAAAAGACCAAGATATCTGAACAAGCCAAACTGACCATGTGATCTGTCACCTCCTTCTGCAAATAGCCCTTTTTCTGCAATACCTGCGTAACCCGGATGGTGACGCTGTTGCCCAAGATGCCTACCACGAAGACGATCAGGTACACCAAGAAGAGGGTGATTTTGATCCAAGTGGCCACCTCAAATTCAGGGACATGGCTGTGATCGATGACATGGGAGCAAATGTTGCTGGATCCACTGGATGTAGCCATGAGGAAGAGAGACCCAGACCACCAGGTCCCCAAATGTCTCCACTTCCCTTGCTTCCGCCTCCCAAAGAAGCCCAGCTACTCACCAGCGTGGGCGCAACACTGTCTGTCACTGTGGTTGGCTGGCCAAGGGTGACTTAGTTTTTCAGCTCTCTCATTGAAACTTCCTGGAATAGTTCACCCTAGAATCCCTGAGGACGCCAGTGGGTGGCAGTGGGGTTTGGAGATAGTCACTCTGGGGTGAGAAGGAACCAGTCCGGAGGAGGCTCTGAGCTCTCTACTCAACTCTGTGTAAGAGCCGTCTGGCGGTGGATCTTCCTCTTCCTTCCAGGTCCCTGGCACTGACCTCTCCGGCCGCCTTCCAGGAGGGAAGCAAAGAGGTCTCCCACGGGTCAATCATTAACCACAGCTCATTCTGCTTAGCAGCCTGCTGCAGAACCAGCCCAGCCAGCCTCAGGGTCTGACTCAACACAGATTGTGGCAGAAAAAGGAATAGCACCTCCCCAGCCTCGCTCTTGCAGCAGTCTCCTGACCAGTCTTTGAGGTTTCTTGGGACAGGCAAACGGAGTAGGTGTGGCACCTGGGAAGGCGGAGGTCTCTCCTGGTTTGGAGAGAGACAATCTACAAGTCCCTGGATATCTGAGACGTCCTGCCTTGCAGTACTGGTTTGGCTGTGGCTTGCTCTGGAGGACTCTGCAAGCCTCTCCCAGTAGTGCCCAAGTTATAGGATACCCAGGTATTTGCAATGAATTACTATCTTGAAATCATCCCCAACCAGGCTAAGATCCGTTTTGAAGCCTGCTTGGCTCCAAGCCTCCTAATGTTTTGCACAGTGCACGCTGCCTCTCCATCTGGCCCCAGGGACCCCGAACCGCTTCTGGTTGTTTCTTGAAGCCATTCTCCCCCAGAGGTAGAACTCACCAGCAGTTGGGAATGCGGGTGGATGCGAAAGGGGCACCTGTGTTCCAGATATCTAGTTAGGGAAGCACACCCTTCAAGGGAAGCTGTTTCCACAAGCTGGAGGACCACAGCAGGAGCCTGTGGGCTCTCAAAGAGGTCCACCGCTTAAATGGGTGGAGGGATTCTAATGGGCACTTTGAACCTTTTAGCATAGAAATTTCATATAACTCTAAAATGGAAAATGAGGGTGGAAGCGAAAGAAAGCGAGTAGATGTGTGCACTGAGAGACACCCAACAGTCAACATATGTGCAGATGTTGCTAAGTGGGGACCTGGGGGAGGTCACTGTAAGCCAAGCACTACTGTTCTGAAGAATTAGACTGTTTATAGTTTCTGCCCATCCTAACAACAGACTTTCCTTGTCTGGTCACTATACCTGGGTTAACATTTTAAAGACAGAAGATAGACTGAGTCCCCTTGGGTCACAAAATCACTTCGTTGGGTTGATTGTCTTTTGCTTTTGTTTTTTGAGAAATGGTTTCATGTAGCCAAGGCTGACCTCCAACACCATATAGGCCAGTATAACCTTGAACTCGTGATCCTTCTGCCTCCAAGTGCTGGGATTACAGGCTTATACCACCTCTCTTTGTTTAATGAGGTATTGAGGCCTAGGGCTTCACAAATTCTGGACAAACCCTCTACCAACTGAGCTATATTCCACACTGTGTGAAATCTTAAGAAAAAGTCAAATACCTAAAAACAGGAAGCTGAGAAGGGCAATTCCCAGAAACAGGGAGGAAAAGGAAGTTTACCACAACCGCTGGTTTGCAGTTGTATAGGGTAAATGTATCTAGATAGCTCACCTAACTCAGGACTTGAGTTAATAGTGCTTTGAGGCCCAATAAGAAGTATACTAAGAGACCACAGGTGTAACACACTTAATAGTCACTCAGGGGGAGACAAGAAAATGAGAGTCTTGTTTGTAGTCGCATTTTGACTACACGTTTTAGCTTGTTTTGTATTACTGTGGTAACACACTCCAAGCAAAAGCAACTTGAGGTGGAAGGAGCTTATTTGGTTTATACTCCCCAGGTCAGTCATGGAGGGAAGTCAGAGTAGGAACTGAAACAGACTGAATGGAGGTTCACTATTTGCTAGCTTACCCATGCTCCTGGTGGGCTAGCCTCTTTCTCATACAGCCCAAGACTACCTATCCAGAGATGGTACTGGCCACACTGGGCCGGATGACCACACTGTAGAAGAATGAAAACAGACTCATAGTTATAATTCTGCCCCCAAATCAACTCCAGGTGGTTCAGAGACCTCAATGATGAATTGCTAGGGGGAAACAGACAGGGGTGCTGGAAATACAATTCCATTTGCCCAGGAATTAAGGCTAACAATTGACAAATGGGACCTCATAAAATTTAAAAGCTCCTGCACAGCAAAGAAGACCATTAGTCAAATGAAGAGGAAGTCCCAAGAGTGTAGTGAGAATCCTTGCCATTTATACACCCAATAGAAGATTATTATCCAAAATAGACAAAGAATTTTTAAAAAAAAAAAAGAATCAAGAAAATAACTGACTGAATTTAAAAATGGCGTATGGGGCTGGAGATATGGCTCAGTGATTCATAGCACTGGGTGCTCTTCCAGAGGTCCTGAGTTCAATTTCCAGCAACCACATGGTGGCTCACAACCATCTGTAATGGGATCTGATGCCACACAAAATATAAAATAGATAAATCTTTTTTAAAAGAATGGTGTATGTAGGTCAACAGTTATCAAAAAATATATATATATATATCTTTAAGTGTTCAAAATCCTTAGCAATTAGAAAAATGTAATTTTGAAACTACCGTAATTTTGAAACTTCATCTTAACCTAGTCAGAATGCCTAAAATCAAGAAAAAACAAAACAAAACAAAACAACAACAACAACAAAAAAAAAAACAATAGCAAATGCTAGAGAGAATGATAGGAAAGGAAGACCTTCCTTCACTGCTGATGGGACTGAGAGCTGATGCAGCCACTGTGGAAATCAGTGAGGAGAATCCTCAAAAAGCTGAACGTAAATCTGGCACATGGCCCAGCCGTAGCACACCTTGGCATGTATTCAAAGGACTTCACATCCTACTTCATGGATACTTGCTTGCTCAGCCATGTTCAATGTCACTAGGAAGCTAGGAAATGGAAACAACCTATGTGTCTTTCAGCTGATACATGGACATGAATATGTGGCACATATGTACCGTGGACTACTCCTCAGCTGTAGAGAAAGCAGAAACTGTGAAGATTTTAGGTAAATGGATGGAAGTAGAATATATTTACTGAGCGAGGTAACCCAGAAAGACAAGCTTCCCATGTTCTCTTATTTGTGGATCCTAGCTCCAAGTCTCTGTATTTGACATATAACCCTTTAACTGCAGAAGCGAGGGAAGTAGAAATGGAATCTAGGGGACCAGGGAAAAGAGCTCTAGAGAAGATGAGATACTGGAACATAGACTATCTAGAGCCAATAGGATGACGACACAGGGGCTATGAAGGAAGAAAGAAAAACCGGAGATGAGAGGAGTAATGGGGAAGAGAAAGGAAAGGTAATGAAGACAAGAGGAAGAAAGGGACATAAATGCACTAAAGGTGTTTGAAAAAGCCAAATATACACACACATACATACATACATACATACACACATGCATACCAAACACACACATCCAAATTATACACACACACACATACACACACACACACACACACACACACACACACACATACATACATGCCATACACATTAATAGAATTGTGTGTGCCTGTGCACATGTGTGTGAATGTGTGTATGTGTATGCAGGTGAATGTACACACACGTATACGTGGAGGGCAGAAGTCAACATCAGAAACTGTTCCTCGGGTTCTGTCCACCTTATTTGTTAATTTGGTTTGTTGGTTATTTGATTATTTTGAGAAATGGTTTCACTGTGTAGACATATAGGTTTTTTTTTTTTACAGATTCAAACATTTGTGTGTGTGTGTGTGTGTGTGTGTGTGTGTGTGTGTGTGTGTGTGTACAAGTGCAGGTGCCTTGGGAGGCCAGAGAAGAAGCCATTGGATGCCCTGGATCTGAAGTTATAGGTGATAATGACCCATTAGATGGAGATACTAAGAACCACATTCCAGGCCTGTGCAAGAACAGCAGTCACGTTTAACTGCTGAGCCATCTGTCCGGCTTCATGATTCGTTGGGTTTTTTTGTTTTGTTTTGCTTTGTTTTGTTTTGCTTTGTATATTATTTTTACATTGTGCAAAGCAGGTATTATCACCCTCATTTTACAGATGAGAAACTTGAGGAGTAGAGGATAAAGTGACCACCAGAAATGCTTTTTTTTTTAAATAAAAAACTAATGTGTATAGGTAGACTGTATGGTAGGTATTTAAAAATTCATTTATTGTATTTCAAATGAATCTGAATTTTGTATTTTTTAAAATATTGTATTTTTAAATGAATTTCAGAATTTTCCAAAGGGAAAATTCAAGGCCAAGTATACCTGGCACTTTCCTCCCTAAGGCAGAGTCTCCCTAGATCCGCTGGAGCAGTGGCATTCTGGGAAAGACACACCTGTGTGACACCACCCCGTGCTTCCCCTGTCCCCAGCAGCTGCATACTGGCCATCCTCGGCTCACTGTGGAAACCTGGTGTGTTCTGCTCAGACAAGATTCAATTACTACCCAACTGTTGTCATCAAAATGTTCTTTACCAAGATGAGGAAACAAATTATAAGTGCATCGCCCAAGTGAAGATCAAACTAATGAAAATTCTTCTCTAACAGTAAAGATGGAAAAATATATATATTGAGCAAATGTCTAGGAGAAATAAACATGCATTTCACTTTTGCTTTTCCTAAGGCCAATTTGAAAACAAATTTTAAAAACTCAACTGTTCAATTGTCTCTCATTTGCTGAGGCCATACTTGTGTGGCTCTTGGCCAAGGGTTTGTACAGTCTACACATTGTCCTAGCATATGTCATAGAGGGCAAAATGGGGTCAAAATGAGAGAAACAAAGACCCCTGGGGCTGAGGAGATGGCTTAGCAGGTAATGTGTTTGCCTCAAAAGTTTAAAGAATTAAATTTGGATCCCCAGAATCCTCTAGAAAGTCAGGTGTGGTGATGCATGCCTGTAACCCCAGCACCTGAGAGGCGGAGACAGAAGAACCCCTGAGGATCAGTGACAGTTAGCGGGGCCTACATGGAAAGCTTCAGGTTTGGTGAGAGAAATGTCTCAAAACCTAAGTTGGAGGGTTGGGAAGATGACGTAGGTGTTAGGAACAGGTGTGACTTTTCCAGAGGACTGTGGTTTTATTCCCAGCACCAACAGTGGGCTCCCCACAACCGCCTGTCACTCCCCCTTCAGGGATCTTCTGCCTTATTTTGGCCCCCAGGGGCACCTGCACCCATGTGCGTGCGCGCACACATACACACACACACACACACACACACACACACACACACAGAGAGAGAGAGAGAGAGAGAGAGAGAGACTAAATATACAAATTAATAATAATAATATAATAACAAATACAATAATTGAACCTTTAAATACCTACCATACAGTCTACATATACACATTAGTTTTTTATTTTAAAAAAAAAAGCATTTCATTTATTCTTTGACAATTTCAGACATGTATATAATATATCTGCCTCCAACTCTCCAATCCTACTCATGCTTCTTCTCCAACACATTTCCCTTCCACCTTTCTGTCCTCTTGTTTTTAATAATCCACTAAATCCAGTTTGTGCTATACATATGCACATGCATGGGGGGGCAACCACTGGAGCATGGGCAATCTACCAGAGGACACACACACACACACACACACACACACACACACACACACACACTATCTTCTCCCACCCCAGCAACCATCAGCTGCCTCTAGCACCAGCACCTCAGTTAGAGATGGTCCTCATTAGACTTTCTCCCATCTGACTGACTTGATCCTGGGCAGATCTTGTGCAAGTAATATAACTGAACAATAGCAGTGGTGAACTCGCGACTGCATAGCCATGTCATGAGCACAAGGCAGTACTCTGTAACATCTCTCCCCATTCCCTGGCTCTTACGGTCTTTCCATTCTGTTCCCCTAGATGTTTCCTGCACCTTTGGAGCATTGATGTAGATCTTCCGATTAGGATTGACCACTTGACAATTTCTTATTCTCAGCATGTTGGCCACCTTTAAAAATGTGTGTGTGTGTGTGTGTGTGTGTGTGTGTGTGTGTGTGTGTGTGTGCATGTGCGTGCGCGCGCGTGCATATGAAAGCAGGTGCCCACTGAGTCAAGAAGAGAACATTAGATCCCCTGGGCCTGGAGTCACAATTAGTCATGAGGCTTCTAAGTAGGGTTCTGGGAACTCAGGCCTTCTGCAAGAGCAGTGCATACCCTTGACTACTGAGCCACCATTAACCGTGCAGCACTGTAGGATTCTGTGGTAGTAAAATAGCAATTTCCCTAAAGGGCTCATTTGACAGTCAAGTCAAGAGCATGTAAATTGATAGACGATATAAAACCAAAATTGCTAATGTAGAAAACAAACCCATTTATAATAGTACTAGAAAGCATGAGATAGAGCTGAAGAGATGGCTCAGTTAATACAGTGCTTGCCTTGAAAGCATAAAGACCTGGGTTCAATCCTCAGCAACCACAGTAAAGTCAGGAGAGGCACTGGAGAGATCAATCAAAAGTTGAAAGTGTGTGCTGCTCTTGTAGAGGACTACAAGACTACTCTAGTACCCATAGCAAGCATTCCACACCCACCTGACCTCCAGCTCCAGGGAATCCAGTGCCCTCTTCTGGCTTTAGAGCGCACCTGTACTCATTTGCACAGACACAGTGGTGGCATACACTTGTAATCCCAGCCCTGAGGAGGCAGAGGCAAGCAGATCCCTGAGGCTCGCTGGCCAACCAGCCAGCCTAGCCCACCTGAAGAGTTCCAGTACAATGAGAGGTTGTGTCTCCAAATAAACTGGATAGTTCCTAAGAAATAACTCTAGCAGATGACCTCAGCCCTTTGTGCGTGCGCGCGCGCGCGCGCGCGCACACACACACACACACACACACACACACACACACACACACACGAACACATTCACAAAAAGAAAGAACAAAATGGGAATAAATTTAACCAAGAATGTTAAATGCTTGCACACTGGAAAACATTAAACATTGATGAGAGAATTGAAGAGGATACAGTTTAGTTCCCATCGTGAATTGGAAGAATTAACATTGTAAAAGGCCATCCTATCCACAGTTGCATACAGACTCAGCATAACCTCCATTGAAATTCTAGCAGTGTATATTCACAGAAATTGAAAAAAAATTCTAGAGTGCATATGGAAACTACTGAAGATCTTGAATAGCCAAAAATCAATCTTGACAAAAAAAAAAAAAAGCTGGATGCACCACAACTCATGATTTTAAATTAAATTAAAAATTGTAGTAATATAGACTGCTTATTTATTCATTTATTCATTTATTTATTGGGGGATACTAGAATATATACTAAACACACATTCACACTCACAGAGACAGAGAGAGAGAGAGAAAGAGAGAGAGAGAGAGAGAGAGAAACACAGACAGAGACACGGACACAGATCAGTTGAACAAAACAGAGACTCTAAAATAAACTGGAGCATATACAATCAAGTAACTTTTGACAAGGCAACTCTGTAAACCCAGTATACAAAGGGCAGTGTTTTCAGAGAATGGTCTTAGGAAAATGGATATCCTCATGCAAAAGCATGGCACTGGGGCCTTGGCCTTTAACACTGTGTTCAAAATTCAAACACATAACTGGGGAGATGGAGTGACAGCTTGGTTAGCTCTGGGGGCCCCTAGTGCAGTTTCCAGCACCCATACTGGGTGGCTCACAACCACCTCTAATTCCAGCTCCAGGGGCTCCAACATATTCTTCTGATATTGGAGATCACCAGTATACATGTAGCACACACACATTCACATAAGCACACACACACACACACACATTCACATAAACACACACACACACAGTGCACATGCACACACACAAATTTTAAAAAAAAAATACAAAAATAAAGTTTTAAAAAATGCAAGCCCTACATAATTTTAAGAAACTGTAAGTCACCTAGAAAAAAGCATAGGAAGACATTTTGACCTTGACCTTGGTAATAGAGTTTTTGGTTTGGTTTGGTTTTATTTTTGTTTTTGTTTTTTTGATATCACACAAATGTCCAGACAACAAAGCAAAGAAAGACACATAGAACTATAAAAAATGAAGATGATGTCATGCTTGGACTTCACGTGGGATTCCTAACAACTAAAGCAGAAGCTGTCTCTGACTCAAACTTGATGTGCCACAGTGGGTTGATATCCACGGGAGGCCTACCCTTCTCTAAGGAGAAAGGTGGGGAGAGAAAACGGAGGGATTGTGAGGGAAGGAGGGAGGGACCACTGTGATCTGGATGTAAAGTAGACATTATGCCAGGATGGAAGCAATGGCTACTCCTTCTGTGCCTGGATACCAAGGCAGGCACTGTGACTTGGACATGGATGAATGTGTTTCTGATCCCTGCATGAAGGAGGTTGTATACCTCAAGGAGATAGGAAGATACATAGGTATCTGTCCTCAAGAGTATTCTGGTGTGAACTGTGAGTTGGAGATTGATGGATATGGATGCCAGCCCCGTCTCTATGTTTCAGGATGCTCTGGGGGCTCACTTCTGTTATGCACCTGAATTCCTTAGAGATCACTGTGAACTCAACTTTGAAGAATGTGTCAGTTAGCCATGTCTCCATGGAAGTCAACTACTACTGTCTAGATTCACAAGACACACTGAGACTCTGATGTCTCTTTGTTGGTCAAAGCCTTGTCACAATGATGTCTTCACACAAGTGAAGATGCTGTTGACAGCTATATATGTCATGACTTGCCTGGATACACACGTCCTTAAGACGAACATAAATGAAGGCAGTAGCAACACCTGCCAATTTGGAGGGGAATGTGGCCAGCTGTCCTCAGAGGACCAATAGGGACACATTGCAGGCCTGACTTCCTTCTTTGGCTACCTTGGAGCCTCAGGCTATGTTTTTATCTGTCAGCCAGGATTCACATGCTATACACTGGGCTTTTGCAGGGTTCTGGAGATTCAAACTCGGGTCCTCAGACTTGCACAACTGCCTTTTTTTTTTCTCACAAAGCTATCTCCCCAGCCCTCTTCCTCTACTTTTAAAACCATTCATCACTCCCTTGGGAAAATATTAGCAGTTTGACAAGTATGAGATTCTTCCTCATGACTTCCTTCTGACCATAATTTGCAAACAGAGAACACAACAAAAATCAAGGAAACAAACACAAAAAGACAAATCCAAAACTCAAGTATAACCTGTCTTTATCTTTTCCTCCTAAATGCAATCAGAGTCAACTATGTCTTCATTACTAACCCTTTATCCTGATGGGAGAGAGACCCTACAGTGATTACCATAGCTATGTACAGAAACAACCAGGGGGTTCAAGTCTGTGACTGGGAAAACTGTATTCAGTCTGAGCCTAGAAAGCTTGGCTGACTGTAAACTTGAGCAAACCCATAGAAGCTTCTGCTTCTACTGGTTTTTGCTTCAGGCTCTTACCTTGAGTTCCTGTCCTGATAAGTTGTGACATAGAAGTATACCTCTAATAAATGCTTTTATTTTATAAGGTGAAATAAATTCTTTCCTCCTTTATGTCTGTTTTGGTCATAGTGTTTTACCTTAGCAACAGAGAGGAAACTAGAATAGTTTGTGATTGATTGATGCATAGAAAATAAAAAGGTAATGCTTAATTTCTTTCCTTCCTTCTTTCATTTTGTTTTGGAGGAATTGTGTTTTTTGTTTGTTTGGATTTTTTTTTGAGAGAGAGAGAGTTTTAATATGTAGCCCAGGCTGACTTAGAACTATGTAGCACAGGTTGTCCTCAAGCTCACAATATTCCTGCCTCAGTCTCTGAAATGATGGGATTATAGGAATGACCCACCAACACAACCACGTCTTGCTCCTGGTTTGCTTCCTTTACACATGCTCAGTTCATACTTGTGAGACTCTAAGGGTGTAGCTTCTGACTTTACTAGGGAACACAATCTCACAGCAAACTCTAATCTATCATCCAACATGAAACCATCAATACTTAAACATACATACAAGTGAAATCATACAGACTGAGCAGGTTACCTTTAGGAATATATATGTATATACACATAATACGCATGTAATAACAATTAATGAAAAAAGAGATCACAAACTTGGAAGAGAGAAAAATGGCATGTGTGGGAGGGTTTGGGAAGGAAGAAGAGAAGGGAGAAATGATGTAATTATAATCTCAAAAACTAAAAGAAATAAATTGTAAATGAAAATTGTCCAAATGTAGTATGAGCAATAAAGACAGAGATCACAAAATAAAATAAGATAAAAATTTCTAGCTGTATGTTTTCAAATAGCTAAAAGAAAGACTTTTAAGTGTTCTTGCCACACAAAAAAGTGTTAAGTATTTGGTACTAAACTGCATGCTGATTGGCTCAGCCTGATAATCCACAACACAAATACACGTTGAAACATCCTGAGGTACTCGGCACAATTAGTACTTGTCAGAAAGAAAGTAAAACTTTGAAAAACAGATCTTCTGGGAATGCAACTCTTTTAGGAAGTAATTGGCTGTGTTGGTAGAAGGACGATAAGGACTCCCTCAGCTGTGGAGAATGTTACTGGCTGGGAGTCACTTGGCTCCATTCTGGACATTTTGCTGGCTGCTGGAGCTCCACATCCGAGTGACTCTGGCAAGCCTGCCAAGGTGGTTTGTAGATAAGCTTAAGCAATGCTAGGAGTTTCTGGACCCAGAGACTGCAGAGCAATCATTGCTGTGTCTAGGCTTGTGGTGACCAGAGTAAGAGCTGAGGAAAATACAGGGCAGTCCTAACTACTCACCTGCCATGATGTCTGCTTCAAGTTCCTACTTGAGTTACAGCCTTGGGTTCCCTCAGTGGTGGACTGTGATCTGAAAGATAAAAAAAATCCTTTCCTACCATAAATTGCTTTTGGTCAAAGCATTTTATCCTAGCAACAGAAAGGAAACTCCAGCAACATTCTACTCCCATCCCATACCAAGACAGCCTCATTTAGATCTAAAAGTCTTTGCACATAGCAAAGTTTATGTTGAAATGATCAGAACGGATCTTTAATGTGACATGACTGGGATTCTTGCATCAAAAAGACAAGAGACAGTGACTACGGGGAAAGTCAAGTGAGACAGACAAACACAGGGGAAGCAATAAGTTTGGTAGCCAGCTGGACCTAGGCCATAGGCCATATATGTAGCTTGCCAATCTCATAAGCAAGATTTTCCCCTTGAGTAATGAAGTTTCCATGGGTTGGCAGCCTCCTTTTCTCATGTGGACTCTTCCCCAGGGGAAAGAGCTGAACTTCTCTCAGAGAGAGCTGCTTTACCCAAGGTCAATGTGCCTTCTAAGGGTATCCTAGTTCAGGGACTGGCAACGTATGGTGATGTGGAGTGATAAGGAGACTTCCCATGCCCTGTTACTATCATTAACCAACCAGACAGGGAGAGCATATCAGTTGACTTAGTGTATTTTATGGCTCTGTGTTTCTCCAGCTAAACCTGTTCTGTGATAAAGGTAAGTTCGATAACAGAATCAGGAATGTGATAGTTCAACCGAATTATCAGCTCAAGTGGATTGAGAAGTGCCTAAGATGTTCTAGTTCTGGATGAACCTGTGATGGTGTTTCCAGATATTATTGAATGAGGTAGGCTATGATCTGCCCTGAATATGGACAACATCAGCCCATGGACTGAGGGTCAGAAAGAATAAAAGGGGAGAAGGAGAAATACAACAGCACAGGGATGTTCTCCCTCGTGTGTGTGTGCATGTGCGTGTGCATGTGGGTGTGCATGTGCGTGTGCATGTGCATGTATGTGTCTTTCTCTCTCTTTGTCCTTTCTTTCTGGCTGCCATGTTGTGAGCTTCTCCTTCTGCCACATACACCTTCCTTTTAAGGATGAACTGAGATCTCTGAATCTATGAGTCAAAATGAAACTTTTCTCCACTGTTTTACTTGGGTATTTTTATCACAGGAAAGAAAGAAAGGAAGAAAGAAAGAAAGAAAGAAAGAAAGAAAGAAAGAAAGAAAGAAAGAAAGAAAGAAAAAATAGAAACAAACAAACAAAACTTAACACAGAAGGAACTCTCCAAGTCCTATCAGTCCTCCCCTTACTTTTCCTTTTTTCTGTTCAAATTCTGATTGTTTTTCTTTAGAATGATAAGAGCACTGTATTAGTTAATTTTCTGTTATGCAATGAATACCCTGACATAAGACAACTGTCAGGAGAAGTGGATTTATTTTGGCTCACAGTTCAGAGAGGACACAGTCCATCATGGGGAAGAAGACATCACAGCAGGAGCACAAGGCTAGCCTGGCAGTCAGGAAGCAGAGTGGCCACACTCCATCAACAAACAAGAAACAGAGAAGACAGAAAGTAGCACCAGGCAATAAAACTTCAAACCCTGCCCGCTGTTGATTCACTTCCCCCAGCAAGTCTCTACCTGCTAAAAGTTACATGACCATCCCAAACAGCGCCACCACGTGGGGAACAAGTGTTCAAACACAAGCCTGTGCTAGACTCAGCATATCCAAACCACAGCAGGTGCTGGATCAAAACATAAAATAATATCTCTGGGAGTTGTTCTGTGCTATTTCATCCAAATTGAAGCACCCCTTCTAAGATGGAAGACTCAGGAAGTCATGCATTTTACCAGAGTTTGTAAGTTCTAAGATTCCTAAGGTCTCTCCATATGGTTATAAAGACACTGAACAATGAAAGGGGAGAGGGGTCTCTTCTATTAGCCAAACAGCTTACGTATGCTGCGGGGAGCTCTCAGGATACAGCGTTTCATGATTCATTAATCATGCTAGGGTGGCCTTTTTGGTGAGTCATCCATGCTCCTGAAAGCAACCCCAAACAAACTCACCAGCTCACTAACCTACACTCGGGTGGAATCATTCCTTCAGACTGTCACGGGTGCCCTATCTGAGGTAAATACGTGTTTGTTCTCATCCCTTCACTACAGCGTAAGCATTTTGCTCGGGGACATCTGCTGCAGAAGCAGAGGGAAAGCTGACAGAGGAACTCTCTGGGTCACCATTGACACTCCGTGTTCCCCGACTCCGTTTGTCTGTTGGTCATAATTGCTAATAAGGAAGCTCCCAAGCATTCATTTGCTTACTTTGCTCCTAAATGTAAAAATAAATTGCTCCAAATTTGTTGTGGCAGGATTCTGCAGGGTGCCAGTGGGCATATTTGCCATTCTTGGCAGATTCCCATGGAACTCTGTGACAATCTGTCTTGTCAGCAGACCCTGTCTTGCCCTGCTTTGCAAGGTGGCTTGCCCATTCACCCGTCCCTAGCTGAAAGAAGATGATGCTTATAACTTCAATGTGAAAAGTCACGTCCGGAGCCAAGGGCTCAGAAGGAAACAGGGGGGCAGTGTGGAGACAACAGGATTTGACATCGATGGTCATTGGCAGGAACCCACAACAAATTATCTTTAATATTTTCAATCACTGTAATGCACTAATGTGATATCCTATGTTAATTAAGTTTTTGTCAACTTGACACAAGCTAGTGTCTGGGAAGAAATTGAGAAAATGCCTCCATAAGATTTGCCTATAGATATTAGTATTTTATTGATTAATTATTGATATGTCTGCCCTACTGTGGACTGTGCCACTCCTGGCCATATGATCCTGAGATGTATAAGAAACCATGCAGAGTGAGCCATTGTGAATAAGCTAGTTAGCATTCCTCCTCCTTAGCCTCTGCTTCAGTTCCTGCCTCCAGGTTCCTTATATGACTTCCTTTCATGATGCACTATAAAGTGTAAGATGATATAAACTATTTCCACCTCAAGTTGGTTTTGACTGTAGTGTTTCTGCCCCAAAATAAAAAGCAAACTAGGACAAATTCTATACAGACATGGCAGCTCTAAGATGCTTCAGTGTTTGTAGACAGCCTCCTTGTTGAACCAGGATCTGATTCAGAGCTGAAGCATGGGAGGCTAGAGAGATGGCTCCATCAGTAAAATGCTTACCTTGCAAGCACGAGTATCTGAGTTCAGTCCCCAGAACTCAGGTTTAATAGTCAGGTATGATCGCATACACTTATGATCCCAAAACTGGAAAGGTGGGGCAGGAGGATCCCTGCTGCTCGCTGGCCCCAGCCAGCCACCCTTGCTTGCTGAGCTCTAGGGCAATGTGAGACCCTAGCTTTAAAAACATAACTGGGGCTAGAGGATGGTGCAGAGGTTAGCATATATTGTTGTTGAAGAGGATGTGTGTCCAGTTCACACCACTATTCTCAGTGGCTCACAGCTGTCTGTAACTCCAGTTCCAGGGGCATCTGTTTTCTCTGGCCTCTATGGGCACCCTATGTACACTGTACATGTATATATACAGACACACAGGTATACATAACTTAAAATAATGACATAAATAAATCTTTAAAATATAAAAATAAAACAATATATACACACGTTCAAGGGTAAATGGCTTCTGAAGGTTAAAACCTGAGATTGTTCTCTGGTCTCCATGAGCACCTAACATATATATGAGCCTTCATGCACATGAAAATGTGCACATGCATACACACACATGCACACACACCTGCATGTACACATACATGCACACACATACACATGCACATACACCTGCATGTACACACACATGCACACACACATGCACATACACCTGCATGTACACACACATGCATACACACACATGCACATACACCTGCATGTACACACACATGCACACACACACACATGCACATACACCTGCATGTACACACACATGCACACATATACACGCATACACACACATGCAGAAATAGACACACACGCGTGTATACTCACACATATATACACACACATGCACACACACACACACTCATACACATGCTGACTTATGGAAAAAATCTCCAATGTTCTTCCAATTTAATTCTACAAAGAGACCTTCCAAGAAAACATGAGGCTAGAGAGAGACTTAGCAGTCATGAGCCAAGAATAAATTGGCAGACAACATAAACACATGAACTATCTCAGGAAGATCTAAGGAGAAAAAGAAAATGCCCCAAACCTCAAAGAGATGTCAGTTGGGGAAAAAGGATGAGCCCAGATGAACCAGAAGGGAGATCAGAGAAAATAGATAAGGGGGAAGCAGGGACTGAAAGACCCTTGAAACTCCTGTCAGGTTAACCAGATCAGTGAGTTCCTGATTCAATGAGAGATCCTTTCTCAGAGTGTGGTAAAGAGTGATTGGGGAAGCCACTTCTGGCTTCAACACATACATACACATACACTCACATGCACATGCACACATGCGCACACACAATTGGGATAAGGAGAGTGACAATTGTCCCTATCTTAGTTTCTTAAACAGATAAGAACAGAGATGATCAAATGGCTTTTCTACTGATCATCCAGGGGCATCAGCCCACTGCTTATTTCCTAGTTTTACATATAAAGATGACACCACAGCACAGCCAGATGGGTAAAACCATAGGATGTGACTGGAAAGACAGGCAAGTAGGCACTGAAGAAGGAGCAGCACTAGAGTCCACTTGATGGTAGCTGAGTCTTACCTTTCTTTTCTTTAAAAGGATCTGAACTTTCTAGATGTTTATGTTCTCCCAACAGACCATTTCAACAGCTTGCAAGCATTCTAGAGGCTACACTTTCTCTTAAGAAAGTATAACACCATCTCCAGGTCTCACATACATGTTCTGAAGTGTCCCAGAGCCCCAAACCAAGACCATTTTTTTATGTATCCTTTTAAACTGGCAATAAAATCAATTATTTCTGAGATGATTTCATTTGGCAAAGCAGACATTCTCAACAAAAGTAATTAGTGTTAAATCTTCAGTTTTTCAGAGACAAGTGGTGCTAATGAGGAATGGGTGTTACGACGAGGTCGAAGGTAACATTCCAATTGCAGGGTTTTGCCAAGGATGGAAATAGGGCATCTGAATGATGTTGCAAATTAGGAGTTGGGAGAATAAAACCTTGGTAACTGAATTGCAGCACGTAATCTAGGCAGAAATGAATCTTTATCTTCTCTCTCAACTTTCTCCCTTCCTGGGTAAAGACTGGAACACAATGGTAACTTTCAGTTGTCTACACTATCCAAAATATTAATTTTTAAAATCTCATTTAAAAAAAGATAGTCTCCACTTAATAAGCTGGGGAAAGTGGGCATTCGAGGCTTATCTGAGGAAGGTATTTTGTTTTGGTGTTTATTTTGTATATCCAGTGTATTCATGGAATATTATTGCTCTTTATTAGTAAGTCTGAGCAAAACTAACACAACACTAGGAGAAAACACTTGTCATGTAGCCGTCTGCTTCTCACTCAAACAGCCTATCCAGGACTGAGGTTTGTTAAGATTCTAAAAGGAAACCAACTCACAAGTCTCAGGAATTCAATAAAACTCACAAATCTCAGGAATTTGATAAAACTTACAAGTCTCGGGAAGCACCTGAAACTTAATAGGACTCACAGGCACCTTCTCAAGGTTATACAAACAGTGACAACTGGTAAGAAAAGGGTCTTTTCTGACAATCCAAGCTGCATGCAAGTGAGACTCCATTATGCAGCCAATGTACCTAAAAAAAAAAATCCATGTCTCCTTTGAAAATAAACAGCTACTGTATCAAGTTGTCTTTTCGCTTCACAAGGAATGCAGCTTTCAGGAGTTGTTATCCTTGCTGGGGTAGGTTTTTTAGTGATGCTGCTGCTTCTGAGTCACATGTGTTCCTATAAGTAACCCCTCACTCATATTCCTGTAGGTAGCTCTAATTAATTCACCAATTCACTAATCTAGACTTGGACAGAACTGTTTCTTTGGTTTGTCACTTCAGTGCCACATCTGGGGTGAACAGACATTTATGTGTCTTTCCCCAGGAAAAGTAACACAATATGTTTCTGCCTTGTCTCTCAACGTCCCATTTACACTATCCACTCTGGTAAGGGGTGAGCCTCTGGATTGTATTTGCCACACCATCAGTCAAAGGCAGACAACTTTGCATTGATATGCACTGTACATGGTGGAAGGAATTTTTGGCAAACAGTTTCTGCCTACCCAGCTCCTTAGTACGCACCTGTTGTCTGAGTCTTCTCATTCACGTTATTAATATGTTTTCACTGTGTAACCCATTGCTCTTCAACCCAGAAAGGGTGTTCTTCCCCTAAGGTTCCTCGGTTGCTTGTGTTCCCTCTGGACTTCATATTTTAGAATTTGCAACAATAATACTGCTTAGGGTGACCATGGGATCCCAATTTCAAATATGTTTATTGAGAGGGTAATTCTTCTCTTCCAAGGAGCATCTGGACTCTTATCTTGGCATGAAAAGAAACTGACCTTGTGTGGAAGCTCCAGAAACATGTTCACTTCCTGATTGGTAGCTTCTTTAGTTCTGAGGTCATTGGTACGGGAAGGGAGCCTACAATGATGGCATACCCAAATGTCACAAGCCATAATACTTCCTTGTCTCCAACATATTAAGAACTGAGAACATCACAGAAGTACCAAATATACCTCTTCTCATACAATCATGCTCTTGACAGTTGCTAGGACATGGCTCTACACTGTTGCCAATTCCGAAATTACAGTGCCTTATTTATTTATATTACACTCTCAACAATGGCCATGTAGTCATTATGATTAGTTAATGTTAATAAAGTAATACCAAAAAATCGGTCAGGTTCCCCAGCAGGAATTCTGTCTTCCAATCAAGATGGAGGTGGAAAGATGGAGGGAGACTGTCAAGGTTGCCCCTTTGATGACCATCATAAAGAACACTATGATTACAAATTCATGAGCTGAGAAACATGGCATGTGGATGGAGCACATCTACAAAGCATTCAGGCCAGAGTACATGAGAGTGTGTCAGAGACTAAACTACATAGGTCACTAAAGCACCAGCCAGCATTCCTTTAAGAGAATGAGAAGAAACCCAGATGGGGTGAACCATGTTTAAGGACTGCATTCATGAAGATTTGGTAATTAAAGTTTGCACTAAAAGCAGGACTCAGCTAGGACTAACCATAAGGCTTCCTTTCCTCCAGCCCTTCCAGTGCAGCAAATGCTAGCATGATCGCCCTGGTCCTTCTCAATTACAAAGAACACTAAGTGGCAGAAAGAGAAGACTAACCAGGCTAGAATACACTATATGGTTAACTAGAGGGGATCCCCACATTTCCCTAAGCAGGAAGAATTATCTTGCCTGGCTTAAGGGACTTTGGAGCAAGGGAGGAAGCAGGGAGGATCTTAGAATATTGAAAACTTGAATTCACACATAAAAGAGAGCTCATCCTTACCAGAAACAACCCAAGCCAGGGCTCCAGAGAGCTAAGAATAAATACCACTCTACTCTAGGGATACAGGACAGACCCAAGGGAAGAACAAAAAATAGCACCCAGAGACTTACCTTCTGGCAGTTAGAGCATGTCTTCCATTTGTTCTAGGCCAAGCCAGTGGTCATGTAACTGGAATACCAGAGTTCGTCATTACGTGTTCTGTACAGATGCCAATGAGCAGAGTCGGGACTTGAATCTTTAAAGCTGCTTTATTCAGAGAGCTGGCTATCTTAGAATACAGTAGAACAAAAAGTCTGTCTGCATCTCATCTTCAGCTAGCAGATTATGTGGGTAGAAGAGAAAGGAGAGGGGAAGCAATACTCAGCCCATTCCAGAATTCAGGCTTGCCCATCTTCAAGTGGCCAGCGCATACCCAAGACTTGTGAGGTTTATGCCTCTCCTTATCATTCTTTGGACTCTTCCCTCATTCTTAGGATGCCTGGGCTCAGGCACACATTGAAATGCTGAGTCTTATTAGTTTCTGCAGGTATTAACCTTGTATTCCTCCAGGGATGTGTGATCTGGGAGACAGTGAACCCAGAACAAGCCAACCACTAGTGGTGAGCATGCGCTGAACTGGTAACAACGTCTGTGTGCTGATTCTTTGCGATGATGCGGGGCACAAGCACATCTCTATAACACAAAATCTAAAGTGCTCCTGTCCATCCCTCCTGTCCCCTGTCCCCTGCCAGTCAGAACCGGGAAGGCAAGCTAAAGCAGAACTTCATGCAGGAAAGCAACTAGAGCAACTGACACTGGGCAGAGACTCCAGGGGTGGATGTGGGGGATTTGGCAGCTGGAGTTCTTAATTCCCCACCACTACCACAGGAGGCAATGCAGAAGGCACCTAAAAGCAAATCAGTCTGGCTTTCAATGCAAAGGTTCAGCTGATGCTGGAGTTACAGACCCGGTAGCTACATCTGAGTCTCAGAGAACCACGGTAAATATGTAGCATTTGCATGTCTCCCACTTGACTTTCTATGACCTGTCGTCTGTGGTTTCTCTCCAAGCCGGATTTTATCTTCAGCGTGGAAACTCATCCATTAACGCCCATTTTCTGCCTTAATTTAAGATAAAGAAATTGTAGGTGCAAGGCACAAGACCCCCTGTGGTGTCCTGTAAACAGGTGCATCAGACCTTTGGGGTGTAGGGGCTTGTCAGGGCACATACTCAGAGTACGAAGACAGTCCAATGTTGAAAGAACCAAAAGTAACCTGAACAGGACCCCTCCCCACCACTCCCCAGCAAAGAACTAGGTGAACAACAAAGAAAGACACTGCATAAGAGATTCACAGAATCTAAAGGAATAGAACAAGGCTAGCTAGGCTAAGGCACCCACCTGCCCTCACCTTGCCTTCTGTTGGAGTGAGAACTAATGTCAGCTCAAGTAGCCTCCTGTGGGAAACAAAATAACAGACATAGCTTTCTACAGGCATTGCCAGCAACCAACATGAGGCTCCAGCTGGAGATTTTCCAAGGTAACAATGTCACAGACATCTTTAGCTATGAACACCCCACGGGGCTCAGGTGGTCGGGTATGAGAGCAGCCCAGGGGGCATGGTTCTGCAGTCTTCATTAATTCTCTTCACACAGACAATTCCCTTCACTGGAAGTTCTTCTCTGGGCTTCGTGTGCAACCCCATTCAGCGTGGACTTTATTACCCCACCGCAAAGTAGCTGAAATTGGAGGACAAGCCCTTCATGACCCAACTTTAGCTAGGCACCTCTGACCTAGCTTTATGTGCCTATCTTTGGCTGCTCTGCCTTTTTGCAAGACTCCTGGTAAACTATCTTTGCAATCCCTTGGCAGTCTTAGCTCCCACCATGGCAGGAGTGGGTGGTGTTGAGATTAACATGTTGAATTAGAGAGTAGAAGGTTAAGAACGCTTGCTGTCTTCCAGATGACCCGAGTTCAGTTCCCAATATCCACCTTGGCTCAGAACAACCTGTAATGGCAGCTTCAGGAGATCCAACGCCCTCTTCTGGTCTCCTGAGGCACTGCACACAAGTGTCATACACACAAATATAAAAACAAAATAAAAAAGAAATCTTTTTTTTTTTTTTTTAAAAAAAGCTTAACTTGTCAAATAAACCAGTTGGAAGATGGCTGGATACTCTTCCTGTCTTGGGTCACATGTAATGAAAGAAATCAAATCTAAGAAAGGCCTGTGATACACAAACCCAAGAGAACGAGGTGCTTTGTAATGAAGTATATAATATCACCATACTCCCAATGCAGCACGTTTGAGCAGATGCCCTTTTCCAGGGCACTAGCCCATCCATATTTTCAGGCATGTCTTTCTCTTATAAACAAACAAACAAACAATAACAAAAGGTCTCTATTTCTATTTATGTACAAAGTGCCTTACTAAATATGTGTGCCTGGTTCAATTGCCTGTCCCAAGACATGAAACCCCAAAACTTCAAAGGGTACTCTTCAAATTGAGATCCACGCTTATGACACTGCCCTGACTGCCTCTGTGCTCTGCTCGTCTTTATAAGAACTCTCTTACCTTTCATGTCTCCCCTCAGTCACTTGCTATCCATTGACCCCTTTATTCTGCTGCTCCCTGGGTATAATAAATCTTGAGGTCTTTGCTGTGTTTACAGTTATCTCAACCTCTTCTCCATATTGAGATAAAGACAACTGGTCTTACAGTCCTCTGGAATGACATTTCTTTCCATCTTACCCAATTCTCTTCTTTTTCCTTCCACACCGCTTCCCACCCTTTATATTCTTTCCTAAATGTGCTCTTTCTTTAAGGAAACTAGTAAGTGGTACTCAGTTTCTTCATCTTCCATCTTGTCGTAGAACAAGGCTGCGATCGTGACTCAATCACTAGGGTGCTTGCCTTGCAAGCATGAGAACCTGAGTTCAGTGCTCAAAACCTGCGTAGAAATCCGGATTATACATGCTGGTTTATAATCCTAAAATATCGAGATGGAGACGAGAAGCTCACTGGCCAGCTAGTGTAGATTTCATGGTGAATAACTAGGTAAGTAGAAGACCCTGTATCAAAGAAACTGTGGAGGGTACCTAAGGAACACGTGTGAGGCTGCACCCTGACCACAGGCACATATGTACCCATGGAGACGCATGAACATATAGGGGATGGATAGTACATACCGCTCCATTGGAGAACTTACATTCCATCCCCAGTGCCCAGCCTCGTTGCTCATAACTACCTGTAACCCTAGCACCAGAGAATCTGATGCCCTCTTCTGGGTTCTGCATAGACCTGCACTCATGTACATACACACACACCTAAAAAATAAAAATAAATCTTAAAAAAAAATAGTCTAATGCCTACCCTACTTCACAGAGACCCTCTTCCCCAAATGCTCACAGTTATCTCTTTTGCTGAGGATTTGACTGCTTCGCTGATTAACTCGAATGGTAGTAACTACCGGAGAATGTCATTTGGAAGTTAAGTGGGAAAGCCAATTGTGCATTATGAATCTGAAATTACTTTCCTTGGGATGCTCTGGAATGGAATTATCAAGGCTTTCTTTAATTAATTTGGTAGGGAGGTTTATTGTGGGGAGCTTCTGGGATAACGCACATGCTCTGATAAGAGAAGCAGACGGCTGCCATTTGAGTGCTCAGACTCCAGAGCCCTGTGGACTAGAGAAGTGTTCCACACATGCCCATTCGGTTACCTGGCAACTCATAAATGGACTCTATTGTAGGTGCCAGGAGAAAGGAGAGCCTGAGGATGGCTCCCTTCTCCATGGAGCTCATCTCCTGTCTATGACACTACTGTCCACGTCGTTCATGAGTGTGAACGTCAACCAACTCTGTCAGCCTACTGAAGGAGTTGGAAATTCAGAAAAGCAACTGGATAAAGAGACTCGATAATATGAAAACTTCACCCTTAAGGGGGCACAATCCACACACTTGGGATTAGAAAATCCATTTCTTTCTTTAAAATGATAATTTTACCTTGTAGCAGAGAGGCAATGAGTCACTCTGACACGTCTGACTCTGAATCATGTGCTCTGCAGCCCTGCCCTGAGCACAACACACTTGGGGCGGGGCATCTTCATCCAGACTGTAGCACTGAGCCTAGTGCTCTTCAAAGATGCTTTATAACCATCAAGAATCCCTTCAAAGTATGCTTTCTGGGGCTGTGGACATGGCTCGGTGGATGAGTGTGCTTACCGTACAAGCATGTGAAACCTGAGTTCAGATCTCCCAGATCCATATAAAAATGTCAGGCATCGCCTCGTACCCATCTGTCCCAGCATTGTGAGGGCCAGAGACAGAAATCGCTGGGGCTTGCTGGTCATCAGTCTAGCTCCAAGCTCAGTGAGAAGCTTTGTCTCAAGGTGATAAGACAGAATGACAGAACAAGACCCTCGGTGCCCTCCTCTGGCTTCTACATACATGCATGGGCACACATAACCTGCACACGCAGGCAAACATACACCGCACGACACAATCACACATCTCTCTACTGTGGGCAATTTACAATATTACTTCCAAAAGTATATGAACACACACTTTGCTTTAGAAATGATTTTTCCAGTGTTTGAATCAAGCTAACCGGGATTCTGTTTTGCACATGTGAATGAGAGTTCCTGGAAGGGAGGTGGAATCTGTGAAGCCTGACTGATGAGACCTGCGGATGGAGTTCTATAGAACTCAGATAGAGAGGTGGGAATGTCGTAAGTCCACAATCAAATTATCTTGTGAGTATGTTTAGCTAGATCTTTATCGCTCTCCTCTACAGATAGCCTAATGTCTTTTGTGATCATTAAGTAAATCCTTTGAAACATATCAGTAGACCCCTAATCTCCAACAACTGAAAGCAAATAGCATCTGAGGCCTAGAGCAGAGTTTCTCCAACTTTGCTGTAACCATCTCTCTACCTGATGTTCCTACCAATGTATTTGAGAAGCGTGTTGCTTTACCACTTTCTTGGTTCTGAACTACAGAAAGCTCGTGGAACTGCTAATTAACAGGGGCATGGCATCTGAGGTGACTTAAATCTATATTCCTGGGCCACAGTCACTCATCCTTGTCTCTAGAATAAACCATCTCTTTTGTTCCATTGAGGTGAGAGCTGATTCTTCTACAGACAATATGTCATTTCTAATTTTTGACACCAAAATATTAAAATTTATACAAATGAAATAACACTGAGTCAAGCTGGTTGAAAACGGAAGACACAGAGAAGCTGAGTCTGTGAGAACATTCCAGTCAGAGGTTTTACAAGGTTATAGCTGGCATTAATACCTTCCAATGAAGGTTGGTGTGGACAGCCACAACATGTAACAAGAAACCCTTTGGAACCTTAGGTGATGGCACAGGCCTGAAGGCAGAGCTACTCCAAAGTTTAGCCAGGAGGATTGCAAGCTGGGGCCAGCCAGGACAATTTAGTCAGACTCTGTCTAGAAATAAACCACAAAAAGGCCTGAGTAGGGAGTGGCTGAGTAGGGAATCACTTATCTAGCATGCTTAAGGCCCAGATTTCAGTCCCAAGACTATACATAAAAATGAACATTTTTGAGGGACTGGTGAGATTCATCAGGTAATCTTGCCTGACACTGATGCCAGTGACTTGAGATCAGTCCCCAGGACCCACATGGTGAAAGAAAAGAACCAACTTCTGCAAATTGTCCTCTTATCTCCACAAGTATGCTTTGGAGTCTCTCTCTCTCTCTCTCTCTTTCTCTCTCTCTCTCTCTGTTTCTCTCTTTCTCTCTCTCTCTCCTGTGTGTGTGTGTATACATGCATACATACACACCAATTAAAAATATTTTTAATCTGTTGGCAAATTTAAATTTTAAATTTCTTAAAAGATTGTTTGAGGCATATCTGGAGTCCAGATTGAGGCTTGGGGAAGACACCTTAGACTCCTTCTTCCTGCCTTTCCTTTCCATTTCTCTGAGGGAAGGGCTATGTACAAGGCCAAAATAGACCATCCTAAAACAACAGTGTGCGAGACTGTTAAGAGGAGCCAGCCCAGTGTGCAAAGCACAAGACTGGAACTGCTGGGACATCCAGCCCTGCAGACTGGCTTCTCAGCTTCTCCAGTGTGAGATAGCTACTGTTGGACTACCCAAGCCCTCTACTGTAAGCTAACGCATTCCCTTCGTAATATATATTCAGTCTGTTGGCTGTATTTCTCTAGAGAACCCTGACTAACACAGTACAGGTTGAGAATTGATTTAACTCTGTTTTCCTGAGTGGTTCCTAGCATAGGCTGTTGGATTCACAGAAGCAAAGCACAGAGATGAAATGCATGTGGCCCTCATCTCTCCGGGTGTCTCCCTTATGCTTTAAGGCAGACAAGCTAGTAAACATCTGTTTGTTGTTCTCTTGTTAATCTGTCTTTTGTTAGGGCAATTTGTCTAAGTAAGAGCTCAGAGCAGTAGATGAAAAATTATCCTCTGCGGTTCCAAGCCATTGAGCCAGTCCAGGGATTTTCAAGCTTTCCTATAAGGAGCAGCTAGAGAATAGTATAAACTTGGCAGACCAAGAGACAAAATTGAGACTATTATGTGGGTACTGATGTGCCAATTTGAAACGTAACCATTCACAAATGTAAAAATCATTCTTAATTGATGAACCATACAGAAGTAGATGGAACAAAAAGACAAATACTGTCTAATTCCCTTTATATGAGATATGTACAATAGTCAGAGACACACAGAGAGAAAAATAGAATTATCATTGCAGGGAGCTGAAGATAGTAAGGAGTTATTGTCTATAGTCTACAGAGTTTCAATAATCCAAGACGAAATCAGTTCCAGAGATGGATAGTGATGGTGGTTTCATAACAGTAGGGATGCGTTTAAGACCAGTGTGCTATATACTCTTGGACAGTATCAGAATGGTAAGTGTTATGGCAAGTGTATGTTAAAACAGTTTAAGGATAAGAATAGAGGGCCATATTGTAGTTTTCAGTACCTAGCCCCTCTAGGAAATTGAGACCCATATGTATTTGCAGAAATTACAGAATAAAAGGCTGTGGGGAGCTCAATAGTTAAAACACTTGCTGAACAGGAGTGGGCATTCAGAACCCACCTAAAAATCTATATGTGGTGGAACACGCCAGTAATCCCAGTACCGGGGAGCATGGCAGGAAGAGCTCTGGGACTTGCTGGCCCATGAGTAAGAAACATGTCTCAAAAGGAGAAAAAGAAAGAGGAAGAGGAGAAGGAAGAGGAGGAAGAAGAGAAGGAGGAGGAAGAGAAAGAGGAGGAGGAGGAGGAGGAGGAGGAGGAAGAGGAAGAGGAAGAGGAAGAGGAGGAAGAGGAAGAGGAAGAGGAGGAGGAAGAGGAGGAAGAGGAAGAGGAAGAGGAGAGGGAGGGGGAGGAGGGGGAGGAGGGGGAGGAGGAGGAGGAAGAGGAAGAGGAGGAGGAGAGGGAGGGGGAAGAGGAGGGGGGGGGGGGGGGAGGGGAGGGGGGGTGAGAAAAGTTGAGATGCTGTGCATGCTTTTAATCCCAGTGCTTGGGAGGCAGAGGTGTGTGTTTCAGGCCTGGTCTACACAGTGAGTTCCAGGTCAGCTAGAGCTACATAGTGAGACTGTGTCTCAAAAAAAAAAAATGAGGAAGACACTTTATATCAAATTCTGGTTTCCATGTGCATGTGCACACACATATATGCACACAGAAACTGGGTATTCCAAGTGGATTTGAAGCATCAGGATGAAAAATAAAAGAAGTCATTCACTGTGTCTATTCAAAAAAAACTTAAATACTTTTATTTCCCTCATCCAGAGTCCCTTTTATAAAAGAACACAGTTGTGCGTGCCCGGCTCTTCTGTAGTCCACTCTAGGCCTCTCTTTTTTTCTCACCTCATCCTTCCTTCTTCCTCTATCTTGGTAGCTTCTTGTCTTTTTACTCTTCTCTGCCCTTGTCCATGATATGTCTGTTACCGGGGTCATAGAGATTTTTACAGAAGAATCCCCCTCTGTGCCAAGAAAATGCTAAAGCTAGCTCAAACCAAATATCCATCTTGGACATTATTCACTTTGAGACCCTATAAACATGTTCATGTGATCTTGTCTGACAGTGTCAGCAGCAGCAGCAGACTACAAACAAAGTGGATGTCTGTCAACAACTCCATTTGTGCAAAATACTTGCACTGCTTAATGCAGTGTGTCTAATCCTTTAGCTTTCAAAACTTTTAAATGTATGGATATTTTGCTTATATGTATGTCTGTGTACCATATGCATGTCTGGTGCTCATAGAGACCAAAGGAAGGCATCAGATCCCAGTGCTCACAGCTGCTTAGACATCTCTCCCTCCACTTTCACATTCTTGTAATAACGCCTACAAAGGCCCACAGTGAACCTGGCCCCTTTAATACCAATGGCTTTCTACTCAAATTTCAGTTCTACTCACTATTTCTTGTAGGAATCTGGGCAAATGACCTAATTCTATCATTCTACCAAGTCTCAGTTTGCACATCATAGGCAGAGGTGATACTTAATCCACAAGATTAAAATTATTTATACTATACATATATATATATATTATATATATATATATATATAGTTTAGGATGGTATCAGCATTGAGTTAGAAATGGATGCTGACTTTGATGGGTAGTGAGTCTTGCCTGCTGACTTGATGAGATCTAGAATCATCTAGACACAATCCTTTGAGAATTTGTGAAGGAAGTTTCCAGACTGAAGTAAAGAGGTGGAGGCATCATCCCCTCCCTGGCCTGTGGTCCTTAACTGAATAAAAAGAACTATTTTAGTCAGGGTTTCCTTTGCTATGAAGAGACACCATGATCAAGGCAACTCTTATAAAAGCAAACATTTAATTGGGGCATTTCAGGTTCAGAGGTTTAGTTCATTATCATCATAGCAGGAAGCATGGCAGAGTGCAGGCAATCGTGGTACTGGAAAAGATGCTGAGAGTTCTGTATCTTGATTCAAAGGCAACCTGGAAAGACTGGCATCCTCAGGCTACTAGGAGGAACCTCTCTTCCACAATGGGTATAGCTTGAGCATAGGAAGATACCTCCAAAGTCCACCCCCACAGTGACACACTTCCTCCAACAAGGCCACACCTTCTATCAGTGCCACTCCCTATGGGTCAAGCATATTCAAACCACCACAAGGAGAAAGTGAGCTGAATTCCAACATTCACCTCTCTTTGCTTCCTGACTGCAGATACAAAGGATGTAATGAGCCTCCTCATGCTCCTGGCATCATGAATCCCCCACAATGATGGGCTGTACCCACAAACTGTGAGCCAAAACAAACCTTTCCTTCCTTAAGCTGCTTTTGTTGTGTATTTTGCCAAAGCAATGAGAATAGTAACTAATACAACAATTTGATGAATACAGAGGCTCCCATCCTCACTCTGCTTCACGCAAAGGGAAGGAGGATATGTTGACATCATCTTTGCTTGTGCAATGCTAGGCAATGTGTTAGATGCATACTAAGCATGTGGGCTCACAGAACTGGGGAATGGAGCTCCTTAGGAATGACACTCAAGGTTCACCTCTGGTCTCTATATGTGCCATGTCCATACATGTGTATATTCATGTTACATGTACCTCTCACATAAACATGAAAACTCACACAAAACAATAACAAAAGCAAAAGCCATGGAAGCGTGACTGCAGCAGACTAATTGAATCAATCAACTCTGCAAGAGGAGATTTGCCTTGTGGTTTTGACCCACAGTTGCTTGGTCCCATTGGTTTTGCTCATTTGTTTTACTTTTCAATTTTTGTGAATTTTTTGTTTGTTTGTTGTTCGTCTATTTTGAGGCAGGGTCTCACTACATAGCTCTAACTAGAACTCGCTCTTTAGACCAGGCTGGCTTCAAACTCACAGATATCCATCTCCCGCAACCTCCTATATATTAGGATTAAAGGTATGTTCCACCACTCCTATATATTAGGATTAAAGGTATGTTCCTGGGTTTCCATTGTTCTTGACTTCTGGGCAGGCAGAACATCATGGTAGATGTGGTTGCACATGACAGAGAAGGATGCTCACTTTATAGTGGCAAGAAGCAGGCAGGGAGGGCTATCCAAATCCTGCCCTCAAGGGCATATGCCTGGTGATGTACTTACACACAATGGCCCTGACTTCTAAAGAATCTATCACCTCCTAATAGTGCCACCAGTTGGGTACCACATCTTCAACACTGGAGCCTTTGAAGTACATGACAGTGTCATAGCATAAAACTTTGAGAGGAGACACACTGCAGCTCTTCCATCTCCAGGGTCTATATCTTATAGAGAACATCAGGCTAGCGCTAGACATTAGGTATATTTCAGGGAATCCCAGTGACACTTTCTTTTCTTTAAAAATCCTTTAATTATCATTGTCTTAGTTAGAGTTTCTATTGTTGTGAAGAGACACCATGACCAAAACAACTCTTATAAAGGCAAACATTTCACTGGGGCTAGATTACAGCTTCAGAGGTTTAGTCCATTATCATCATGGCAGGAAGCACGGCAGCATGAAGGCAAACATGGTGCTGGAGGAGCTAAGAGTTCTAAATCTTGATCTGAAGGCAGCCAAGAGGAGACTGTGTCACACTGGCCAGACTTGAGCATAGATAAGAGACCTCAAAGCTCCACCTTCACAATAACACACTTCCTCTAAGAAGGTCACATCACATCTCCCCCAATAAGGTCACAGCTCCTAATAATGCCACTTCCCATGACCCAAGCATATTCAAATCACCACATTCCACTCCTTGTTCAAACACATGAGTCTATGGGAACCATACCTAACCATAGCATAATGCAAATACATTTAGTTCAACTTCCAAAGTCTCCATAGTCCACCACAGTCTCAACACTGTTTAAAAGTACAAATTTCAAAGTCTCTTCTGAGACTCACGTAATCTCTTAAGTGTAATCTCCTATAAAATCAAAGTCAAAAGCAGATGACATACTTCCAATGTGTCATGGCACAGGATATAAAGTACCATTCCAAAACAACATAGTGAAGAAATACTAGATCAAAGCAAGGCCAAACACCAGCTCGACAAACTCCAAACTCTGAATTTCCATGTCTGGTCTCCAACTCCTTTCAGTCTGGTTGACGACGACACAATTATTTCTCTTCAGCAGGTTCCACTACTTGTTGCAACTTTACTTAGATGGTATCCCATAATTCTGGTATCTCTAACATCTTAGAGTTTCCAAGGCAACTTCAACTTCACAGCTTCTTGTTCCAATGTCTGTGGGCTCCTCCAAAGGGCTTGTGTCACTTCTCCAGCTCTGCCCTCTGTATCACTCTAGGCTCTGGTTAACTCCACTCCACTGCTGCCACTGTCTTGGTAGTCATCTCATGGTACTGTTACTGGCATCTCCAAAACACTGGGGTCTTCTGCTACAACTAGGCTATACTTTCATCAACAGCCTCTCATAGGCTCTCTTCATGGTGCCAAACCTCAAATTCTATGCATGATCCCTTCAGTCCTGGGCTTTCAACTACCATTGAGGCTGCATCTTCACCAATGCCCTTTCCTGGCCTCTCACAGTGCCAAACCTTAGCTACTCTCCATGACCCCTTCATATTTTCAAAACCAGTTCCACCTGGGTGATTTTTACACATTACCAAGTCTGGCCATCAGCATGGGGATTATCTCTGACACATAGCCTTTTGTCTCTCAGAAAACACTTCCGAGAAGATTTCACTTCAGTGATTCTGGCCTCATCTTAATCACCAGTAATTTCTTATCTCCAGATAACCAACATCAATTTTCCCAGTAACTCCTTCTATTCTTGACTCTAAAGCCAGAGCCACAGAGCCAAATCTCCCGTGTTCTGCTGCTTGTTGGGACTAGACCATGATCCTCTTGTTCTAGTACATACGTCTTCACCAGCTTTTTGTTTTAAATACCTTCCTCCACTTCCTAAGTTTGGCAGTCCTGGAACTTGCTCTGTAGGCTGACCTTGAACTCAGAGTCATTTATTCCAGAAACACTCAGGGGAGGTTGTGGTGGTGTACTGGTCCCTCTGACCCTTCAGAGCTTCTGTCAGGTTTCAGCTTCTGCAAGAGACTCCAAAAGTGCATGCATTCCAAAAGAGATCCAAGCTGCATGGATCTTAGTGTGAGCTGAATTTAAAGAGAGAAGGGGGAAGAAGCAGAACACACAGGAATGAATAGGGGGAAGTGGGAAGATGGTTCAGTGGGTAAAGCATTTGCCAAGCAAGCATGAAGACCCAAAACTGGGTCCCCAGAGCCCAGATTATAGCAGATGTCTATAATCCTTGTACTCTTGTGGAGAGCTTGGAGGTAGAGACAGAAGAATCCTCAGAGTCTTATGGGAAAGCTAGCCAGTAGTGACTGAGAGACCCTTTGTCGAACAAAGTAGGTGAAGGTTGAGACTTGAGGTTGTCTTCCAACCTCCATACACATCATGTCACATGCACTCACACACAACTGCACACACATGTTACAGAGATCATAAAATAAGTAAATGAAGGAGGAAAGAACCCAGAGATTTTGTAGTTCTCTACCTCTAACCTGCAGGAAAATTAAGATCCTATTTCATATCTGGTAAGTTAGAGCCACAGCTGCCCTCCTGTCTGAATGTTCTTTCTCCAGAGTAACAGGTAAAGCAGGAGAAAGGAGATGCCAAGCTGGCAGGCTGCCGAGTCCTCTACTGTGCCTGGAGAAGGGAGCTGTGTCCAGATGGCTCTGGGTAGGTATCCAGCAGAGACACTGTGCTGAGAAGCATTGCCAAGCAGCCTCTTGCCTGAACTGAGTACTGGAGCCACTTAGCTCTCCATCACAGGGCCATCAATCATGAACTCAGGGTAGGGGGGAACTTTCTCGGTGCTAGGGTTTATTATCAAGTTCTAATGAAAATATATGAGTTTCACAGAATAGTCTGAAAAGTGCAGAGTATCTGAATGCAAAGTGGTGAGATTGTGTGATGAGGTGCAAGAGGCAAAGTGACTACCTGATTAGAGCTAGGAGCAGAGCGAGAATAGAGGCTGTAGAGTGAGACCAAGACCATATCTTAAGGAAGGGATGGGAAGCAAAGAGAGAGGTGGGAGGGAAAGAAGGGGGAGAGCGTTGGCAAAACAGAAAGGGATCAATCCTGTGGAAGCCAGATTTATATTCCAAAGCTAACCTTTTAAAAAACGTATTATTTTGTGTGCATGCCTGCACGAATTCATGTGAGGGTGGGGTCACACAAAATGCTGGAAGAGAGCATCAGATCCCTGGAACTGGAGTTACTGGCATTTGTAAGCTGCCTGAGTGGGTGCTGGGAATCAAACTTGGGCCCTTCAAAAAGAGCAGCAAGTATTCTCAACTTCTGAGCATCTCTCCAGCCCCACGTTAAAGAAGTAGCAACAGCTAATTCCAACACACACTAAAGAAGAAGGTGCATGTCCTATACATGAATTCAAAAGTATGTGTAATTCTTGTGCACCCCAAATTTCCTCTTAGCTGAGTTTAGTGACAGACTTGCTGTGCACTTTCCTGCACCAGCTCTGCCTGACTGACTTTGTCTCTTTACTCTCCCACACATTCAGTTACATTCATTGTTCTCTTTGTCAGGTAAGATCCAATATTTTCTGTAATATATCATTATTTATTAGGCATTGAAACTGTCTTTTATAGTCTGCTAGTCGCCTTATTAGGACTCTCACCATCTTTCCTGTGTTCTGATAATAAAGTAGCTTGAATTCTGAGTGGTCTTCCCTTAACTTTAATTTCTCCATAACCCTGTTATTTTTAGTGTGTGATTTTGTAGAATATGAGGGTTTGTTTTTCTTCAGGGAATTTTCTTCCTGTTGTAATATAAGTTCTTAGACAAACATCCAGGTAAATTTTATCATGTTGTAATAAAAATTCTTGAACCAACTGGATTCTACTTATCATTTATAAGTCTAAATATTTTTCAAGAACTGTTTGTTGAAGACAGTTCTTTTTAAGATGCATGGCAGCCTTAAATTTTGGTAGAATGCTGAGATGATTCCTGGGCCCATGTCATCCTGGTGTTTGTTACGTGATACTTTATCTGAGAATACATAACATAAATATCTATTCACCACAGAGAACTAATGACAGACCAAAGCAGTCATCACACCAAACTTGATGTCTTCGTTTCTTTACTATTGTTGTGATAAAACACCATGACCAAGACAACTCATATAAGAAAGTATTTCATTGGGCTTATGAGTTCAGAGGATTAGAGTATGTGACATTGGAGCAAAGGAATGGCAACAGAAACATCTACAAGTTCACATCTAAATCTCCAAGCAGGAGGCATATAAAAAGCTCACTGAGAATGGCCCCTCTTTTGAAATCTCAAAGCCCACCCTTAACAAGACAACACCTCTCAATTCTTCCTAAACATTTCCACCAAAAGAGGACCCATACTCAAACACATAGCCTATGGGAGTCCATTTGCATTCAAATCACCACACTTGCAAACCAATTATTTTGTAAGTGTTACTTCCAAGAGTGTGGTTCACAGGAACAGAGATAACTCATGGAAGCTGCATCCCTGTGGATCTATCTCTGCATGACCTGGAGCCAGCTCAACAGGTCAGACAATCTCCTCCAGGTGATTCTGTCTTCTCCCCATCAGCTATTGACTGCTTCCATAATCTTGAGTGTCTTGAGTCCTATGTGTCTTGTTAGTTTCAGAAACTTCTCGAGACTTGTGGGTTGTTTACTTCCTGAGTCTCATGAGCCTCCTCTTCTCTCCAGGAAGAAATGTTTTCATGAAGAAGAAATAGATATTCAACAACATATAAATCCGATATCACTTCCTCCCCTAAAATGTGGGTAGGACATACAGATATGCTGGAACTCAATGCCTTGACAAAGCAAGGAGACTTTTACAGATGGCATTACAGTCACTAATTAATAAAGATGAGTTAATCAAAAGGGAGTTCTGTGGGCCTAACTTAATCATATGAGCTCAAAGAGGAACAGATGTTCAAAGATAATCCTGGGGGGGGGGGACCTCCTCCCTTTCAGAGGAGACCAGGAAGGTGGATCAGGGAGGTATTGTGGGAGGTAGTGACTGGGGTGTGTGTGCAGTGATCAGGATGTAAATTGAATAAATAAAACTGAAAAAGAAGAAAAGAAAAATCCTGAAAGACCAAATGAATAAATCATCAAAAGTTAACTTTTGGGGGGTCTTGCACAATGGTTCAGCAGTTCAAAGTATGTATTGTTCTACCAGAGGACCTGAGTTCAGTTCCCAGAATCCATGCTGCATAGCTCACAACCACCTGTAACTTCAGCTCCGGGGACTCAACACCCACAGGCAACTGCAGTTCATGTGCCTATTTGTACACAATCAAAATTAAAAACCTGTTTTTAATTTAATACAATTATCTTTCTAAGTTGACATTTGTTCCACAGATTATATTTACAAAGGTGAGACAACAGACAGGAATATTTTGGAAAGATCTTCTAATAACAAACAATTGAAATAATTTCAGCATGATTAATCTGTCTTTAAGAAATGCACCTAACTTGAAGGGTCCCATTTAGGAGTGAAGAATGACATCTCCATTGCTCATCCCATAATGCCAGCAGGGAACTCAGAAGCCTGCATTCCTTGAAGCTTCACAATAGCACACTGAACTTGGGACCATTCCACATGTCGAGATAAAAAGAAGGTAATTACCCAAATAATTTCACCTTTTTTTTTTCTTTCCAAACCTTTCAGCTGAAATAACCAGATAATTACAAATGGCTTATTTTGTATTCCAAGAGCATTTCAGCTCCTGTTTGAATTATTCATATGAATTCTTCCATTGTTCATTTTGACTTTCTCTCTCACATGGAGCTATTCCAAGGCTAAGGAGAAAGTGTGTTGGCAATGACATCTGGACCCTGGATGGAGGCCCTGGAGTTACAGGAGAACATTAGCCAACCGGACAGCTGGCAATGTCTTCATTTACTGACCAGGCAGATTAGATACAAGCCTTTCTGGCCCCACTGGGGACATTGCTTTTTAGATCCTGATCAAGAACTTACTGGGATCCTGTAGGATGCCTGAGCCCAGCACTTTGCAGCATGCAGGGCAATAATTATGCTCAATTACAGCCTAGCATGTGGTTTCTGGCATATAAAAATCTCCCTGCAGCAAACCAATCTTTAAGGCAAAGAAGTGCCTGTTTTGGCCCTCTTCCATGCTGTTAAATATTCTTCCTTAATTCAGTCTCCAGAGGGCTTCCAACATTCCAGATCTCTCGCCCGCTGCCACAAAATCCATGTTAAATGATGACATTGATATTTTCAGGGAATATTAGGACCCAACCTGACACAGGGATGGCAGCCTGATCCCCCGTTGAGATTATGCAATGCAAAACCAAACCAAAAGCAAAGCTCAGAGGTGACCTTACAGAAAACAGCCCCCACTTGGGGTGAATGCGGTTTGAAAGGATTCGGTGGAGTCTACCTGTTTGTTCTCTTATGTGCACACACCCACCAGCTGTTTCAAAAGAATAGGTGAAGCCAAGCCAGACATATCAAAGAAACAAATAGAGAACAAGGCAGGAGGTGGAGAGGTGTGGACTAACAACTCAAAAGAGAAGTCCAGGTGAGACTCAGCCTTGCCTGCCTGTGCCTCTGGCACACACGATGGAGTGATAAAAATAGAGGACTGAAATGTAATTTAGGAATCTGATCTTGCTCAGGAATCGGATCTGATATTGCGAATGTCACAAAATCATCTGCCTTTTTGATCCCATTGTTTAAAATATATACAGGCATACCACAGGGATACTAATTTAGATTATCCAGGCATTTCACCCTAGTATATTTTCTTAGTAACTCTTTTTTCACATTGATGAAATACCCTAACAAAGCAGCTTAAGGTAGAAAGTGTTTATCATGGTTCACAGTCCAAAAGTGCAGTCTGTCTTCTCAAGAAACTCAAGGTAGCAGGAGTGTGAAGCCAACAGGTCACATCATGGTCACAGTTAGGAAGCAGAGAGCAATGAGTCAATGCATGCTGCTCAGCTGCCTCTCTCTACTTGTACAGTCCTGGACCCAAGCCATTGAATGGTGCTACCCACAGTGAGAAGATCTTACCTTCTCTACTAAGGCAAATAAGATAATCCCACACAAGCTTGCCCGAAGGTTCATCCCCTACTCATTTCTAGATTCTTTCAAGTTGACCATTAACAAGAAAGCAAAATGTAACAGAATCTGCTGTAGAGTGGAGAGATGAAGGAGGGGGACATGCTGGCTAAGAAACTGGACTCAAGTAAATTACAGCGATGACTGGTAATACACAAAGAAATAGCTATAAATGTCTGTAATAGTAAGAGAGCAGAATTATGTGTATCTCTACAAAATGGGCACAAATGAAAGTAACACATTGATTATCCAACTAGCGAGAATGTTATATAAAATGTTATATAGCACATAATAACCCCACTGTAAATGTTATATAAGATTAATGTTGGTTTTAAATATCAAACATTTTTATATGCCTATGAAACGTTAAGAAGCAATTGGAAGATCAAGTGAGATGTTCAAGATCAGCCAAAGGGATGCTAGCTTGTAGTGTCAAAAATATGCCCTTTTCTTCTAGAAATCATCTAATATTGACAGAGACCTTCAAAATTATTCCTATATGAAGGCACCTCTGAGTTCTATAAGTCACCACCAGGTGAAACACATCTGATATGAAAATATCTGTATTCCTGAAATTAATCTACAGATTCAACCCAATCACCAAGGACATTCCAATGGCACTTTTACAAGAACTAGAAAAATAATCTGTAACTTCACATGGAAGCCCAAAAGACCATGAATAAATCAAGCAATCTTTAGCAAAGAGACACAATGAAGCTAACATAATAACTGGCCTCAAACTATACTAAGAAGCTATAGTCACAAAAACAGAATGTACTACCACAAAACAAATGAGAATGCCCATGGAGTAGAATGGAGGTTCAGAGATAAGCCAAACAACCCAGACAACTGCCAAAAAGACTATTCCTCTTAAGTTGGTGCTGGGATATTGCACTGCACTTTAAATTCACATCTCTTATACCTGTAGATGAGTGCAGCTCTTGGGTATCAACAGAAAAGTTTCATTATGTGGTGGTCAACAGTTACTACAGAAACTCACAACTGTTCAACTGTAGAGTGTCTGGGGAGTGCTCAGCCACAAATAGGACATCTATATCCCAAGCTCTCCCCCAAAGGCTCGGATAGCATCATGCAGAGAAAAGATCATAAGAGACAATAGTTCAAGAGGACTGGGGGGAAAGTAGTGTCTCTGGACATAAAATGTTGCTAGGGTTGCCTGTACTGTGTCTACAAAAGGCCAGTCTAGATTCTAACATGGAGGGGTACACGAAAGCCCACATCCTAACTGAGCAGCTACTGAAAGCTGATTGCTACTGGGAGAGGAAGAGTCCATTTTCTTTTCTTTTAATTTTTATTTTATATATGTTGGTGTTTTGCCTGGTATGTGTCGGTGAAGGTGCCAAGTCCCATGGAATTGGAGCTACACACAGTTGTGAGCTGCCATGTGGGTGCTGAGAATTGAACTGAGGTCCTCTGGAAGAACAGCCAGTGCTCTTAAGCACTGAGCCATCTCTCCAGCCCTAAGAGTCAGTTTTCTTTAAGGGTATAGGCACTAATCGGTCGACAATGTTTCTGTGGATCACCCTATAACTATGAGTATGTGGGTAGCACAAATTGGACTATATGAGTTATTTTAAGAAGTAAGACATAACATTAGGAATGGGAATATGAAGGGAACTGTATCTGGGCAGAGTTACAGGGAGGAGTACAAGTAAATACAGTCAAATACATGGTGTGCATGTATGGAATTCTCAAATAATTTATTGGAAATGTTATTTTGAACAATAAATAAATAATATATAGGTAAATAGTATACTGGGAAACTGGATTTTCATGTGTAGAAGAATGAAACCTTTCACAAAAACAGTACAAAGTAGACAAAGGACCTTAATGTTAGAGATGAACTCAAAACTCCTGGGAGGAAATGTAGGAAAGACAAGTTATGTGCAAGGGCAAGGATTCTATTTCAATTTCAAAGGAAATAAAGTGAGAATTGACAAATGGGATTATATAAAATTAAAAACTTTTGCACAGCACAGGAAGCAATCACCAAAACAAAGAGGCAGCCTGAAGAATAAGAGAAATTATTTGACAATTATACATTAAACAGGGGATTAATATACAGTATATATAAGTAATTGTAAAAATTACATACCAAAATCATCCAATCAGTGAATGAGCTGAATAAATCAATCCAAAAAGAAGAAATATAATTGATTAATAAATATTTGGAAAAGTATTTGACATCCTTAGCTATGGAAAATACAAATTAAACCTACTTTAGAATTCTATCTCAGCCCATTCAGAATAACTGTATTTGAGAATAAATGTTGGTGAGGATACAAAGAGAGAGGAACATTCAGTTGTTGCTGGGGGAATGTAAATTTTTTCAGTCTCTATGAAAATCATTCTCAAGACAACTGAAGTAGAAACACCATATGATCCAGCTGTACCACTCCTGAGTGTACAACCAATGGATGTTAAGTCAGCATACCTTGGAGATACTTGCAGAATCATGTTTACAGCTGCTGTATTCACAGTGTTCAGGAAACGAAACTAGTCCAGATGTTGTCAACGGATGAGTGGATAAATAAAATGTGGTACATATATGTGGTGGTTTGAATATGCCTGGCCCAGGAAGTGGCACTATTAGGAGGTGTGACTTTGTTGGAGTAAGTGTAACCTTGTTGGAGGAAGTATATCACAGTGGGCATGGGCTTTAAGACCCTCATCCTAGCTTACTGAAAGCCAGTCTTCTCCCATTTGCTTTCGGAACAAGATATAGAAGTCTCAGCTCCTTCTCCAGCACTAGGTCTGCCTGGACGTTGCCATGTTTCCCATCATGATGACAATGGAGTGAACCTCAGAACGAGTAAGCCACTCCCAACTAAATGTTTTCCTTTATAAGTGTTTCCTCAGTCTTAGCATTTCTTCACATAAATGGAAACCCTAACTAAGATAATGTACACAATGAAATTGTATACAACTGTAAAAATATGAAACCATAACAGTTGCAGAACATGGCTACTACTGAGAATCATTATGTTAAGTGAATTAAGCCAGACTCAGAAAGAGATTCGACACATTTTTCTTTCATATGCAGAACTTAAAGTGTGTGTGTGTGTGTGTGTGTGTGTGTGTGTGTGTGACTTTAATAGTCCTGGCATGAATGGAGCCATTCTAAAGAGACACTTGAGTCCTTCCCCTTGGCTAATATATTACCAAAACCATAGACTCCAAGAAGTTGATTTCCCTGGGAGCCTCACACTGGGAGAAGAAGAAAGCTAAAGCCTGGAGCTACTGAAAAGGGAGAACGTGCTGTTCACAAGGATGACCCTAAATTTTCCTGTATTGATGGTTTCCTGGGAAAAAAATATTTTCCTGGGACAAAAGAACCTGAAAATATTAGTAGATGTTTTCCAGATCTGCACCTATAATGGCACACAGAAAGGCCTTGTGAGTTCAAGAGGAACACTGAGATGGATTGTTGTGTGTATGTAGTTTAATTGAATACATACCAGGGACAGATAGATGACAGTACAGAGAGAGCTCTAGAGAAAGAAAATTGAGACCCACATGACAGGAGTGAGTGTTTCTTAGTTTCACAGCACAGGCCTGTATACAGGCTCTCTGGTTCCTAAGCAGGAGGCAGGAAACGGGGTGGGGACAAAGAGCATGGCCAGCATACTTCTTTACATGTGAACTCATCCCCAAAGTGGGAGATCCAAGCATCAAAAGTCTGTTCGCTAGAGATTAATGGACAATGCTCTCAAGTAGGGGTATTAGTATCTGTAAAGAGGAAGGGTCAACAGGTATATATCCTGCATGGTAACTGAAGTCTAACACTACACTCTTATTTTTAGACAGGGTCTCAAAGTAGCCCTGGCTGTCTTGTCCTGGAACTTGCCATGTAGACCAGGCTGGCCTTGAACTGACAGAGGTGTATCTGTCTCTGCCTCTCAAGTGCTGGAATTATAGTAGGCATGCACCCCATGCCTGCCTTAGCATTACATTCTTGTACAAATAGGCATGCAGATGACTGTGGGATTTAAAACCATGCCAGGAAGTTTGGTAAGGCACAGCAGGTTGAGATCCAGAGACTCGGTGGACACATACTTGGGGCTTAGGAGACTCCCAGTTCCCTGTCAGACTCCTGACTTGGAACACGTAACGTGTTTCCCACATAAAAGAAATGGGTCCTATGGTCACATAGGCTCAAACAGAGTTCTCCATGCTAATGAGGTACCTAGAGACCTGGAGAGCTTAGCCAATAAACTTCCCTTACCAGACACTACTCCCTACAAAAGGTATTTAATCTCGAGCCAACCCTGAGAAGTGAGGTATGGTTTTAAAAATCCATTTTCCACCATGACAATAAACCATTTAGAACCACGGACTGTCTCTTTTCATCAAGATCCACCATGGGGAGCCATGAAGAAGGCCTTCACCTACAGAGCTGCAGCCTAATCTCCCATAGAAAGCCTCTCCGCTCTCCCAGCCTCAACCACCATCAAGTCTGCCTCTACCAAGCTGAGGACAGTCTCTCTGCTAGGACAAGCCAAAGCTCCCCCTGTCCCTTAGCCCCTGAACTAGACACTGTCCCCAGTCCTCAGCCCCACCTCCATTTCATTCTCTGCTCTTCTGAGACTCCCAGAAGCAGCGTCTGTATGTCCAAGAGTCTGAGAATCCCACTGCTCTGGGCTCATTGTAGACTTGGGGACCCCCAAACCAGCCCTGGCTTTCCCATATCTCACACTGCACTTTCCCACACTCAGAAAGGTGTCTCGGTGCTTCCCTATGGCCCAGCATCCAACGGTGGTATGGGATAAGCGCAGTCAAACTACCCGCAGTCTGCCTCCTCAAGAGGCTGTGCAGAGGTGGAGCAGACAAGGGCCTACAGATGGCATGGTGAAAACTCTACTAGTTTACATACTAACCCAGTAACCCAGTATTTAAAAATGTCACTCACAAGCGTTTAAAAGAAATGATACTTTTTTGAAAAATACATCAACTGGTAAAAAAGTGAGATATACATACATGCATGTATAATGTGTCATCTGAAGCTAATGTTTGGCACTCAAGAAATTCTCTGTGTGAGTTTAAAGCTAAAAATCTGGTGGCTGGAGAGATGGCTCAGTGGTGGACAGCGTTAATAGTTCTTGCAGAGGACCAAAGTGTGGCTCATAGCTCCTTCTCTGGCCTCCATGGGCACCTGCATGCACATGATGTGTATACAGACAGGCACACACGGAAGGAAGGAAGGAAGGAAGGAAGGAAGGAAGGAAGGAAGGAAGGA
>JANHMN010000009.1:25777435-25792295 GCA_030674055.1 Rhabdomys pumilio | reverse complement strand
GGAAGGAAGGAAGGAAGGAAGGAAGGAAGGAAGGAAGGAAGGAAGGAAGGAAGGAAGGAAGGGAGGGAGGAATAATCAAGCTAAAATTCTGACATGAGAGCCAAGAGTCTCACCATGTATTTCAATATGAAAAAAAGAGAGGATGGAGGAAGAGAAAGAGAAGACAAGTCCCTTCTAATTGCATTACCAGAATCTGAGTAGTTTTTAATAGGTTTTATTCTTTCTCTATACTTTCACTTATTATGTAAGTTTGATATTTTCATGCTGTTAAGAAACAATTACATGCATACTTTAACTTGCCCTTTTATACATGAGTACATTCTCATCATTATAAACTCCTAATTTAAAAAGTGATGTATTTCCAAAGGGGAAGTGTGCCTCTGGGGTATGGGCAGGGGAGGAGGCATGGGAAAGGCTAGTGCTAAGTACCTAGACACTTTCAAGCCCGAGGGGGAAAATGGTTCTGAAGTTCTGTGTCCACCTCTCCTTCAGCCTCACTCCTGCCTGGGAGACAGTCTCAGCTTGATTCATACAGCTTCTTACCCTCCCCCATCAGTGAACTGCCTAGTTTCCTTCTCAGGAAGTCAGTTTCCACCCACTGAAGAATTGGGAGGTAAGGCCCTTGTTTCTGCTAAAGGCTTGAAGGGAGGCCCATAGCAAATTACTTGCAATTTAAGAGGGGGTGGGGAGGCACACTGCCTGGAACTTTAATAAGACACATTTGGGTCTCTCCAGCATTCTTCTACAGTTTTTCTCACTGGTTTTTTTCCTTTTGCTACCAGCGTAGAGTGCTTTGCCAGCAGTTTGAGTGTAAAGCTTTGGTGGGTGCATGTAAGCCACAGGATGCATTCTCTTTGAGAGTCTTCATAGCACTCCCCTATTCTGTCTGATGTAGACTCTTCCTCAAGAGAAGGCAGCTCTGTCCAGTGCACTGGTGCTATACTTCACTATCTGGCTAGTACCAAGGGCCCTGAGAAAGGTGTAAGAAAAAGAGATTACATACGTTCTTCTGGGTGAACTGACCAAACATCCACTCACCCTAGACAAGCACCATCAACAAATGAAGGAACCGATTCCACAAAATGCAACTTGGTGAACCAGTGAGCATACTGTGGTTATCCACTGGGGGATGGGTGAGGAGTTACTTACAGGACTAGAGATGACTCAAAAGCAACTGCATCAATGACAGTTCACCACACTCTGTTGGGAAAATATCATAGAAACTGCACACCTGCAGGATTTATAGGCATCTCCAATTGATTATACAGTCTCCCCACCCCAGGAGTTCTTTCTGCTATATAGTCTTGGAAAGGAGGGGAACTTGTGAATCTTGTAAGTGTCAGGAACTTTCTAAGACTTGTGAGTTGTTCCCTTCCTGGTGTTAAAGAACCTCCCCCAAGATGGAAGATCTCAACTCAGAGGAAACTGTTATATACTAATGTGAACTAAAGTTCAGAGATGGAGTCAGGGCAACTTGAGTTAACTACAAGGCTGATTGATTAAAACTTCTGTGTCTGTGGTGAGCTGAAGTGTTGTGAATTCAGAACCAAATTATCTAGGGCTATCTTAACCCTCTTCATAGCCTTTCATTGTGTTGGACCTAACATCCTTGTGACTACTGAATACAGCTTTTGGAATATAAGAACAAATCCTGGGCTTCCAGAAACCCAAAGGCTAAGACTACTATCAGACAGTACCTGCAGCCTACAACAGAAATTGCCCTGCTTTTCTATAACCACCAGCCTGGGGTTGCCACTTGCGTATTTGACAAAAAAAAAAAAAATTAAAGTCTTGTTGTACACTTGTATTTGTTCTGTTACTATAAAAATGTCATGAAACTAATACCACATTCAAACATGGAATTTGGGACAACTTACTTCAGTGTTCTCAGGCTGTTTTCACTCATATTTAGCTCCAAGGTAAACCATCTCTTATTCCAGTTGTGGTTTTTCAGCCATAGTAGTTTGTCTATTAAGTAAATTCATCCTGTGTCTAGATTCTTCGCACAATACCCTCACCATACAATGTGTTACAGAATGCTATATACACCAGAAACCTCTCACTTCCCAAGCCCCATCGTATACAAGCAAATACTCAGCCCCCAAATTTCTTTTTTAAATTTGTACTAAGACTATTTATGTGTGTGTTGGGGTGCCACATCACACATGCTGAAGGCAGAGGACTGCTGTGTGAAGACAGTTAGTTCTCTCCTTCTGCCTCTATATGGGTGCTAGGGATTGAACTCTGATCACCAGACTTACATGCAAATATCTTTACCTGCTGAGCCCAGAAATGCTTTGAGGAGTATATTGTTAATGGCTTTCTAATTAAGAGAAAGCTTCTATTCAGGGTTATCCTACTATTTTGACTGTGGAGAGGGCGATTAGCAGTGAAAACTTAGAGCAGCCAACAGGTATGAGCAGCCAACACATATTCTTAGGAAGAAGATCAACGGTGGTGTCTCTGCTCCATTCTCAATTGTAGGAGAAAAGGTTGTATCTGAACTTGAAATCCACTGAGCTTTCTGATGGGATGTGGAAGCAAGGTGCTCAAACTCCAGAAAACCCCCTATACGGGGTTCAGAAGAACAGATCTTCCAGAACTCGAATGCACAGCCAACACAGACCAGTGAATCACCTTGTTAGGTGTAAATTGTTTTGTTTACATGTGTACTTGAAATGAATTTATTCATCTTGCAAGTTTAATAACCTTACCTTGTTAGCATGAGCCAGGCTTCTGGAATGATCCTTAGGATCCTTACATGCCCCCTTTCTAAGTATAAGAAAGTTTCTTATACTTAGTTAACCCTTTTCAGGCTAGGGTCATAGCTCAGAAAGTTAAGTACTTACTTGGCTGAGTTTCAAACTTCAGAACACAACTCTAAGAACAACCATGGAAGCATGCATTGGTATCTCCATGCTAGAGAGGCACAGATTCCTGCAAAATGTACCCCAGCCAGCCTAGCCTACTGGATGAGCTCTAATGCATTAAGAAACCCTGTCTCAGAAACACAGGTGGATAGCACCCAGGGAATAACAGCATTCAGCTTGCCCCAATGCTCAAATGCATGTGCATGCACACAAACATACACATTTCCATATTTCCTTTATAAAGGTAGATCTTGACTATTCATTTATAATTTTCAAATGAAGAAACTGAGGATTAGAGTGATCTACGTTCCCAAAAGCACACAACCAATTAGCAGGAGACTAAGACTTTTAAGCAGATTCAAGACTTTTAAGAGAAAATTACACTTAAATGACCCCATTAGATAACTGCATCCTTTGAAATTTACACTGTGGCCTACCAATTACTAGGGGTCTATTGTATCAGGTACTTTACATATAGTTTTTATTTAAATCTTCATATAAAATCTCCAAGCTAAGGGTCATTAATGAATGTCATTAAAGTGTTTAAATAATACTATTATGTAGCACTTATAGTGTTCTGAGTACGTTCTGGATATTATCTCCAATTTCACAAACCCTCTTGCTAAGTCTCATTGCCCTTATCTCATACATGAAAGGGCCTGGGTCCCCAGGGATAAAGGGATCTGCAAGGGTCACATGGCTTGGAAGTGACTAGGGCTGGATTCAGATCTCAAAGCCTGTGTAGTACCCCACTGATGTCCATGAAGGTACCTGTAACATGTCTACCCCGTGGTGGGTTTGTTGGTTATCACAGGATACCCTATGGCATTAAGTAGCTAGTTCAGATAATGGAGCAGCTTATCTAAGGAGACTGATGTTTCCAGGAAGGGCTAAATTCTCAGTATAGGACCTAGCCTTTTACTTAGAAATGGCTGATGTCAAAGAAGGGAAAGAAGAAGAAGAAGGAAGAGGAGGAGGAGGAGGAGGAGGAGGAGGAGGAGGAGGAGGAGAAAAGAAGAAGGAGAAGGAGGAGGAGGAGGAGAAGGAGAAGGAGAAAAGAAGGAGAAGGAGGAGGAGGAGGAGGAAGAGGAGGAGGAACAAGAAGAACAAGAACAAGAAGAACGAGAAAAAAACCTCATTGTTATTTGATATTTATTGCTTATACTGTAAAGTTAGTGCGAAAGTTGGTTGGAAAGAAACAGCAAAGAGTGAGTCACTCGGCAGCAGCACAGGCTATGTTTAGGAAAGCACCAGCTAACAGGACCTCTAGCAGAAGACCCAAAGCCACCACCCACTTACAGGTTGTGGTGATTCGAATATGCTTGGCCCAAGGAGTGGCATTATTGAGAAGTATGGCCTTGTTGGAATAGGCGTAGCCTATTGGAGGAAGTGAGTCATTGTGGGGGTGGGCTTTGAGAGAGCTTCCTCCTAGTTGCCTGAGGATGCAATCTTCTTCTAGCTGCCTTCTAATCAAGATGAGGAACTCTCAGCTCCTCCAGTGCCATGCCTGCCTGACACTATCATGCTTCCTGCTTTGATGATAATGGACTGAACCTCTGAAACTGCAAACCAGCCTCAATTAGATGTTGTCCTTTATAAGAGCTGCCTTGGTCACAGTGTCTCTGCACAGCAATGGAAATCCTAACTAAGACAGAGGGGAAGGGGAAAGGCTGAAACTTGCCATATGTGGCCCATGGTAGCTCATTACTTTGAGTAGCTGGGGAAATAACGTGAGTGGTGTATTAAAGAGTATCAGATACCCAACAAACATTTCTCAGTGTCAGCTGTTATGGGAGTCAAGAAAGCCAGGAGCCTAGGTTCTTTAGTTCTGGGGACCAAGTTTATTTACTTGGGGGGAATTGTTATTTTTTAATCAAAATGGAGGAGCTTTATGAAATCACATGACTATGGCTGACATCATTGTCCTACATGGTGTTAATCATGTGCTGTGTGTGTCATAGAGAGAGGTCTAACTGCCTGAGAGAGAAGAGACACAGACTCATGTCCCTATATCATGAGGTGTAAGAGATTTCTTGAACAAAGAAGCATCTTAGGAAATGAGATGACTCTTCCATATAGCGTTTCCCTTAGTAACATCCCCAGAAGCCACATATATGTTGGGACATAGTGACGTAGTTTAAAATTTCAATACTAGGGAATCAGAGACAGGAGGATCCCTGAAACTTGCTGGCCAGCTGTTCTAGCCAATCCACAGCCTCTTCCATTAAGAGACTTTTTCTCCAAAAAAAAAAAAAAAAAAAATCAAGGTAGCTGGTCCCTGAGGAAGGAGATCAAGGTCGACCTCTGACCTTCATGTGCCCACACAGGCCTGCACCAACACACATGCAGCTGCCTATACAAATACACACCAACACAAACACAAATACCACAAAAAGCAATCATTTCTGAAAGAAGTGAGGCCCTGCCCCCACACTGCAATGATCTGCAGAATATCCGCCAGTTAAAGGAAATTGCCATAAAAACTCATTCACCAAAAAATGATTTCTCCTACCTGTAAGTTATTGTCTTTAATCTGTTCAAGTTGCTCTGAGAAAAGACTATGATCTGGGAATCTCATTAAAAACAAACAAACAAGCAAAGAAACAAACACACAGATGAATTTCTCACAGTCCTGGAGGCTGGGAAGTTCAAGGTTAAGGCATTGGCAGACCTGGCATCCCAAGAGAGCTGCTGTCTGGTTCAGACATAGCTGCCCTTTCACTGGGTTCTCGTTTTGAAAGGGGCAAGGGATGTGACTGGGACCCTTTTGTTTGTTTGCTTGCTGGTTTCTACAAGAGTACTAGTTACTCTTTGAGTGAATATTCTACATTGTTGTCAGGTATACCAAGACCAAATGAAAAGCTCATTTTTAGATAATTTCAAAAGCATGTTGAGCCAAGAGATTTAGAGAGCGGAGAAGAAGAGAATCAAGATTCCTCTAGAAAACAGCTAGTTCACAAAGAAGACTAGAAACCTTTCCTGGCTGGACTGTATGGATCAAAAGAGTCTTGAGAAGAACCAGCTCTAGAGAAACCGGGGAGGGTGCCATGGAAATGACCACGAGAGGATCAGGAGGCGCTGGCCTGGACTTTTTAGCATATGCCTTTCTCGTTCACTAGCCTGCTTCCATGTATCCTTCTCTTTCTTAATAAACTGTCTCTGATGCTATTTCTAATCCCTCAACAGTGGTGCAATTAGAAGGAGGATGTGATCCACAAGTCCCTAATGTCAACAACAGGCCAAAGTCAGACACAACACAGGACAAGTAACAGTCTGCAACAGAAGTCATTTCCAGGAAGTTGTCTACAACTTAATTTTATCTGTTGTAGACAGCTCCTCCCATCCTCTCCTAAAATGTTGGTATGATTCATTTTGCTTTGGAAATTTAAATGCCATTTTCTCCCACAGCTGCACCAAAGTATACACACGTACACACACGCTCAAACATTAGTCTCATCAAAAAATTATATACACAAACAGACTGCAGGTGGGTGTGGATCCAATCAGTTAAGCGTTGCTTAGAAACCCATCAGTCATCTAGGGAAAGGACAGTGCTGGGTCTTTGTCCCAGACAATGCACAAGACTACAGACTCTGGAAGACAAGCCACTTAAACATAAAACCAGATAAATATAAGACAGGACTGGTTGGTCTGAAATAAGCATAAGATTGGTTAAAAGAAAAAAAATTTCAAAGTGAAAACTGAAAAAAATATTTGTGGGTTGAAATCAATCCAAAACTCACCTAAAACTGCAAGACTTGGGGAATGTGATCTCACACCCCAGGTGTTGCAGGAAGGACAGGACCTTTAACTATGGGAGCAGTTCTGTCGCAGATTGTCACTGCAGAGGAACAAGCTTCACTGGGGACAGACTACGAAACTTTCCCTGATACTGTTTCAGTTAAAGAGGCAATGCCAGCATAGAAAGGGTGGGAAGGAATGTAGTTCTGCCAGTCCAGGGGCATTCTCACACCAGTGTGGTTCTCCCCTCCGAGGGTAGAAGAGATGGTCTTTATAAATATGAGTGACCACAGCCCAAAACAGATTCAGATGGCCCCAAGTTCCATGTTCCAACATGGCAATGATTTCATGAAAGTTTTCATAGTAATAAAACAAATAGAAGCCATACGGAAAGATATTTTTCAAATACATAGGTAGAAATGGTTGAGGTTTAGTCTTTTGCTGTGTAGTGTAATGCTAGGTGTGGGCCCCCAAGACCTGGTTACCCCACAGATGAGAGAATCAGTACATGGACCCAAGTGATGTTGTATGACCTTGCCCCCAAGTTATTTCTGATTGGTGTATCAAGATGCCGACAGTTGCCTGGCGGTGGTGGCACACGCCTTTAATCCCAGCACTTGAGAGGCAGAGGCAGGCGGATTTCTGAGTTCGAGGCCAGCCTGGTCTACAGAATGAGTTCCAGGACAGCCAGGGCTACACAGAGAAGCCCTGTCTCGAAAAACCAAAAGAAAAAAAGATGCCGACAATCAATAGCTGGGCAGAAGAGACATAGGCAGTTTTTAGGGTTCCCGGATCTGTGGGGGTCAGAGGAGAACCAGAGGGGAGAAAAAGGTGAAGAGGAGTGAGGAGCTACCATGAGTTAGGTGAGTTCATGAAAACGTGGCCTTGAGGGCTGGCCAATTAGAGTTAAGAGCAGCCTAGATGAAACATAGTAAGTAATAACTCAGGGTTATCGATAGGAAATAGATTTATAGCATAAAGGGTAGATATCTGCCCAGCTCTAGTACTGATTAAGGCTTATTGTAAATATAAAGGTTGTGTGTGTGTTTTATCCTGGAACTAAACGGTCCAAAGACGGGGTACAAATCCCGGATTGGGATTAAAATTTTCTACAACAGCAAATATCAGATACGTGGGCTACAGAAAAGTCTGTGAGTCTCTGTGGTCATCCTCAAATACTGTGTGATGATATTCATAGCTTTGGGGTTGGTGTAAACTAAAGGTCTGTACCCATGTTCCAAAAGGATTTACCTGACCATCAAGGGTTGGTGCTTAAACACACTGGTGGGCACACATGGTTAGCTGAGAGGCTAAAGGTAGCCCAAGGGCATTTGGATCTGCACCATTCCAACCTTTTCACAAACCACTAAAGTGCTAATTAGCCAAGTAGCCTTTCTGTAAGTATGTAAGTAGTATTGAATTATGTAAGTATGGCTTCCTATTTGTTCATAATTATATTTGGGCCATGTAGACACCAGGCAGAAACTCATGGGGAAATGCTGGAAATGAGATTATGGATAGTCTCTAAACATTCTGAGCTGTTTAGGAAATGCAGAGGTGGGGGGAAGAGCATTCAGGAACCTGAGTAGCTAGAAGCCAAGAGGGCTTGAGCAGTGACAGAACACTGAACCCATTCTCCACTCAGCCAGAGCCACTGGCCAGGCTTGGGGCTTGTGGTCTCTTGATGTGACCTCCACATTTACCACTATCTGATCCCTGAACTACATAGAGAGAGGCAACCAGAGGAGATCAAACTTAGCTCATCAACACAAATGCAAAACAATCTGAGCAGAGAATCATTGGTTACATACTGAGAAGACAGGCAGAAGTGTGTGGATGGTAGTGTATCATAAGTGCGTGCAGGTGTGTATGAGGTGTGTGTAGGGGTAGGAGCGTATGTGTGTATATGATGTAAGTACCAGTGTAGTAGGGGTGTGTGTGTGTGTGTGTGTGTGTGTGTGTGTGTGTGTGTGTGAGAGAGAGAGAGAGAGAGAGAGAGAGAGAGAGTGTGTGTGTGTGTATGGGCTGTGTGTAGGGGTATAGTACATACAGGAGTATGAGTGTGTAGATGTGTGTGTAGTCGTATAGGAGATGGTGTGTAGAGGTGTGGTGGTATAGGGGGTCAGGTGAAACCTCACGTGCCATTCTTCAGGTACTGTCCACATTGTATTTTAAAAACAGGACCTCTCACTGGCCTGGAGTGTTAAGCTAAGCCAGCTAGCCAGGGAGTCTTAGGAATCATCATATCTGCCTTTTCAGGGCTGAGATTACGAACACCACTCAACAGCACACACTTAGCTCTTCCAGGCCCTTCTAAACTCCGGCCCACTCTTTACTCCTGAGCTATCACCCTGAAATTGATTTTTTTTGGGGGGGATTGTTTTGTTTTGTTTTTTAATGACAGCCATGTGACAAGGGTAAAACAGAATCTTAATGTGTGTTTAATTTGTATTTCTCTAGTGGCTAGGATGCTGAATTTTTTTCATATGTTTATTGGTCATTTGTACTAAAAGAATAGTATATAATAAACATGAAGAAATGTGTCTTTACGAAACCTGTCATCAATAAAAAAATTATTTCAAAAAATGTGTATACAAAAATATCTGAATAATTGATACTACAAACTTTTTTAAAGCTAAAAGAAAAATCCTTATGGTCTTTAGCGATTATGAGACAATAATTAGGTTTGACATCAAAAGTATAAAGTAGAAAATAAACTATTGATGGGTTATACTTCCAGAAAATTTAAAGTCGTTTTACTCTTCAAAAGACAACATTCAAAAAGGAACAAGACAAAGATAAGGATGAAGACAATATTTACAGATCGGTTATTGGATCAGGGATTTGCATCCTGAGCATGCAAAGAATTCTTAGGGCTTGGTAATTAGGAGACACTTTAAAATGTGTCAAAGATTGTAATAGACATGTCACCCGAGAAGATGTATGAATGGCTGTGGAGGACATGAAAAGATGCTCTATGTCTTTTTAATAATAACTGAAATGCAAATTCAAAGCACAATGAGCTGTCTCTCAATCTCCACCCACTTGAGTACCAGGAATTAAGAGACTGAAGATGCCAAGTACCGCAAGGATGTGTTGATGAGTTTCAGAAATAGCAAAGCTGCTTTGGAAAAGAGACTGAAGACTTCCTAAACGTTTATACTGTTTGTTCATTTATCGAATGGGTCCTTGTGCTCATGTTTCCATGTGTGTGGAGGTCAGGGGACGACTTCGGGAGTCAGTCCTTTCCTGCCTTGTTGATCCTCCTGTTAACAGCTCTGGGTAGCCCAGGCTGGTTACCTGTGAGCTTCTGGGTGGCGCTCCTGGCTCAGCCCCACACCTTGCTGTGACAGGGTTGACATGCATTCCACAGCACCTGACTTATAAGTGGCTTCTTAGGATCAGTCTCTGGTCGTCAGGGTTGTGTGAGCCACATCTTCACCTGCTGACCTGTGTCCACACGCCCCTGGTGGTGTTTTTCCTAAGCAATTCAGTTTATTCTAAACAAATGACTCACCAATGCTACTCTTAAATATTTGAGAAAGGGGGGATGAAGGCTCATGTCTACACAAAGACATGTAAATATTGTGTATAAGACATTGCTCATACACAATAAACAACGATTTGGAATGACCCAGATGTCCATTAGCTCATGAGCAGACAAACTAAGTTTTGCAAGCTATGTGATGGACTGGTACTCAAAAAAGGAGCAGCCTATTGATTTGGCAATATACGTAAATCTATGGATTCTATAGCATAGATTAAACCCTCAGATAACACAGTACGGGTAAAACTACCAATTTCATGGTGTGGATAAGCTTACCAATATCTCAATATGATCAACATACCAACTTGTTGGAACAACTTACCAATACCATGGATACTCCAGCAGGTACAACCCACTGACACCATGGCCTGGATAACCTGATGACACTACAGCATATATGTTAAATGAAAGAAGCCAGACACGGGACAATGTACGCTAACATTTCTGTAAACTTTCAAGGAAGGGAAACTGATAGAAATGAAAGGAAGATTGCTGATTACCTGGCACTCAGAGTACATATAGGAAAGACCGTGGGCAGGTGAGATGACTCGTCAGAAGCATTTTGTACAAGCCTGGCATGCTGAGTTTGATCCCCAGAGAGAGAAGACTCATGCCTGAAGGGTGACCTTCTCATGCCTACACACACACACACACACACACACACACACACACACACACACACACATACACACTCACACACACATACACACACTGTCCAGGATGGGAAGGGAACCAAAGCCCAAGCCAGGGTCTACCTGAAAGGTTAATGTTTTCATTTTAGGAGGAGGGATGGGTTTCCTTTCTCCCTTGGGATTGGCTGGGCTATTCCAAGAAATTGAATAATCTGGACAAACCCAGATTGGCTCCTGTCGTGGGAACACCAGTGAGAGATTCAAAAGTTCTGGTTTTCTCTGGCAAGAAAAATCTAAGCATTTCTTTGTCTTAGAGAAGGAAGAAGCACCAAAAAGTCAGCCATCTTCAGTGTGTGCGTGATTAGCACACTAATCTACCTCGAAACCCTTTCCCCTGTCTGTCTACAGAGATCTGCCTGACTCTCAGACCCCCAGACCATCTACATTTACGAAAATAAATTAAACTGATTACTGGTCTTAACGCAATTTATTTTTTGCATATAAATTCTATCGCCATACAGCTGCTAGAATAAAATTAAAATGAATTAAAAATGAAAGGCACTAGACTAGACCAGGAAACCAGTCATGTTTTTGTGAAACATTTCAGAATCAGGTGGTGCAGGAAGAGCCAGAGAAAGATAAAAGCAGCGTTTCATCGTTTCTTCTTATCTTCCGACAGTCCTCAGGCATAGATGCGCAGGCCCAAGTAACTGACAGTTTGCTAAAGCTCAGAGAGGACAGAAAGAATTGGCGAGGACCAAGAAGCACTTTGGGTTTTCACTTCAGGAGTGGGCAGGGTGGGCACACCAAGGGTGTAGAGCTCCATCTAATCTGACTGGGCATGAGGTATCTGATAGGCAGATAGACACATATACCCGGAGCCCAGGCAGGTGCCAACTTGAAGGACCCAGAATTCACTCACTAGTGGTCATGAAGTTACAAAGTGAACGTGATGTTCATGAGGGCAAGTGTCACGGGTGAACAGAGCAGGGTGAATCTGGTAAACACCCACCTAGGGCCTCAGGAGGAAAAGATGGCGATTTGACGTGTGTGATGGTTATGCATGTCAATTTAATGGGATCAACTAACAGACACACCTCTGGGCCAGTCTACGACAGTGTTTCAAAGTAGGATTAAGGGAAAAAGTCTCCCTCAGAGGGGGCAGCGCCTTCCAGTGGGCAGCCCAGATATAAAGAGATTCAAGGGGAAACTGTGGCTGCCTGTCATTCTTGGTGGCAAGAGAGTACAGCTGTTGTCATCTTTCGATGACACAATACTCTAGCTGCTTTGGCCTTCCAGTGTGGGATATGGAATGAACAGTAACTAAGGCTTCTCCAGGTTTTTAACACCTGATTGAAACTGCTAAGGTGTCCAGCTTCACGGAAGGAGGAGCGACTGGTTCTCAGGCTCTAGTGTGCAGACAGCCACTGGTGGCTCATCCTTGCCCAGGCAGTCCTAGGTTCATTTCTGTCACCGTGATAAAATAGATGAAAACATGGAACTTCCAGGAGCAAGGGTTTGTTTTCACTCACAGTTCACTGCAAAAAAAGAATCACAGTAGCAGCAAGCTTGAGACAGTGTGCCATGTTACACCACAGTCAAGAGCAGAGAGGAGTAAATCCATGTGGCCCTACTGCTGCCTCGCCTGAGTGCTCAGTGACTGCTGGCTCTCCCTGTCACAGAGCGCAGGGCCCAGCACAGGAAACATCACCACTGTTGTTTGGAATGGGTTTTCCCACTTCAATGAACTCAATTAAGACAACCCTCCAGTCAACACGATTTAGACAATCCGGAACTGAGACTCTGCCCATGTGACTCGAGGTCCTGTCACATTGACAAAACCAGCAGTCACAGAGGCCCTACTGTGTGTAAGCTGCTCTGGTAAATCCCCTTTTTAAAAATGCACATACACCCATACAAACAGCTCTGTTTCTCTGGGGAATCCTGCCTGACAGAGTGAGTGAGGAAGTCTCCTGTGCCTGTGTTGGGTGAGGGCAGATACAGGCACAAAATAACCCAAGGGCCTTTACATCTTCTAGATAACAGAAACAGAGAACATGGCCACTATTGACCTTCTCCTGAAATCACTGAAATGGGATTATCTAGAGGCAAGATGCACAAAGCAACATTTTAGTTCAGGGGTTTGTTTGTTTGTTTGTTTGTTTTTGGTCTAATGTTATATAATATCTTAATTATGAAATATGTTAGAGTGATACCTCCTTTTCCATAGGGGATATATCCCAAGACCCCAGTGACTACTCCAAGACAGGATTGAACACTGTGGGAGTGTGTGTGTGTGTGTGTGTGTGTGTGTGTGTGTGTGTGTGTGTGTAAAACCATCATGCATGTGCCTATGGTGAAGCTTAATTTATTAATTAATTAGCACAATAAGAGATTAATAATAATAATAATAACAACAACAACAAAATAAAACTACGGGCTGGGGATATGGCTCAGTTGGTAGAATGCTTGTCTAGCCTACATAAGCCCTGAGTGTCCTCTCCAGTAGAGCATAAATTTGGCATGGTGAGGCATTCCTATAATGCCAGCACAGGGGAGGCAGAGGCAGAAGAATTAGAAGTTCAAGGGCATCCTCAAACTACATACTGAATTTGATGCCAGCCTATATAGTACCTCTCTCTTTCTCTCTCCCTCTCTCTCCTTCTCCCTATCTCTTTGTGTGTGTGCCCCTCTCTTTCTTCAAATATGTGTATGTATATAAATATATAAAAACAATTATAACAACATACTATAATAAAATTAACAGAATGACTTTATGACTTTATGACCTTAGATGTTATCAATTAAACAAGAGCAATGTGACTGCAGGTGCTGCAGTGCCCCAACTGCCAGTCTGTTACTGAAATGACTGACAGATGAAGGATGCACTGGACAATGCCATGACTCATGTCCCAAGCAGGGCAGAGCTGAGCAACATGACATTTCATCATGTTTAAGGTCAGACAATTAACAAACATGAATTGTTTGTTTCTTAAGTTTTGCAGCTCATCTTTTTGAGCATGTGCAACCATGAACACTGAAACCACAGGAAGTGGAAACATAGGTAAAGAAATACAATTATACTATGACCTTAAACACCGTACAATATGAAAAGCCACACATGAAAACGCCTATGTCTCACTGACCCAGCTCCTCAGAGATGACACGTTTTAGTGTCCCTTAGTCTTAAGAAGATAGTTTCAGGGAAACAGAAATTTAGAAAATAGCAAACAGGCATGTAGAATAAAGAGGGGAGAAAGTGGATGGACCAGAAGGGGGGAGACCATGAGAACAGACTCACAGAAAACAAGATAAAAGCCAGACACAGGCCAGGGTGGCTAACATTTCTTGGCACTACCCATCCCAAGAGGGCTCTCTGTCTCCTTGCTGTCTTTCTTTCAAGAATAGCTGTCCTTACTGGTCCTGCCAGTCATACACCTTTTCTCATGTCCTGTGCCTCACAGCCCCAGATGGTGGAGGATGAGAGGTGTGAAGCTGGGCTTCATGAGAAACTCATGCCAAGGGATGCTCAGATTTGGGATAATTATACATGTCCTGCTTGATATCAACTCAAAAAGAAATACCCAGTACCAGGAATGGGTTATCCTTCAGTCCTTTTTATAAAGTCAGCCCTCTTGATAAGACAAGTGATGAGTACTGCTGTTGTCTTCTGGTCACAAAGGAGGAAACCAATGCACCAAGAGGCTAAAGTGAGTGGCCGGGACCAGATCCAAAACCCAGGAGCCTGGCCTCCAAGCGCATTTGCTACCACACCCTCAGAGGACTCAGCACACTGACGGAAGGCAATCCTGAACTAATTCGTGTATGTTTGCCTAGCAAGATCCAGTAGATTTATGAGAAGATTTGACTACAATTTTATCAAGGCTGAGAGTACTATATTCTTTGAGAATTTTAAGGCTGGGATACACAGGCTTGCTTCCCAAGAGTCCCTACGCCTGTGAGGGAAGCACTTGGCCCACTGAGCTATCTCCTCGGCTCTCCCAAACAAAAAATTTTAATTTCTGTGTGTGTGTGTGTGTGTGTGTGTGTGTGTGTGTGTGTGTGTGTGT
>JANHMN010000009.1:25749539-25772198 GCA_030674055.1 Rhabdomys pumilio | reverse complement strand
GGGGGGGGGGGGGGGGGGGGGGGGGGGGGGGGGGGGGGGGAGATGCTCTTAGCTGCTAAGCCATCTCTCTAGTCCACCCCTCCTCCGACTCACATGTTCCTTTTGTTGCTGCCGTGCCCCACTGCATTTAATTAGAGTTGACTGCAAAAGCATGGGTGAAAAGCTATTTGCTTGAGCAAGACCATCCTGTGATCCTGTGACATTCTTAATCTCCGCTGCTGGTGTTTGCGCCCTCCGCTGCTGCCCTGCTGCTTGGCTATTTGTACCAGAATCCCTCCAGAAACCCACCTCTGTTCCTCTTGCAGTGCGCCCACCTGTCTCCAGGCTGCTGCTCCTACATCCCACCGCACTCAGTTTCTGCCCCAGCTGGGCTCCCAGTCACTACCCCATCTCAGCCACCTTTGTCAGTCCCCACTGATTCCACAATTCCAGGTTTCTTAAACTAAGCTCTGTGGACTAGATAGTCTAAACACCATCCATCTGGCTGCCTGTTCAAACTGCAGATTCCTGGGGCCTGTGAATAAGATCTTCTGAAGGGCTGAAGTCAACAATTAAAACAAATATTCCCTCTGTGTATGTATGTGTCTGTCTGTCTGTCTGTCTCTGTCTCTGTCTCTGTCTCTGTCTCTCTGTCTCTCATTCGAGTCTTCCAGTGCATGCATGCACACATAGACACACACCCCTTGGTTTTTTTGGTCTGGGTTTTTTTTTGTTTGTTTGTTTTTTGTTTGTTTGTTTGTTTTGTCTTAGTTTTGTTTTCAGTTTCTCCAAACCACATAATTTTCTGTGGAAATTATCTGTGGCTTGTAACCCTGTGAATAATTAGTGCAAAAGACTCATTCTTGCTTTCAAGGTTTTGGGTAAATTATTCAATATATTTGGCATCCCTTTCCTCTCTGAAGACTGGCCATGTCCCCTGCCCCACTGAGGACAGGTGTGGCCATGTCTGGTTTTGTTCACTGAGTTGTTTGCCTCTGTGATGTAAGCCACCTCCAGAAAGGCACTGGCACACTTGTCCCATACTGTCCTTTCCACCAGTATTGGTGGCATCTGAGACACAGGCACTTCCTCAGATTACCCAGGACAGACACCAGGGAACAGCTGCCGGCTGACCAGAGGGGAATGCAGTACACAGGGTAAAATCTAGAAAGAAACCGAGATGCCACTGTGGCTTCAAAAAGGTTTTGGTGCTGCAGCTGTCTGCCTAGGCAGACTGACACAAATACTCACTGTTTACACTACTTTCGATTGCTTGCTACATCAGTTATTTTTCTGTTGCTGTGAGAAAGTACCAGACAAACGAAGAGGTTATCTTGGTTCCTAGTTTGAGGGTACAGTCCATCATGGTGGAGAAGGCATGGCGGCAGGAGCCTGAGGCAGCTGGTCACATGACATTCACAGTCAGGAAGCAGAAAGGTGAATGCTGGGGTTCAGCTCACTCTCTCCTTTTACTCGGTTCAGAGTCCACCCAGCCCAGAGCTGGGGTGGGCCTTCCCACCTCAATGCATCCAAACTAGATCACCCCTCACAGACATACCCAAAGGTTTGCCTCTTCGGTGCTTCCAAATCCTGTCAAGATGACAGTCAGCTTTAACCACCACAGCTCCTAACACTTTATTATTCTAGTTCCAAAACATCGTTCCTGTAAGACCTCATAGGCCTGCGCAGTTTGGCAAGATTGTTTGCTTTCTTCTCCCCTGAACCTATCAAAAACCGACCTTCACTTTCAATGTCTACGCAATGTCACCTTCTGGGTTGGTGGCTCTCAACCTGTGGGCTGCCGCCCCTTCACAAGGGTAGCCTGAGACCATAAGAAAACACTCATTCATAACAGTAACAAAATTAGTTTTGAAATAACAATGGCTATAATTTTATGCTTGGGGGTCACTCCAACATGAGGGGCTGTACTACAGGGGCACAGCATTAGGAAGATGGAGAACCACTGTTCTACATGAAGCCATTCTTTCTTCATGATGGCTGAGAATGCCCCCTCCTCTGAATCTTCTTCAAAGGCAACTTCTGCAACCCATTCACTGCTAGCATTTTAATGTTTTGTACAACACACTTCTCTCCGAGAGTATCCGTTCCTTGACACTGAAGCATGTGTCATTCACTGATGCACTCCCGAAACTACTCAAAGGCTTGTTCTCCCTACACAGATGTGTTGAATCCATTTACCTTTCTCAATGAGAGTGCTGTTATCTAGTATACATATAGTGTTTGTACAGGTAGATTTCAAAGAATATTTACCATAGTCGTTGAGCAAGCAGAACTGAGAAGTGGGTAATGCTATTTATAAGAACCAAGGTGCCCAGTGAGTCAGCTGTAACTCAAGGTTTCTGTCTACCTTTCTGTCTATCTCTCTCTGTGTGTCTTGCTCCCTTCCTTTCCCCAGTTACACGAGAGGTCATCTGCCAAAAAATAACTCTTTTTTTCCACCTTTACCTGTATCTCCTGCTCTCCTTTAATTATTCCAAGTCTTCTTTAAAATTTAATTTTAAGATTAATTATGTGAGGCTATATGTGTGGACATGTGTGTCACAGCACACTTCTGACAGAGGACAGATTCTGGGGGTCTGTTCTCCTCTCATGTGGGTCTTAGAGCTCAAACTGAGGGCATCAGGTTTGGTGGCAAGTACTTTTACCCAATGAGCCATCTCAACCACCCATCAATCCAGATTTAATGGGTACCAATTGGAAACCCAAAGCAGAGGCTCATCCTGTGTGCTCCAGGACTGCCAATACCCTCTTTCAAGCCTCTGTAAGGGCAATGGGACAATGATTTTTTTCCATTTCTGACTGAATTATGTAGCCTATGTTTTTATGTTTAGGAAAAGGCACATCCCCACTTACACTTCAGACTCAATTAATTGTAATTCCAATTTCAAAACAAATACACACTGAATCTCAGCAACAAAGGGAGCCTCATTCTCAATGACCAGTAGTCGAGACTTTTTTAAAGCTCCCTTCTGCTTCTAACAACCCGATGCCCTCACAGACATTTTGGCCTTAATTGCGACGCTGCTTCAGCTTTTTCGGAATCTATTTGAACAGGATCTGAGACGTAACTTTTGGACTGCTTATCAGTATTATGCTATATGGTATTTTACTGCAAGTTAAAGATGCTTTGTACATATTAGGGGCAGAAACTTGCTTGCAGAGCACTCTGAGCCTGCTGTGAGAGCTAGAGAAATGGATTGTCTCTTCAGATTCCTCATTATCTCAGGAGGAGAAACATTTCTACTGTCAAAACCTCAAATGACACACACAACAAAAAGACATCCAGCTTTTTGTCAATCACTAAGTCAGCGTTTTTTTTTCTAAGCCATGTTCTCTGGGATGGAAATATCTCTGTACAAGACAGCAAAAGAACAAGAGCTCGCTGATCAAATACATTTAAAGAAAATTAAATTGGACCGTGTCTTAGCTTCTCTTCCCTTGTTGTGATACAATATCCTGACAAAAGCAACTTCAGGAAGGAGGAATTTATTTGGGTTTACAGTTCCAAGGAATACAGGTCTTCATCGTGGCAAGGAAGACTCGGAAAGAAGCAGGGAAGGCATTCTGGCAGGAGCAGAGGGCTGGCTGACCCCATTGCACCCACATTCAGGAAGCAGAGAGTGAAGGCAAAGTGGGAGGGGACTATAAAGCCTCAAGCCCCGCCTCCCCAGTGACCCACTTCCTCCAGTGAGGCTCCACCTCCTAAAGGTTTCACAACCTTCCCCAACAGGAGGACAATTGAGCATCAAATGTGCAAACACACGAGCCTATAGGGGGCATCTCCTATTCAAACCACATCAGACCATACCCAGTTTAAAACTTCCTGATCCTTAAAATCCCCTTTCTGTATGCAGGGCATTAATCATTTCATAGAATGCCGGAGTGAACTGGGAACCTACAATAGACCATCCACCTTAATCATGGAATTAGCATTTGTTGTGTTTTGCTTTGTAATTCTCATTAAAGTCGACCTAGGGAACACTAGTGCTGAAAAGTATGTATATATAGTATAGTATAACATACACATACACACACACACACACACACACACACACATTCCTCTTCATTCTGGGATGTGACATGGCTGGGTATGGCCTACTGTTAACCACTACTTTAACAAAAGCATAGTATAACTTATTTTGTGTAAGGTACAACAACTTGCCTTTTAAGATTCTTTTCCTTAGTCTTTATGTTCCATGCATTAAGGAAAACCTTCACAAAAATTACCAGGACGAGAGACTGGAAAGATGGTCTGTAAATAAGAGCTTGCTGCTCAATCATTAGGTTCAGGGTTCAGTTCCCAACCCCCACAGTTCAGTTCATTGGGGAGCTTGAAGCTGCCTGTAACTCTGCTTCCAGAGAAATTGGTACCTTCTCCTCGCCTCCACAGACATATAGCATGGACAGACACGCACACAGACACATAAATACAAACAACAAGGAATATAACATGAATGTACAAAATCCTACACAAGGATTGCTAACCTCTAATGCTAAATCATACCTGGGCGCTTACTTTAGATTGTGATACATAAACTGCTATCCTGCATTATATGGTGGCATTTATTTAACTTATTTTTGTTATTATCCGATATTTCAAGTTATGCTAATAAAATGAATTAACATTTTAATGGCCTGTCTGCATGTGGTATTGCCTCTTTGCTCAGGTTTTTAAAAGAAGACTTTTAAAACTCTCTCTTCCTCTCTCTCTCTCTCTCTCTCTCTGCATGTGTCAATGTGTGTACGTGTGCATTAGTGTGTGTGTGTATGTGTGTGTGTGTGTGTGTGTCTGTGTGTGCATTAGTGTCAAGCCCTATTGATCCTCCTTGAAGCTGAGGTAACAGGCATTTGCCATACTGCAGTTTATATTGAGGGTTCTGAGATCTCAACTCTGGTTCTCATGATTTACAAACCAAGTACTCTTGCTAAGTTATCTTCCCAGCTCAATGGCATGTGTGAACCTGCATTCACATACACAAACACAAGAGTGTGTGTGTGTGTGTGTGTGTGTGTGTGTGTGTGTGTATGTCTGTGTGTGGGAGAGAAGGGGGAGAGGGAGAGAGGGAAGGAGGGGGAGGGAAAAAGGAAGAAAGAGAGAGGAAGAGGGGGAGGGGGAGTGGCAGGGGGAGGGAGAGGGGGAAAGAGGGGGGGTATTATGGTTTGAATATGCTTGGTCCAGGGAGTGGCACTATTTGGAGGTGACCTTGTTGGAGTCGGTGTGTCACTGTGGCTGTGGGCTTTAAGACCCTCACCCTAGCCGCCTGGAAGTTAGTCTTCTGCTTGCAGCCTTCAGATGAAGATGTAGAACTCTCAGCTCCTGCTGCACCGTGCCTGCCTGGATGTTGCCCTGTTCCATCTTTGATGATAATGGACTGAATATCTGAACCTGCAAGCCAGCCCCAATTAAATGTTGTTATAAAAGTTGCCTTGGTCATGGTGTCTGTTTAAATCAGTAAAACCCTAAGACAGAAAGTAATTAAGGCCCCCTTAGTCCTGTAAAGGGAATTTTGAGTATACCAAGGCAACTATGAATACAGTTGAAGATATAAGCTCTAACTTAAAATCCTATGTCTATAAATTGACCAGGTCACCCATACCACCTCACCATTAAAAACTCAGCATACAATAAATAGCATACAATATTTTAAGGTATAAGTCAAGCCCCAAATGCCAGATAATATTCATCTCTTATCTCTTTGACTTCTTCCAGAAATATTACCCACTAACAAAGTCTATTCTGAAAGGAACTCAGGAAGGAATGACAACACTGAATAATGCTTAGGCTGTTGATGGCTTTAATTCATTTGTTAATAAGATTATAGAGAACACTGTTTCCTAATTAGCTCCTGTGTCCTTTAGGGACATTTCATTTGTTCAACAGGCATGCTGAGGATGGGTGCTATAGATTTGATGAGAAAAGTGGCTTCTAGAAACTTCCAACCCCAAGTTGGCCCAGCATGACTGATATCAAAATGGACATTAGCATTCTTCTTGAGACAGGGCCGGATACCTCTGAGAACATTTGCACTTAACCTTGTGAGCTCACTTCTACTGAGACAATGAGTTCTATCCATCAGCTGCCAGGCAAAACCAGTTTAATGTGAAGAATTAATTACACCAGGCTGACAGAAGCCAGTATCTCAATAAAAACTTTAAGATTTACTTAAAGGAGAAACAGATGCACAGCACATACCAAATGACCCTCCAAGCGCCTAGACACATCCATCCAGGCTCTCCTGACACCGCCTCATTTCCATTTTGTTACCCATGAAGTTCCAATTATTATTAACCTTGAAATTTTCCTGCCTCTAGATTCCTGCTTTGACCCCTTCTCTTACTTCCCTCCATAATGGACAGAAACTCCCATGCCCCCCCCCACACACACACACCCTCTGGCAAGTTTCTTTTGGTAAGAATGTTTTATCACAGCAACATAATAGCAAACTAAGATATTTGTTAGACTGTGTTATACTAGCCCCCAACTCCAGGGTTCCAATCATTTTATCTCCCTAGTAGGTGGTATACAGACTATGGTACCCAACTTCCAGCACTTTACTTTTGAGATGAGTCTTAAAATACAAATCACAGAGTCCAAGCATACACCTGTAACTCCAGCACTTTGGAAGTTGAGGCAGGAGAATTAGGAGTTCCAAGGACAGAATTAACTAGATAGTGATTCTGGGGCTACCCTGGGAACAAGACCATCTCAAAACAATAAAAAGAACAAGAACAATGGGAGGAGGGAAAGAAATAGGAGGTAAAAGAATAGGAATGAGAAGGCAATGAGGAGGTCACAGCATAGACATTTTTTAGTTGGAGAGATGACAGCTCAGTGTATAAGAGCACATACTGTTCCTACAAAGAACCAAGCTCATTTCTCAGCACCCACACTGAGTAGCTCACAACCACCTATAACTCCAGCTCCAGGGGAATCAACACTCTCTTTTGGATCAAAAGCACTGCATTCATGTGCATATATCCACACACAGATATACACATATCCACATAAGACAAATGGGCTGCTTCCATTTGGAGCAGAAAGCAGGAAAGAGTAGAGTCTTCAAATATCCTGGCCTCTGTTGAAACCATACATATTAGTTCTGAGGTCATGGACCATCAGGGCTAGACCCATAACCCCTTCTTGTCAACTGCTAGGCTGGCCACAACAGAACTAGACCCCAGACAGTGTGGGTTCTGTCACATACACTATTGGCCTACCATCCCAGAGTACCCAGAACCTGCAGAGATGGCCTATCCAATTGTGGAGTCTTTATAGGAGCCCAGGGTGGGAGGTGGGGTTACCATCAATGCACAAGCCAGCAGAAATGGCTGCTGGGTGACACTGGTGACCTGAAGCTGAGCCAGCAAGGCTGCTCTCACCACTGCCTAATGTTAGAGCTCAGCAAGATGTACTTGGAAATGTTCGTCATGGGCTATATACTTTCCATCTGAAGATGTGTAGATCCTGCCGCTGAACACTCACATGCTTTGGAAGAAATCCTGCTGGAACTAAACTGAAAGCTTCCTTCCTGCTGGCTACCTTTCATAGAACTAGATGTGGTATGCAAGCTCTGGGGAGAAAAGTCATCAGCAGGCTTACTCAGCTGTGGACCCTATGTGCTACAAACAGACCTGCTAAGCAACGTACCCACCGGAGTACTAATGGCGTGACCATTAAGGGTCTAACTCTGGCTGCATTGGAGGCTGTCTCCACCAGAGGGACTCCACTAGTTACTGTAAAGCTGTTCGGTGGCCTTTAGATGGGGACCTAGGTCCTACTGAGAAGATCCTACTGTTGTCCTAGATTGGGCAGGGGCTCCTGGGGCCCTACTCCACGAAGGGAGACAATAGCAGTGAAGAGCTGCTAGGGAAAAGGCAGTCATTGTCATTAGTGACGTAGCCACTGAGAAGTTACTTGTTAGTGGACAGCTTCTCAGTGGTTCACAAAGCAAAAGGAAACACAAGCAAATAAAACCTCACAATGAGATAGGGACGTGGTGGAAGGATAGCGTGGGAGAGTGGGTTGGTGGGAGAGGAAGATGAGAATGCTAGATTACATTCATGTATAAAATAAACCAGAACAAATCAATTTAAAAAGATAAATCACCCTGGGGGGGGGGAACTTGAGGGGAAGATGGCAGGTAGGGGAGTAAAGGGGCAGTGAGTCACCACAATATTCACTAGTTCAACGGTGCTCCCTTCCAGAAACCTGCTGCAGAGCCATCACTCAGGGTAGCTGAGACTTAGTCATCAGTCTCTAAATCCCAAGTGGCAGTAATCAGCCATGAGACAGGAGCCCACCCACTCTGCCCATTGTATTTAGATAAGCATCTGATGCTTAAGTTTTGTTTCCATGGTCTCAATTATTTTACCCTGGAAACCGCTGAAGATTCTTGTAAACTGTGATAGCAAAACCCAGAACACTACAGGTATAGATAATAACCAGTCAAAATTAGTCTCTGAGTAATTGACAGGCTTCTTCATAGAAGTTCTAAAAATTCCTCAGAAACCCTCCGTGTGTGTGTGTTTGCATGTATTCATGTCTGCCTTGAGGGAGTGTGAGCACATGTGAGGAATGTGTATAGGTGAGAGGTCGCTATCAAGTGCCATTCTTCAAGCACTGAGTATCTTGGTTTTTTAAATATTTTGTATGTTCATGTGCACATGCCCACACAAGCCAAAGTGTATGTGTGTTGATCAGAGAACACCACAAGTTGCTTGTTATCCCCACCTTGCTAACAGTGTTTGTAATGCTGTACTGGATACTTTAGACTAGCAGCTTTCTGTCTTTACCTCCCGTCTCACCACAGGAATGCTAAGATTATAGAGGCAGATGCCCACATCTGTTTTATATTGGGCTGTTTATATAGGTTCTTGGGATCAAAGTCTGATCCTCAGGCTTGTGCAGTAATCAGAGTCATCTCCCTGACACAACAAAGTGTTTTTTGAGTCATGGTCTTCCTACCTTACTAACCGAGCCAGCAAGCTCCAGAGATCCTCCTGTCTCCATCACCTCCACATGCAGGGATATTTTTATATCTGTTCTGGAGATGCACTCAGACCCACATGCTTAGCAAGGTAAGCACTTTGCTGAGACATCTCCCCAGCCTTCCTTCGTGTGGCTTTTACCCTGCCAACCAGCATTAGTTTTAGCATAGAATTTCTGGTGGCCCCAAGTGAGAAACACAGCTGTCTGATATTTAATATAACACAGAGGTCTCAGAACTAAGCAAAAAGACAGCTAGATTTTAGATTCAGGGTAACACTAGACTAGTTTTAGGGATGTGAGCAGGATAAAGTGGAACTCTGTAAAGGGAATTTTTAAAAATGAAATTCATTAAGAGATTCAGAAAGCCTGGTGACTGGAGCAGACACCCAGCTGACCTGCTCCCCTGTGGAAACCGCATCCAGAGGCATCCTAGAGAGGCCACTGCCCTCAGAGCTGCAGACATCCTAAAGAGGCCACTGACCTCAGAGCAGGGGACACCATATCCCGAGGCATGCTAGAGGAGCCACTGAACTCAGAGCAGCAGACACCATATCCTGAGACATCCTAGAGGAGCAACTACACTCAGAGCAGCAAACACCTAGCTGGCCTACTACCGTGGAGACACCATATCCTGAGATATTCTAGAGAAGCCACTGTACCCAGAACAGCTGTGGCTCAGGATCACAGAGACATCCAGACCCAGAGGAGTTCTGACACAACCAAGATAACTGGAAAGGCAGGCTCTAGTCAGAACCAGTGAGTGCAGGTAGCACTAGAGCTAACCAAATGGCTAAAGGCAAGCATAAGAATGTAAACAACAGAAACTAAAATTACTTGGGATCACCAGAACCCAGTTCTCCCACCATAGCAAGTCCTGAACACCAATGCAGGATTCAGAATTAAAATCATTTCTCATGATGATGATAGAAGACTTTAAAAAGGACATAAACAACACTCTCAAAGAATTTGAGGAGAACACAGGTAAACAGGCAGAAGCCCTTAAAGAAATGTAAGAAAACACAACCAAACAGGTGAAAGAATTACACGAAACTGTCCAGGATCTAAAAATTGAAGTAGAAACAATAAAGAAATCTCAAAGGGAGAATACCCTGGAGATAGAAAACCTAGAAAAAAGATCAGGAGTTATAGACGCAAGGATCACCAACAGAATATAAGAGATAGAAGAAAGAATCACATGCACAGAAGATACCATGGAAAACATAGAAACAATGGTCAAAGAAAATGTGAAATGCAAAAAGCTCCTAACACAAAACAATCAGGAAATCCAAGACACAATGAGAAGACCAAACCTAAGCATAATAGGTATTGATGAGGAGGAAGATTCTCAACTTAAAGGGCCAGTAAATATCTTCAATAAAATTATACAGGAAAACTTCCCTAACCTAAAGAAAGAGACATCCTTAAATATACAAGAAGCCTACAGAACCCCAAATAGACTAGACAAAAAAAGAAATACCTCCGGTCACATAATAATCAAAACATCAAATATACAAAACAAAGAGAAGATACTAAAAGCAGTAAGGGAAAAAGGCAAAGTAACATATAAAGCAGACCTATAAGAATTACACCAGACTTCTCACCAGAGACTATAAAAGCCAAAAGATCCTGGACTGATATTATACAGACCCTAAGAGATCACAAAAGCCAGCCCAGACTACTATACCTAGCAAAACTCTCAATCACTATTGATGGAGAAACCAAGATATTCCATGACAAAACCAAATTTATACAATATCTTCCCACAAATCCAGCACTTCAAAGGATAATGGACGGGAAACTACAACACAAGGAGGGAAATTACAACCAAGAAAAAGCAAGAAAGTAGTCTTCCAACAACCCCAAAAGAAGATAGTTACACAAACATAATTCCACCTCTAATAACAAAATAGCAGGAAGCAATAATCATTTTTCCTTAATATCTATTAATATCAATGGACTCATTTCTCCAATAAAAAGACTTAAGACTATCAGACTGGATACATAAACAGGACCCAGAATTTTACTACATACAGGAAACACACCTCTGTGACAAAGACAGACACTACCTCAGAGTAAAAGAATGGAAAACAATCTTCCAAGCAAATGGTCCCAAGAAACAAGCTGGAGTAGCCATTCTAATATCAAATAAAATTGATTTTCAACCAAAGCTAATCAAAAAAGATAAGGAAGGTCACTAATACTTATCAAAGGAAAAATGTACCAAGAAGAACTCTCAATTCTGAACATCTATGCCCCAAATGCAAGGGCACCCATATACATAAAAGAAACCCTACTAAAACTCAAAGCATACATTGCATCTCCCATGATATCTATAGAACATTTCATCCTAAAACAAAAGAATATAACTTTTTCTCAGCATCTCATGGTACCTTCTCCAAATAGACCATATAATTGGTCACAAAACAGGCCTCAACAGATACAAAAAGATTGAAATAATCCCTCGTACCTTATCAGACCACCATGGACTAAGGCTGGTCTTTAATAACAACAAAAAACAATGGAGCTGGTTCTTTGAAAAAAATCAACAAGATAGATAAACCCTTACCCAGACTAACCAAAGGGCACAAAGACAGTATCCAAATTAATAAAATCAGAACTGAAAAGGAAGACAGAACAACAGAAACTGAGGAAATTTAAAAAAATCATCAGATCCTACTACAAAGGCCTATACTCAACAAAATTAGAAAATCTGGATGAAATGGACAATTTTCTAGACAAATACCAGGTACCAAAGTTAAATGAGGAGCAGATAAACCATCTAAACAGTTCCATAAACCCTAAAGAAATAGAAGCAATCATTAAAAGTCTCCCCAACAAAAAAATCCGGGACCAGACAGTTTTAGTGCAGAATTCTATCAGATCTTCAAAAAAGACCTAATACCAATTATCTTCAAACTATTCCACAGAATAGAAACAGAAGGAACACTACCCAATTCATTCTATGAAGCTACAATTATGCTCATACCTAAACCTCACAAAGACCCAACAAAGAATGAGAACTACAGACCAATCTCTCTTATGAATATTGATGCAAAAATACTCAATAAAACTCTCACAAACCGAATCCAAGAACACATCAAAACAATCATTTATCATGATCAAGTAGGCTTTATCCCAGGAATGCAGGGATGGTTCAATATTCGGAAATCCATCAATGTAATCCACTACATAAATAAACTCAAAGAAAAAAACCACATGATCATCTCACTAGATGCTGAGAAAGCATTTGACAAAATTCAACATCTCTTCATGTTAAAAGTCTTGGAAAGATCAGGAATTCAAGCCACATACCTAAACATAGTAAAAGCAATATACAGCAATCCAGTAACCAACATCAAACTAAATGGAGAGAAACTTGAAGCAATCTCACTAAGATCAGGGACTAGACAAGGCTGCCCACTCTCACCCTACCTATTCAATATAGTACTAGAAGTCCTAGCCAGAGCGATTAGAAAACAAAAGGAAGTCAAAGGGATACAAATAGGAAAAGAAGTCAAAATTTCACTATTTGCAGATGACAGTATACTTAAGTGACCCTAAAACTTCCAGAGAACTCCTAAACCTGATAAACAACTTCAGCAAAGTGGCTGGATATAAAATCAACTCAAACAAATCAGTAGCCTTCCTCTACTCAAAAGATACACAGGCTGAAAAAGAAAATAGGGAAATGACACCCTTCACAATAGTCACAAATAATATAAAATATTTTGGAGTGAATCTAACCAAGTAAGTGAAAGATCTGTATGACAAGAACTTCAAGTCTCTGAAGAAAGACATCGAAGAAGATCTCAGAAGATGGAAAGATCTCCCATGCTCCTGGATCGGCAGGATTAACTTAGTAAAAATGGCCATCTTGCCAAAAGCAATCAACAGGTTCAATGCAATTTCCATCAAAATTCCAAATCAATTCTTCATAGAGACAGAAAGAGCAATTTGCAAATTTATTTGGAATAACAAAAAACTCAGGATAGCGAGAACCATTCTCAACAATAAAAGAACTTCTGGGGGAATCACTATCCCTGACCTCAAACTGTACTACAGAGCAATAGTGAAAAAAACTGCATGGTATTAGTACAGAGACAGGCAGGAAGATCAATGAAATAGAATTGAAGATCCAGAAATGAACCCACACACCTATGGTCACTTGATCTTTGACAAAGGACCTAAAACCATCCAGTGGAAAAAGGACAGCATTTTTAACAAATGGTGCTGGATGAACTGGAGGTCAGCATGTAGAAGACTGCAAATCGATCCATTCTTATCTCCTTGTACAAAGCTCAAGTCCAAGTGGATAAAGGCCCTTCACATAAAACCAGATACACTAAAACTAATAGAAGAGAAGGTGGGGAAGACCCTCGAATACTTAGGCACAGGGGGAAAGTTCCTGAAAAGAACACCAATGGCTTATGATCTAAGATTAAGAATTGACAAATGGGATCTCATAAAATTATAAAGCTTCTGTAAGGCAAAAGACACTGTCAATAAGACAACACAGCAACCAACAGATTGGGAAAAGATCATTACCAATCCTAGATCCGATAGAGGGCTAATATCCAATATATACAAAGAACTCAAGAAACTAGACTCCAGACAACCAAATAACCCTATTAAAAATGGGGTACAGAGCTAAACAAAGAACTCTCAACAGAGGAAATTTGAATGGCCGAGAAGCAACTTAAGAAATGCTCAACATCCTTAGTAATCAGAGAAATGCAAATCAAAACAACCCTGAGATACCACCTCACACCAGTCAGAATGGCTAAGATTAAAAATTCAAGTGATGGTAGATGCTGGTGAGGATGTGGAGAAAGAGGAACACTCCTCCATTTTTGATGGGAATGCAAGCTGGTACAACCACTCTGGAAATCAGTCTGGCGGTTCCTCAGAAAATTGGACATAGCACTACCTGAGGACCCAGCTATACCACTCCTGGGCATATACCCAGAAGATGCTCCAACATATAACAAGGACATATGCTCCACTATGTTCATAGTAGCCTTATTTATAATAGCCAGAAGCTGGAAGGAACCAAGATGTCCTTCAACAGACGAATGGATACAAAAAATGTGGTACATTTACACAATGGAGTACTACTCAGCTATTAAAAATAATGAATTCGAGAAATTATTAGGTAAATGGATGGAACTAGAAAATATCATCCTGAGTGAGGTAACCCAATCACAAAAGAACACACATCGTATTTACTCACTGATATGCGGATATTAGCCCAAAAGCTTGAAATAGCCAAGATTCAACTAACTGACCACATGAAGCTCATGAAGAAGGAAGACCAAGTGTGGATGCCTCGGTCCTTCATGGAAGGAGTGGCAGAATGCTCAAGGGAGCAAATAAGGCAACAAAGTGTGGGACAGAAAGTCAAGGAGGGGCCATCGGGAGACCACTCTACCTTGATATCTGTCCCATGTTCGGTCACCAAAGATAGACGCCGATATGGATGTCAGGAAGTGCATGCTGACAGGAGCCTGATGTAGCTGTCTCCTCGGAGGTCTGCCAGAGTCTAACATCCAGAGGCAGATGCTCGCAGCTACTTATTGATCTGATCAAGGGTTCCCAATGGAGAAGTTAGAGGACTGAAGGAGCTGAAAGGGTTGGTGGCCCTAAGAGGAGAGCAACAATGCCAGCCAACCAGAGCTCCCCAGGTCTAAACTACCAGCCTGGGAGCACAAAGGGAGGCACCCATGACTTCAGCTGTATACTTAGGGGAGGATGGCCTTGTCGGGCATGGATAGGAGAGGAGATCCCTGGTCCCATGAAGGTTGAGCGGGGAGGAATTTGACGGTAGGGAGGGGGGAGGGGGGAGGGGGAAGGTGGGGGCACACCCTTGTGGAGGCAGGAGGGGGGAATGGGATAGGGGGTTCCTGGGTGGTGGGGGGAATGGGGTGAAGGGATAAAATCTGAAATGTATTTTAAATTAATTAATTAATTAAAAAAAGAGATTCAGAAAATGATCATTACTTAACTTGAAACAGGAATGAATTTTGAGTAAGAGGCAGAGTCCTCAGACAGGAGCTCACTGACAGGAGCAGTTCCAGAAGCACACACACTGCAAGTATACCTAAGGCCTCAATTTAGGAGTCACAGTTAGGAATATTTTATAATTTTTGATACATATCTCACTTCCAAGGCTGGCCTCATATTCTCCAGGTAGGACCCATGATGTATGACCTCCTGATCCCCTTCCTCTGGCTCCTGAGTGCTGGGATTTCAGGTGCACACCACTTCACTTGGTTTATGCAAGCTGAGAATGGAACCCAGGGCTTCAGCTGTACCAGAAAACACTTTACCAACTGAGATGAACTCCCAGCCTCATGATTTAATAATGATAAGACAAAAAAAAAATCAAATGTCATCGTTTAAGCAGAGTTTTTCCTTGCCTTTCTTTTTTATTTTAAGCATTTAAATTTACTTAGGAAAAGTAAGATTATTTAAGGAAGCAGCACCCAGTTTTAGAGTAATTTAGCACATTTATATGTGAAAAATACAAAATTACTCAATACATCTTTAATACACAAATACATATACAAACATTTTATTCTAATAATATTCTTTATCACTTCAATTTAAACCATTCCATTATGAAAATTTCTTAATTGAAGAGAGAATATTCCTTTAAAACTCTAAATGAAACAGAGCTTTCTCAACTCACCTAAAGCCACACAGCCTTTAGAAAGACATGATTTTTCCAGTTTACAAGTCTCCCTTTAAAACTGTTACGGCTTGTCATGTGTTTTAAGATAGAAGGCACCAGACACCAGGGAGGATCACAGAGTGCAGCAGGTCTTCTCAGATGTCGGCCCATCCTCTAAATCACCACCAACCTTGCATGAACATACCTGGCACACTAACTAGCATTTCTTCTGTGTGCTTAACTTTGCAATCTACCAAACTCAAAACCAGAACCTGCACCCACTGCAGGCAGCGCAGACTGGTGCCTGCCTGTCAGAAGTGCTTCTCATATTTAGGTGGTCTCGGAAACTGAGAAGCATGTTTAAACAGAGGCTCCAGGGGAATTCTGGTCCTTCAATAGTTCCTGATTTCAGGAACTGAACTCATATGTAAGGCAGGTTGGTCCTTTAGAGCAACTGGACTGCACGCAACCTACAGGGAATGTCCTTCATTCTGAAAATGAAGCAGAAAATGTAGAGTTTCAAAGAACTGAAACAGCTCCTGTTCAGACTAGGCACTGAAACACTTCTACAAAGAACTTGCCAGATTGTCTCTTCACTGTAGAATGTTCCATTAAGCTAAAAAGGAAAGGATACAGAAAACGGTTATCATTTACATCATCTTATCATTAATCTTATCACTTACATCATCTTAATTTCTATACTTTCTATATTTCTATAATTTCTCAGACTCAAGTCTGAGAAGTTCAAATAACCATTATACACAACACACATATTTATTCAATTAATTGGTGCTCGAATGAGAGTTAGAAAACTTCTGGACAGGGCTAATAATATGGCTCAGGGGAAAGGGGGGCTTGCACTGAGTCTGATGACCTGAGTTCAATTCTTGGAACCCACATGTAAAAGGAGATCCAAGTCCCTCACATTAGACTCTGACCTCCTAACACATACTGTAGCAGTGCACATGTGTGCACACAAACATCAAGTAAATAAATGCAAAAAAAAACCCTTAGGAACTCAGGGCAAGTTCCATGGCAGTGGCAGGTCTGACAGCACCGCTGCTGTGTGAGAACTGTGTGCCAGGACCAGCTTCGCTCCTGGCATAGTCTACTGCGCTCTGTAGGGCAGCACTTCCTCCCAGGTGGTCTGACTCTAGACTACTCAGTGATGCTCCACCTTCTCTGGTCTTCACTAGCTCTACTTTCTCTGTCTCACTTTTCCAGCTACTGAAGCACCACCTGGGTGGGTGGGATTGAATGTGACTGAGAATAATGACAAGCGTCCCATGGAAAGACAACCTATAAATAATGCAACAGCACCAAGAAGTTCTAAATAACTATGTTTACACTCATTTATAACGTAATAATTTTTATTTCTATTTGTGTGTGTCTCTCTGTCTGTGGGTGTGTACACATGAATGTATACTCAGTTGAGGAGCCCAGAAAGGTCATGGGATGCCCTGCAACTGCAGTCACAGGCAGTTGTGAGCTGCCAGATATGCAGGAACCATGATCAGAATCTGAAAGAACTGCACGCACTCTCAGCTCCTGGCCCTTCTCTCCAGCCCCATTATTTTGAATTGAAACATGGCACACCTGTTTCCCACGCCTTACTAAAAAGTCAACAGAAGATAAAGGGCAAGTGCTCTTAGAAGGAAACTACGTGGAAAAGAGAAGATCAAGCAACAGCAATTAACTCTTGTGGCTCTGAAGAAATACAAATGTTGCAGTCAGAAAGTGGGAGGGAAGCAACAGAAAGCAGGAATCTGCTTCAAAGCACATAGGATGTCAGCTACGCAGTCAGATAGCTCCCCTGTATTTTATACAACAGAAAAAGTTAAAAGTTTATTCTCTAAACACAGTAGCAAGAGCAGTTCTAGAGAAAATACCAGGTAGAATTTTAATGACATGGTTATATCTTATTTAGCCATAAAAACATAAACACAGAATATAGATCTATCCAAAGTTACGCAGCAGCTATACAAAAGTGGTGGGAAATTTCTGTTTGTCTTGTTACTGGTGTTTTCTTTTTCCTTTGAAATAACGTCTCATGTAGCCAGGCTGGTCTCAAACTCACTATATGGTGAAGGATGACCTTGAACTCTTCCTGCATCTGCCTCCCAAATGCTGGGTTTAAGGCATGTGTCACCATGCACCATTAGATGATGATGCCTCTCCATTCTGGCTAGAATGACATGCAATAGAGAGGCAAGCACAGCATGTGCTGTGGGAGTGGAGATCCTGATCTGTCTTAGTGAAAAGTTTTGTCAACTGGAATGCCTAAAGCTGGACAGACAAGCAACAGAAATGGGAGAATAATCTATAAAGAGACAGGAAAGTCCAAGAAAATAAGTTAGACTTGGAGTTTACAGGCAGTTCAGATTTGATCCCACCCCTTCCTGAGGATCTACAGTAAGTCAATGGTTGCTGAGGAGAGATGCTTTCTTCAGTGCCGTAGCCACAGATAGGTTGGTCGTGCTCTTATCAAAGTAACTCCTCCCCCACGTACACACACAGACACACACACGGGAAAGGGGCAAACAACACTGAAGGACACCAGTATGGAAGATGATGAGGCTCAGCAGGAGTGAAGAGAGACAAGAAAAAGTAACATGAATAGATACGATCCAAATGCCGTACATACGTGTATGTACCATCATGAAATGCATTATTATATGTAACTAATACCTGCTAACAAAGACATCTTGGAAAAAGAATCAGTTATTTGTTTTTACAGTATCTAGGCATAAGCCCACAAGCTGGTTGCCCACCCTTCCCAGATGTATTATAGGCCCCATGTGATTTCCTGGGGTGAGCAGAGTAGCCAAGGCAGGGGAGGCTGCTTTGTATAGCTTTGCAGAGCTAGACCTCAAACTGTGTCCAAAGATACAACCACAGAAAGTCAAGAAAAATAGTTTTAGGGGTGAATTTACTATGCAGATAACACTTAGGCCACAAAGCCCAAGCATTTGCCAGAAGCTGGAAGAGCTGCAGGATGTTGTGGGTGGGGAGGGAAAGTCCAGTCACAATCATGAAACATTTCAGCAGGAAGTGTCTAGGGATAGCCCAGAATAAACAGCCGGGATCCCCGGCATTCCAGGAACTTACTGGAGCTTCCTATTCTAAATAAATATATTGGATTTGTACCTACCAAAGATATGCTGACTTTAATCCAAGATCTGTTAGTCAACTAATATCTGTCACATATGCTCTTAGTCTTCTAAGTCTTTAAAAAAATTAAAGTAGAAAAATGACTCTGAAACACTAACAAAAGCAGCTCACTATCAGTCATATAAAATACACATAGTCATGTACCCACATGGTGAGGGGCAGGAAGAGAAGATGTAATTCTTCCTACAGTATTTTATTTTTCTTAGATTTATAATGAGAAAATGCTTTTCTAAAGTACATAATTATATAAAATGATTTAGCATAAAGAAGTGTAATCTATGAGGCTGGAGAGATGGCTCAGCTGGTAAAGTGTTTCTGCTAAAGCATTTGGACCTGAGCTCAGATCCTTGGCACCCACATAAGAAGTCAAGCATAGCAACACACACCTGCAACCCCAGAGCTGGGAGATGGATACAGGAGGATCCCTTGGATTTGCTGGCCAGCCAGCCTAGTTTAATCAGTGAGCTTCAGATTCAGTGAGAGACTGTCTCAAACATAAAGTTGAGAGTAATAAAGGAAGACAACAATGTCAGCCTCTGGTCAGAGGCCACATACATGAACACATCCATGCACATGGGGGAATACACACATGTACACATCCATGAGTGTACATACACAGACAAAGTGACTTAGAACTCACAGACTATCTAATTTGAGAAAAGAACTATTGTGATACTTTGAATTCAATACCTGTAAGATGGCTTTATTATAATGCATTTCTCAAGAAGCTCCCAAAGTATCACTCAGTCAGCTATGGAAGAACCTGGAGACCTGGAACCCAAGTGGTTTGATTCCAGAGGCTATAGCACCTTTGGCCACCTCAAGCAACTCATTCGAGAAAATCTCTTGCAGGGACAGGGTGTGGCATTGCCCACTCCCTTTAATCTCAACACTCTAGATATAAGAGGAAGGTAGATCTCTTTAGCTTTGGGTTAGTCTGGTCTACATAGCAAGTTCCAGTCCAGCCAAGGCTATATAGAGAAATCTTTTCTCAAAAGAAAGAAAGAAAGAAAGAAAGAAAGAAAGAAAGAAAGAAAGAAAGAAAGAAAGAAAGAAAGAAAGAAAGAAAGAAAGAAAGAGATGGAAGGAGAGAGGGAGCAAGAGATGAAGGGAAGAAAGGAGGAAGGGAGGGAAGGAAGGAGGGAGGGAGGGAGGGAGGGAGGGAGGGAGGGAGGGAGGGAGGGAGGCAGGCAGGAATAAGAACACCATGAAGCACTGGTGCTGGGTCAAATACACACCTGGACTACAGACCACAGCAGCTAAGTAGCTCCATCCTCCTGAGAAACGCTGTGCATAGAAATGAGACTCTCACACTGTTCACTGTCTTCTGGAACTCTAAAGAAAAAAGGCAACAGTTAACAAAGCTTTAGAACTAAAAAGAAACCTGAGAAATGTTCCGCCACTCTATGTAAAGCTGGGTGGTCACGGTACAACTTGTGGCAGAACCAATCATTTCCCTCATGTTTCTGAAGCACAATACATAAGTTTTCTCTCTTAAAAAAATACTTAGAAAACAGCATATAGGACAGTGTTAATATGTTCTATTATGAATTGTACCCAAACCAAAGTTTTCTACATTTAATTAATTGTAGACCATCAATAAGTACTCTTGTTTTACCTGTGAAACAAAACATTTCCTTCCTAAAAATTAGCAGTAGAGAAATTATTTCATTATCCTACGGATCTAAATGCATATCTTTATCCTTATACAATATGAATTATATAATTTGGTTTTTCTATAATTCCTGTCACTAATGAATAGATGAACACACACACACACACACACACACTCACAAAACAAAAAACATTATGGGATAAAACATACCTCTGAATTCGATGTTTTCTGCATATAAAGGCAAAAACTCTTCTGACTCCTACCATCACAGGATCCCAATTATTATAATGGCATAGGAGAGTAACAATAAAAAATGAAAAAAAGACAGGGATAGCGCCTGCAAAAAATAACCAAGAAAACTGCACCTAAAACAAAAGATTAAAATAAAACCTCAAAATTATCATTAAGGCAATTTTTTACCTTTAATGTACATTAAAATACAAAGAAGTCAGGCTAAGCACTGATAATACATTATAAAGTATTACTATATAAGAGGACTCAGGACCACAATTTACAATTCTACTTGCCTAAATAACCAACAGCAATACTTACTGCTCTAAAAAGAAAGACAGGCAAAAGAAAAGCAACAAAGGTATGCCAATAGTTATAGGCACGCTGCCAGAAAATGGGAATGTCCACAGATGGAGTCTCTGGGTCAGATTCCACGTGATCCTCACTTCCTCTGTCATGGTCATCCCCTGATCATAAATGGAGTTTTCTTCCTCAATTTTCCACACCATCTTCACATTTTCACATTTGAAAATAAATATTATGCTACAGCTGTGTTAACACAGTGTTACATGACACTTCTTAATGTTAAAACCAAGTGAAACCATTTAAGACAACTTTTGCAAGCCTTTAGTGTCTAGATCCGACTAAAGTATCCAAAACAACTTTCTAAGCAGCCTGCACTGAGTCCTGGGGTTGATGAGGGACACTGGTGATCTGGTTTACAAAAGGAAACAGCCACTCCTACTTACTAAATGAGGAAGATGCATTTGTCCTCTTTTGAGAGTTGCAAAGAAAGATAAGGAATAAAGTGCTTGACTCATGAGCATAAAGAATTAAATTTGATCCCTAGACTCCTATTCAAAATTCTGGAGATCCCAAGAACCCTAGTAAAAAACTTGGGCAAAGTGGTACACACCCAAGGATCTCTTGAGCCCATAGGGCAACTAGTCTACTTAGAAAGCCCAGGGTCCAGGGAGAGACTGTCTCAAAATAGTTGGATAGTTCCTCAGGAACAACACTCAACTCTGTCCTTTGGCCTCCAAATGCACACACACACACATGTGTACATATGTACTCATCCAAACACACACATGCTGGAAAGCACATGCTAGCCCATTTAATACCGCCATTAAAACAGAAACGTTTCATGAGAATGATGTGTTTGGTGAAGGCTTTCAAAGAAAACAAACAATAACCCTCCAACAGTGTTTAGCATGCAGCCTCTTTTCACAGTATATACACACAGAGGTTAAGTGATCTACAGAACGTTCACCCAAGAATGAGTACTCATTAAGAGAAACTAAGAAGCCTGCATCTAGATACTGAAATATTGATAAACAGTAATGTTCTTATGAATGATTACCAGAACATCTAATAATCTAGAACTATCAGCACAGAACTGTTTTGTTAAGATGTATTTATTTATCTGTGTATATGTGTATTGCTGAGTATACAGGTGCTGGTAGAAGCCAGAAGAGGGAGCTAGAGCTCCTGGAGTAGGTTGTAGCTGACTGAAGGAAACAGAACCCAAGTCCTCTGTAAGAGCAGCAGGTGCTCTTACCATTGAGCTATCTCTCTAGCTCTACTGTATGACTTTTAAATAACGAGTACACACATCATGTAGAGTACTTTATCCATGAGCTATACAAAAACCTAAAGAAAGACAGCAGTAAAACAAGGCTGCTAGAACACACTACAACCTTGTAACTTTCAAATGCTTCCCTTCCCACACTGTGTTAAGCTAACACACATATGTACACTATGATTACTTATGACTTAAACTATCCAAAGCCCGAATGCAGAGTGTGTGGCTGCCATCCTCACAGCTTTAGGCAATGGTCCACCACTCTCCTCTGAGTCCTCAGACAACCGAAGAAACCTTCTCCACAGGAGAACAAAACACATGCCTTTAACTCCAGAACTCTGGAGGCAGAGGCAGACAGATCCCTGTGAGATCAAGGACAGAAGAGAAGAGGGGAGGGG
>JANHMN010000009.1:25710228-25749139 GCA_030674055.1 Rhabdomys pumilio | reverse complement strand
GGGGAGGGGAGGGGAGGGGAGGGGAGGGGAGGGGAGGGGGGAGGAGGAGAGGGGAGGGGGGAGGAGAGGAGAGGAGAGGAGAGGAGAGGAGAGGAGAGGAGAGGAGAGGAGAGGAGAGGAGAGGAGAGGAGAGGAGAGGAGAGGAGAGGAGAGGAGAGTCCTAACTCAGTGGGTGTGGGTGGACTTGGACACAAGCATACGCCATGTAGGAGCCAGAGGTCAGTGGCCATTTTTCCTTAGGTGCTATTTTTTGAAACAGTCACTTACTGACCTCAGACTCTCCCTGTGCTAGATGGGCTGGCTAGTGAGCCCCAGGATTCCTCCAGTCTCCACTTCCCCAGCATTACAAGCATGCAACAATTCTCCTAGCATTTTTTCACATGGATTCTGGGGATCCAGCTCAGTCATCAAGTTTATGGAGTCCCTTTCTGAGCCCTACTCTTTTTATGTTTCTGTGTACCAGAGTCCCTCTTAGAGAGAGAGGCATTAAGCATTGTCCTCGTCTCCCTCCTTTATCACTGACAGATCCCCTAATCAGCACTAGGTCTCCTTAGTAACGTCCTGCAGCGTCTCGTGAACTTACCTTCTGCATGCACATGTCGGCTATGATGGAGAGAGGTATCGTAAGGCTTAGTGCAAGTGTGCCTATCAATGATGAGGTAAGAAAGCAGCCCCTGAAAAGAAGAAAGGAAACATAACTTCTACATTAAAAACGTAAGAAAATGCCACTGAACAAACTGAACCAACATTTCATGCATAATATGTGCCTGAGAGGGAAACGCTGAGGACAGACAGAGATACAAAAATAATAGCTAATAAAATGACTCCAAAGCTTACCCTTGACTATTAAAAATGCAAACATGAAATTATAAAGTGTTCTGGGTAATTTATTACTAATTATGAGATCTGCTTGCATATATTATTCAACTTTGGATATATAGTTTATATTTCATAGAGTTTTTACTTTTGTACAAATACCTAACAAAACCACATAATCTTTCTTTAGATTAAAAAGTAAATTTTAAATTATGTGTATATGTGTGGGTTTGTGTGAATGCAGTATCCTTTGGAACCACAAGAGGATGTAGGATCCCTCTGAAGCTGGAGTTACAGGAAGTTGTTTGCTCCCAACATGGATGCTGGGAACTGAATTCAGGTCCTCTGCAAGAGCAGAATGCACTCTTAAACACAGAGACATCCACTTCCAAAACAGCACTATTAAAACTGGAATCACACATCAACTTTAAGCTTGTGCCCCACAAGGCCCACCTCTTAAATATTCAATCTGAGAAACAACGCTAAGTCTAAGACTATAATGGAAGTCTCACAAACTCCATGTAGGATACTGTGTTCAAAAGTACTTTAAACTTATTGTCATTAAAAGAGAAAAACTGTAACATATGCTAGCATCCCAAGTTAATTCATTCATTATTTCCATATCTGGCTTATTAATTTACAAAGTATTGAATAAAACAACAACAACAACAACAAAAAACTTTAAATAACCAAATATTTCCCACTCCTCACTAAGTTAGCAATCCTAGAATCCCACAAAAAAATCCATGAATTCACATTGGCACTCCCAGCTCATATGTTTGGATGTCCATTCCTCCATGGCAACTTTCATTTGTGTAACACTACTCTTTATATAGCGTGGACACACGTGTGCACATGTAGGCCGGAGGTCAACATCCACTATCTGTTTCACTCTTCACTTTGTTTCTCAGTGAACCTAGAGCTTACTGACTCAGCTAGGTTAGCTGGAAACAGGCTCCATGGCTGTCTCCATCTTTGTGCTCCCGTTTTACTGTTAGAAATGGATGACACCCTGCCTAGGGATCCAAACTCAGACCTTCATGTGTGCAGCAAGAACTTTATCAACTGAGCCATCATCCCAGCCCCCAAAACTGTACTTTAAAAATAAAAACTTTTATTTTTTGACAGTTGCATACATGTAAACTAACCTTGAAGGCATTTTTACAAATTGAAATGATTTGTATTGTCCTACTTAGCTTCCACTTTCAACTTAACACAGCCTAAAACAGTGGTTATCAACCTTCTTACTGCTAGGACCCTTTAACACAGTTCATCGTATTGTGGTGACCCCCAATTATAAAATTATTTCATTGAAAATGGGATAACTGTAATTTGCTACTGTTATGAACTGTAGTGTATATATCCTATATAAATCTGATATATAGGATATCTAATATGAGACTTGTATAAAAGGGTCATTTGACCCCCAAAGGGTAAAGAACTACTGGCTTAAAGTCATCTGAGGAAGTCCGAATTGAGGGACTGGCCTGGCCTGTGTCATGGAGGTTAAGAGATTGTCTTAACTGATGATTAATATGGGAGGGCCTGCTCCAACTTCCTCAATGATGGGCTCCGACCTGAAGTGTAAGCCAATAAGCCTGTCCTTGCCTAAGTCACTTCTGGTCAGTGTTTTCTCACAGCAAAAGAAGGGAACAAAGAGTATTCATTCACATATTTGTATTCATTCATTTATTAAACAGACATTTTGAGCTTCTTTCTATGTGTCCTGTTTGCACTGAGCCCAAGGAGCTGAAAGGGTTTGCAGCCCCATGAGGAGAGCAACAATACCAACCAACCAGAGCTCCCAGGGTCTAGACCACCAGCCTGGGAGCACATAGGGAGAGACCTATGGCTCCAGCTGTATGTGTAGGGGAGGATGGTCTTGTCGGGCATAGGTAGGAGATCCTTGGTACCATGAAGACTGGATGCCAAGTGTGTGGGAATTCGAGGGTGAGGAGGTGGGGGGTGGGGGCACATCCTCATAGAAGCAGGAGGAGGGAGGATGAGATGGGGGTTCCTGGGTGAGGGGGAAATGGGGTAAGGGAATAACATCTGAAATGTAAATAAAATATTCAATAAAAAATTTGTAAAAAAATTAAAATCAAAGTTCTTGCTCTATCAGAGTAAATATATTCAATTACAAGTATGTATGTGGAAGGGAAGGGCACAGAAGGGACCATCAGAACTCAGAAGACCCAGAAATGTCCTAACTACTCAGAAGTCAGCAAACTGACAATGAATGAACCACAGGAGCAATAAGAGCCTACCATAACCACAGAAACTCAGACAGAACTGTTCCGATGAGGCCGTTGATAATGATACACAACAGTACCACTTTATTGGGAAACTCGAAGTCCTCAAAGCCAGTATAATGCAGCAAGAAGAACCCTGGCCATAAGAGCAGCAGATTAAACAGACCTACAAAACCTGAGGATAAAAGAGACACAAGTTAAAATCATGACTGACTTCAATTTTCCAAACTTGACGACACTATGAGAAACATGAGACCTCCCAAGGGGCTTCAGTGAGTTGCTTAACTGGAATGGGTGTTGGCTGGTTTGAATATCAGTTTCTACAAACAGATCAATAGCAGGAAAATACAACACCAAGCACCTGGTAACTGTTTAAGTGCAGTCTGGCTGGGGAGCTGGCTCAGCCAGTAAAGAACTCAATGCTCAAGCATGAGTGTACCCTCAGCGGACTGGGGCTGTGTACTTGTACTCTCAGCTCCAGGGCATGGAGACGTGGCTCAAGCCACTAGCTACTTAGTCTGGCTGCATCGTGAGCTTCAGAAAGTCCAGTGAGAGAACTTGGAATCCATAATATTAAAAAAAGAAAGAAAGAAAGAAAGAAAGAAAGAAAGAAAGAAAGAGAAACCTTTGTGAAAAAAAAAAAGGCCTCCATAGTCTCTCAAAAAATGACCTATGAATTTATGTCAAGTAAATAAACATGTACTTGCCAAAAAACATGGGAATATCCAATTTATCTTCTCTGTCTACCTTTCTCTTGATCATCACAATGTAGACAGCATAGAACATAGCTCCAGCAAGGGACCAAATGGAGCCTGTAAAAACCAATCCATGATTTAAACTGTTGCCTCTATTCATGACCTCATTCAACATATCCTACTATATATACTGAGAGTCTGATAATACACTGATACTAATAAAGAAATAAGCATGCACAAATGAAAAGCAATATCTAACTCATTCCATCCAGATCCTCCCCCAGGATAGGAAGGGATTTGAATGGATAAACAAATATGAGCAAAAGCATTTGCCTTGGTGACCCAACCAAATACCCACACAAACTAACAGTGAAAGTCAGATAAGTAACTGTCTTTATTTTGAAGCACACACACACTTCCTTTTTGTTCTCTACATCACTGATTCTCAACCTTTCTAATGCTGCTACCCTTTAATACAGCTCCTCACGTTCTGGTGACCTCCAAGCATAAATTCACTTTGTTGATACTTCATAACTGTAATTTTGCTACTGCTATAAGTCATAAATGTAAATACCTGTGATTTTTGATGGTCTTAGGTGACCTCTGTGTAAGCATTATCTGACCTCCAGCAACTCACAGGTTGAGAGACAGACGCTCTACCTGAACCACTTTGACACATGCTATTGTACAATGTAACAAATGCCTCTTTACATCTCGAAACCATTGCTTGATCTTGTTCTTTCCATCCTTCCGTAGAATTCACAGATACTCCACCATCACATCCATAGGGTCACACCTAGCATCCTTTTCCTACTCTGCTAAGTTTCCCATTGACTTGTCTTCTGTTTTAGAGAATAGAACATTTACTAATGTTGAACACAGTATTACAGGTTGGGGAGACGGCCCAGTGCATAAAGCACTTGCTACACAAGCACGAGGACATGCATTTGAATCCCCATGACCCACATCAAGTCACACATAGAAGTGCACGCATCTCTAATCCCAGAACTCGTGCAATGATGGGGGACAGAGACAAGAGACTCCCAGGAAGTTCATAGGCCAACAGCCAGGCATACACAGTGACAAATAACAAAAAAAAAAAAAAAACCCATTGCAAACAAGGTAGAAATCAAGGACCAACACCTGGGGTTGTCCTCTGACCTCCACACAAGCATTGTGTCACACATCCACACCCACATGTATACAAAACACACACAATATAGCTAAAGATTAAAAATATGTCATTAACTTTTCTAGTGACTTTATTTTGTAATTCTCATATCTTATTTTAAATCAAGAACTCTTTGAAAACTATAAACATAATGTATGCATATAATTGGTTAAAATGTACAATATAATGTGAATCTCGCAGTGTGTGAATAATTACTACTGTTTTCGTTAACTGGTGTTCAATGACCCTTATATAAGCCTGCAAAAACAATTCGGCAATGTGCCAACTGATCATACTCAATAGTTTACTCTACTCAAAAGAACAATATTTATTAAGCCTATTTTTATTATTAGCAAAAGTTTTAAAGCCTGTTAATAAAATCTTGCACTAAAAAACCAAATGTATACTGTGGTTTGTATACACAAAGTGGCTCTGGGTCAGAAAGAGGAGACAGAGGTTAAAGCGCAGGAGACTCGGCAGTAACCACAAAGAGTTTGGAAACACTGCTCTATTCCACGGACTTCAACTATCTAGAGAAGTTAACTAATCTGGGCTCTAGTTACCTCTGTTTCTGCTAAATCTAGGCAGTGGATCAAAATTAAATATTTTCTATAATAGTGACTGCTAAGGAAAGGAACAAGAGAAGATGTGAAAGCTAGTATGTAAGAGTAAGAAATGCAGGCACGGGGGAGGGAGCAGAACCTAAGGGAATGGCCAACCAATAACCAACCAGCCCAACTTGAGATCAATCCCATGGGCAAGCACCAATCCCTGACACTATGAACAATACTCTGTTATGCTTACAGACAGGATGTTGCCCTCTGAGAGGCTCCACCCAGCAGCTGACACAAACAGATACTGACATCCACAATCAAACAGTAGATAGAGCTTGGGGACTCCTATAGAAGAATAGGAGGAAGGATATGGCCGAGGAGTATAGGAACTCTACAAGAAGACCAGTGGAGTCAACTAACATGGATCCTTTGGGGCTCTCAGAGTCTGACCCACCAACCAAAGAATATACACAGGCTGGTCTTAAGGATCCCTGCACATATGTAACAGATGTACAGCTTGGTCTTCGTGTGTGTCCTGAACAACTGGAGTGGGGGCTATCCCAAAAGCTGTTGCCTGTACATGGGATAAGTTCTTTTAGCTGGGCTGCCTTGTCTGGCCTCAGTGGGAGAGGATGTGCCTAGCCTCACAGAGAATTGATGTGCTGTGGCGGGGGTCAGGGGGGCTGACAGCTGGGGGTGGGCGCACACACTCAGAGAAGAAGGGGAGGGGAATAGAGGAAGGATTATGGCAGGGGGGTAACCAAAAGGTGAGCAATGAGTAGGATGTAAAGTGAATAAGTAAAAATAATAATATTATTAAATAAAGAAATACAATTTTTTAAAGAGATCTTCCTAGATTAGGGAATTGAATCAGCTATAGTGTGATTTCTTTCTCTACTTTGAAGACATGGGGGCTTATTTTCTATTCCACGTGCATTTTGTGCAAAGCTATATTCTTAGTATAATCTGTTTGCAAATTGTTGGATTTGGGATTAAATGATAAATAATACAACTCTCTAAAAGAAAAAGTCTAACAACAGGATATTTCTCTAACCTCCAAGTATCTCCCCACTAGATGCTTACTACTTCACCAATTAGTCGCGTCATCCTGGAATGCCCTGACAGATACTGTTTTAGTGCCTGTATCACTAGCACTAGGTTAAAGCAATGTCATGGGTCCTTGGAGAAAATGCAGCAACACCAATCACATCGGGAAATATTACTGTCGTAATATTACTACCAATTTGGACAGCATCAATTTAACTAGAACGAATTCTAGACAAAGCCCAACTCAACTGGAGAAACACTGTACAGATAAAGGAGCCATGCCTTCCATAACTGTCAAAGTCATAGGAGACAAGACTGCATTAGGGTTGCTGCTGAAAGGACACGAGGGGACCAAGAAAACCAAACAGAAATCGATAAACGATTCCAGGCCAGTAAAAAAAAACACTTTGGGAAAGATGGCTACATTAAGGATGGGTCTATAGCTAATACTATCAAAATTAAGTGTTCACTCTAGTAGTTACTGTTCATGAAAGATACAAAAGTGGATGAGAATATTAGTAGGTAATGCTAATTCTTGAGTTTTGTATTTGTTCTGTGGTTACATAAGTTCACATCTGGAGAATCTGGGTGAAAGTCATATAAGAATTCTATTAACAGCCTTTTTTGTATCACTTACAAAGGAGAAGTTCAATTAAAAAACAACTTTTGAAAAGACCCTGTTACTGGGTCAGCAAAGTGGCTCAGCCAGTAAAGAGGTGCTTGCTTCCAAACCTGGAAACCTGAATTCAATCCCTTGGACCCACAGTGAGAGGATAGATCTGATTCTTAGAGGTTGTCCTCTGACCTCCACACATAAGATGTGGAATATGTGCACACACACACATCATATGCACATACACACATATGAAATAAATGTAATAAAGCTAAGTACCTGCTAGTGCCCACACTGTGTGTGCATGTATCTGCATGCACTACAGAAAGCACTAAGCTTGTCTAAAGGCCCTAGCAGAGCTGTTAGGTTCTTACCTATTGTGTCTCTTCCAGCAGACTTTTCAGACCCAGACAGGTTCACCAGTACCACGCCTCCAATGCTGTGAGAGCAACACTTATTACTGATGAGCAAAACAGTACTCTCCTGAGAGACTAATCATCTAGATTAAAACCTAAGAACTCATCTTAACTGTCTGAGAACTTAGTGATTTCACTGATGAGTGCTCACGAACTCGTCAGCACAGCAGAGTGGAGAAGCACTGACAGCTACTCCTCACAAATGCACACTGATGGCTTACAGGAAGCAACTCTTACTACCAGCCCACTTCTTGTGGGAAAACTGAGGCCTAAAGAGGTAACGTGTCTTGACCAAGACCACGTCACAGGGCTGGAACACTGGCAGCCTAGTCCCAGAGTCCATCACGCTTACATGTCCCTGTCTCTTAATCAGTGAGAAGGGATAATTTGTCATCCCTTTGTCAAGCCTTCTTTCAAAGAAAGAAAGAAGCCAAACCCATATAAAGCTAGAAATGGCACTTCTTCCTTTAGGTGAAACCTAAACAGAAAGGCTGTCTTACACACTGGCCAGTCCTGTTAACCACATGGTTTTAACGGGCAAAAGAAAGACAACTGAAAGCTGCTGAGAAGCCAGAGAACACTGACTCATCTAACTGTTACTTGTTGAGAATCTAGAATGAGCAAAACAGTGTGGGAATATGATGAGTGGTTCTGGTCTTCAAAGAGCTTGCATGGCCTTTCAACTTCTAGGGAGCTTATTAGTTATGTATATATTTTTTCAAACAAACTAAAATGCTGCAAATTTAAAAGCTAGTCCAATTCTCTTGCCTACTACCCAAAGGACTCTGATGCATTTGTGGAGCAGTAGAGAAAAAGAATATTTCAATCTCTTATGGAATACTGTGATTAGACGTTAAACAGAATACTCCTTACACTGGATCCTCCTACTCTTAGCTCCAGGTTTCCTGCTATGACCACTGTTTGGAATAGAGTCAGCTGTTGTTTACCAGTTCCCACAATATAACAGAAACCACTCTTCATCCAGAGGCTGGTGCCATGAAGGTGCCTAAATATACTGGGTACAAGCTGTTCTTTGAACAGTTTAGAAGTCTGACCTCATCCGTCTGCCTAACAGCCCCATGAGACAAATTCTACTGTGATCCCAGTTTGCAGAGGAGGAAACAGGCAAAGGGGTTTTAAAGTAATGTACAAGACTCAAAACTAATAACAGAAGTGGGGCTGGATCACAGGCAGTGAGATTTCCGAGCTCATCGAATGTTTTTCAAGGCTGTAGCTGTATCAGATTCTATGTTCGGTAACAAAAACTCAATTTCATTGTTTAGGGTCAATTCAAAACAAAGTAAGTATTAAGTAGTGCTTGTAAGAGTATTTTTAAGAGTAAAATTACACACAAAAAATAAGTTTCGATTATCTTAAGCTACAGCTCAAATTTCCTTTTATAAAGAACAGAAAGTAACTACTTTAGACATGTGGTTTCTCTTACAACTCTACTGCCCCATGGCAGCCACAGATGGTAAGGGAATGAATGAAAATGACTGCGTTTTAATAAAACTTTATTTGTAAGAACTAGCAGGCAGCTGATTTAGTTTCCTAGTCTCCATTCTTAGCCTACTTTAACAAGAAGTAGTATTCTGTCAAAGTACTTGCAAGTTCAGCATTTTATATCCATTCCCTTCTTTATCATATGATACTAAGAAAACTTGTATCACATGGTACTAAGTTAAAATTTAGCATATATTTCTGATAAAATTTAAACCTCATTTACTTCCTCAGTATAAATATATTATATTCCCAAAATACAAAAATATGTTTGGTTAAAATACTATGGATACAAAAGAATATAACCCTGGTAGTTATGAAGACTAAATGTATGTTAGTTGGGTCAACCAGAGTATCACTTAAACCACCTTGGTCAGCTTTCCCCTGTGTTCATAAGCTGTGATATAGAATACAATAAGAGCAATCAGCCTTCTACACTTGCCAAGTTCAAGTCCCTCAGATACTTTATAGACATTGCTCCAAACTTTACAACAAACAGAAAGCTACAGTCTTCCTTTCTAACTGCAGCAAGGCATAGGGGAAGCAGCAGAACTCTGACTCAGTCTCAGCTACTACTGCTAAGAAACAGCTTCATCATTAAGTGCTTCTGTTACCTTCTTTGCTGTCTCATTTTCCAAAAATAGCAGCTCTGTCAAACTAAAGCATCTCTGAGTACTGTCTACCGGAAAAGTCCTCTGCTAGGCTCTTGGCAACACACAGACCATGAAGCCAAGTTTTGTACTTTAAGAATGTACAGCCCAGTAGAAAAGACAGGAGAAAACAGCTCACAGTTACACAGGAAAGACTGAAATGTAGTTATTAACAATATGCCTGCTGTGCCCTGAGATAAAATTGCCAAATGAATTAAACAGAAACTGAAAGATCACTACAGGCCAAAATAACTGGGAAAGACTCAATTTGGTTTCCAGAAGAAAAGAACAAAGAGAAAACAACATAAAAGGGGGTTGTGTCAGGAAAGGAGATGGACAACTGATTACATTCACTTTAAATGTGAAAGTGAGTCAGTCCAATTCTTAGTAGTTTTCCAGTCAGTGAGAACCAGTGAACGGGCACCACAGCTGTCCTGAGATCTTTCCCTACAGCTATCCTAAGGGGACACAGGGCCAAACAGCATCATGTCCACAGAAAGCCTTCTTTAATCTCATCTTTCTTTGCTTATCCATTATAACATAAATTAAATTGTTTCAACATCATATTTTAAAGACTTTATTTATGTTTGTGTCTACATAGGTGTATGTGTGCATATATGTACAGGTATGCATGCTTGCAGACAATGAGAGGCCAGAAGAGGGTGTTGGATCTATCAGAGAAGGCACTATAGGCTTTATGGAATGGCCAGTTCGATTCATGGGTGCTTAAATCTGAATCCCAGTCTTCACGATTGTCCTAGTAAGCTCTCTTAGCTGCTGAGCCATCATTCCAGCCCTAATACCATATTTTTAAGCAGAGTTGTTCTTACCTTAAAATTACAGCTAATAATTTAGAGAGGGTAAACCTGTCTCCGCTGTTACTCGGAAATACAGCTGCAAGGATTAAAGTAAAAAGTCCTACAGGAAGAGAAGGACAGGAGAAGCTGGTAAGATTACTCACTACCCACATTCCTCATCCCTAATACCAAGGGTAACATGAGCAAATCACATCCCAACCTTTTTTGTTTTCTTTTGGTTTGATTTGATAACATAGGGTAACTTTGAGATGAGGTTTCCCCTGTGAGGCCCTGGCTGTCCTGGAACTCATTCCATACATCAGACTGGCCTCAGGCTCATGGACATCTACCTGCCTTAGCCTCCCAAGTGCTGACAATAAAGCTATGCACCACATGAGGAGCTACACGTACCTACCTAACTTTTAAGCTAATTGCTTTTCTATTTTAAACAACTGACACTGCATTTACTTAAGTGGAAATGTTCAATGGTCAGATTAAGAACAGCTTCTAAACTAAGCCATGTTTATTCCAGTAGTACAGATAAGGCTAGGCCTACTTATTTTTAAACTAGCAAGTATGAAGTTGAGCCTGTGGAGTAACTCCATGAGCTCATCACAGTCATGCCCATGTTCTAAGGTTATTTCCATGGCTTCAAAAATACTTTTTATCTTCCAGATTTGGAAGGTGAGTCAATGTTAAAAATAAAACCCCTACTAGAGTGTAAGTTTTAGGTATGAAATAAGCAGTAGCATTTAACCAAAGGATCTAGAAAAAGATCTCTGAAAAGAAAAAATGCAGGGCAAGACTACTGTCTGGGGAGGCCAGGTGAGAAGCCCTTCATACACCACAGCGGGCCAGGTGTGGGGTGCCTGCCTTCAATACCAGCACTTGAGAGGCAGAAGCATGCAGTTCTCTGAGTTCAAGGCCAGCTTGGTCTACTGAGTGAGTTCCAGAATAGTCAGGGCTACACAGAGAAACCTTGTCATAAAAAATAAAAACAAACAAACCAACAAAACCCACTAGAAGCCAAGGGAGGTTACACGTCCAGCATGTACAAACCTAGAAGATGTTCATGCATTTCAGGATAAAAACCATGGACGGACATATACTCATGGGAGAGTAAGTGGCAAGCATGTCAAGTGTGCACAGGCTGAGGATTGATCCGCAGCATTGAACATGAAGAATAGCCAAACACAGAACCATGAAGCACTTGAGGGACCACCAATAGTGTAAAGTTCAGGCAGTCAACTATAACCGTGTAAACATGGTTATATATGCCTGTAACCCTGCCTGGAAGACAGGCACAGATAGGATTACCACAAGCTTAAAGCCAGCCTGATCTACACAATGAAACAGCCTGAGCTAAATAGGAAGAGTCTCAGCAACAACCCCTCCCCCTTACCTGCAAAAAAATTAGTTATAATAACTAATGTATAGAACTAAAAACATAGAAAATAGAATTGTATCTATATACAAACAAATATCACTAGAAATGCATGCATCAATTAATTCATAAAGCAGATTCTGAAGACATGCTTCTTACCAGAAGTTGAAGACAAAATATTCACTATGGCAACCTGTGTGTCTGAAAGTGCTTCTTGGTATGACAAATTTGCCAAAAACCACTAAACAAAATACAAAGAAAAAAGGAAAGTGAAACCTCATGAAAAATATTTATATCTGTAAATCCAATTTACAGTCCTTTCCTGACCCTCCTAAGCACTATTATGTAAGGTTTGTTTGGTTTTTTTAAAGCTTAATTTATTTATTATGTATACAGTATTCTTCCTGCATGTATGCCTACAGGCCAGAAGAGGGCAGCAGATCTCATTACAGATGTTTGTGAGCTACCAGTAGTTGCTGGGAATTGAACTCAGGACCTCTGGAAGAGCAGCCAGACAAGGCTCTTGACCTTTGAGCCATCTCCCAAGCCCATTGTTTTTGTTTTTAAGAATAAAAAAAATAATCATGTGTATATGTGTGTATCTGTGTTGAGGTGTGAGAACTTGCATACTCGCCAGCGGAGGCGAGAAGAGGATGTCAGATCCTTCAAACCGGAATCAGATGTCTGTGAACCACCCAGTGTAGGCACAGCACTAGGAACTAAACTCTAGTCCTCTGCAAGAGCAGTATGTGCTCTTAACCCTGAGCCATCTCTCCAGGCCCCATAAGTGATTTCAAAAACTGTTGTTTGAGAAAAAAAAAAAAAAAATTCAGGCCCTAAAATAAGAACAAGCATTAGTAGTCGTACCTAAGATCTTGCTATTTGATTCTCTGAAGACACTAAGCCAGACACAGAGGCACGAACCTGTGACCCCAGCATTCAAGATGAGGAAGATTACAAGTTCCATAGGTTGAAGACTAGCCCATGCTAATGGGACCTTGTCTCAAAAGACAATTTATATTAAACTGCAATAAAAACAATAATAAAGTTTTAAAAATTAAAAACCAGAACTTGTCTAGCATGCGGATGCTGGGTTCAGTCTCCAGCACTGCCAACAAACTATAACTAATGGAAGTCCGTAGAAAACAAGTCTTCAGAGCTGGAGAGAAGGCTCAGCAGTTAAGAGCACTTGTTGCTCGTACAGAGGACCTGAGTTGGGCTCTCAGCACCCACAATGCTTGCCTCAGAAACCCTTGTAACTGCAGATCCAGGGAATCTGATGCTCTCCTCTGTGCTGAAACACACACACACACACACACACACACACACACACACACACTCGCACACAATTTTTTAAAAAAAATCAGCATTCAGAGATTTTGTGTGTGTGAAGAGAGGTAAAGGAGAGTTGAATATCAGTTCAACTTGAACATTGGCTTATTCATGCACTGTTCCTGCTTTATTTATTAGGTTTATCTGAGTTAAGTTCAAATTTTGGGAATCTCTTACATCAAAACACACGGACTCTGGAAAGATGAGTTAGTGAGTGAGGGTGCTTGCCATGCAGTCATTTGGACCTGAATTCAGACTCCACATTCAAGTAAAGATGCCAAGCATGGCCTTACCTACCCCTGCAATGATAAATTCCGAAGTTCCCAAATTGTGTGCAGGTATAGGTGTGTGTGCATGCAGGTGTTGTGATCTAGGACTGCTGGCTTCATATCTTTATTATGTGGGGTGCACGTGGTTTATACATATGCACGTGGAAGACAGAGGTGAACTGTGGCTGTCATTCCTCGGGAGCTGCCCCTCATTCACTGAGACAGGCTAGTTCTCTGGCCTGGAACTCGCTGAGTAGACAGGCTAGCTGGTCACTGAGACCAGCGATCCATGTCCCTAACCCTGGCACCGAGATTACAAGTGTGCAGCACCACACCCAGCTGTTTTACAGGGGCCAGAGATGGAACGCAGCTCCTTGTGCTTGCGAGGTAAGCACTTTGCCTGCTCAACTCTCTCCCCAACCTTACTTATAAGTCTTTGATAAGTATTTACCCTGGTGTTCCACACAGCAGTTAAAAGAAACAAAACCAAGACCTCTAGTAGCCTTCCATTTCAGTGCTGCTTTGCTGGTGTGTGCACCATCTTAAAGAAGGAAGAAAGAAACCAGGGCAGGATGGCTCAGCAGGTAAAGCACTGCCATGTAAGCCTAATAACCTGAGTTCAATCTTAGACCACACACACATGTGGAAGGTCAAGTGACTTCCTCCAGGTGTCCTCTGACTTCCACATGCATGCTGTAGCAACCCCTCACTCTCCTACCCACACAGCACACACACGCACAACAATAATAACCCTTAACAAGACACTTACCACAAAGCAAAAAAAAAAGCTAATTTTTGCTACTTGGGTTGCAGTCAATTTCCCTACGGTCTTCAGTATGGATTCTTGGTCTTTCACAGTGGGATAAGACATCCGAGACAGCTTGGCCTCTAACGCATGGCTTGATGGAAGCTGTCGAATCTCCATGATATTGCTAAATCTTACACGGGACTTCTTGGGAGCTAAGAGAGAAAACCATACAAAACACTCAATGTACCTCAGACCCAACAGAAACTAAACAGAGTGTTTAATTTCATGACAAATGCAGACTATTTCGTTCCCTTATGATCAATAAGACAACAGAAACACTAGTTATATTATTACCTGGGGCAGCTTTGCTTAGTCAAAAGAGTGAATAGAAGAAAAAAAAAAGATTTAAGCTACAAAATGTTTGAAGGAGTTTAAATAGGTTGAGCAAGATGGTTCAGTGGGTAGCACCTACCATCAAGTCTCATGACGCATGTTTGATCCCCAGGACCCACATGGTGGAAAGAACAACCTGACTTCGATCTCTATGCAGGCATACAAAACAAAGTCTAAAAGTAATTTTAAAAATTTAAACTGCTTAAATTATTAAAAGCCCAACAAAAGGTTTATAGTAGTGTATATACATGGCCACCTGGTTCAGGATTTTACTATGCTAATTATTTTAGCATTTACAGTAAAACATTATTTTGATTATTCTTCATGGCTAGCTAATTTGTGAGAACTGTTTTCCTAGGCAAGCATTCAGAACACTTCTCTGCAGTCTCATGCCTTGGAAAGGAAGCAACAGATGAACGTTGTGCCTTATACTGAGTTTGACATTCTGAAATAACTCACAGAACCAGGTGATGGTGGCACAGGCCTTTAATCCCAGCACTTGGAAGACAGAGGCAGGTAAACGTCTGAGTTCAAGGCCAGCCTAGTCTATACAGCAAACTCCAGAACAGCCAGGGTCATACAGAGAAGTCCTGTCTCAACAAACCCAAAAAACAAAGCAAACAAACAAAAAAGTCACAGAACTAGCAAACTATTTGTACTGTATTTGGGTATTTGAGGACATGTTTGTAAGAATATTACCCGTTAAAGTAAATAAATAGAAAGTATATATGTGTGCTTGTGCATGTGGCGTGTGTGTGTGTGTGTGTGTGTGTGTGTGTGTGTGTGTGTGTGATTGGAACTGTGGCTCCATTGATAACTGATTGAGTACTTCACTAGCTGGGTTCCTGGGTTCCATTCCTCAGTACCAACTAAACCAAGCCTATAATCCTAGCATCAGGATGCACAGATGGGCCACCAGAAGTAAAACCATGGAGGTTGCTGGTATTTGGAAAATATTTCCAGTTGAATTAATACAGAAATTATATTGTATCAGATTTATAATCCAGTCAAACTTCAGAAAACCAAGGGCCATGTCAGCCCCCACACAAGTCAAGACACCATGTGAACCTGATGAATCCTCAGTGGCTTAAAGAAAGCTAAATTTCCACTCACTCTCAAGCATGGAACCCTAAGGTTGACTCACTTTTTTCAGTCCCAATGTTTGTGCTCTCGAGCTTCTCACTTGGAAGATCATGAAACTTCACAGGAACATACAGAGGTTCACTCTGGAACACAATGCAAACAGAGACAAGCATAAGCAGCAATCAACTGGGCAGACTGAAGTGCAAGGCACAGACACAGGAGCCATCACAACTTGTCTGCACCCAGCACACCCGTCCACTCAGCACAACTTTCCCAAAGACTGGGAAAGGAAACTCAACCAGTCCACACAGGGACAGGGACACAAAAGAATTATTTAAAAGCAGAAATGTCAGCCCTGCAATGGCTCACAGGCCAAAGTGCTTTCTGTGTAAGCCTGATATGGTGGTTTGAATATGCTTGGCCCAGGAAGTGGCACTATTTGGAGGTGTTGCCTTGATGGAGGAAGTCTGTCACTGTGGGTATGGGCTTTAAGACCTTCCTCCTAGCTTCCTGGAAGCCAGTCTTCTGTTTGCCTTCAGAACAAGATGTAGAACTCTCAACTCCTTCTCCAGCACCATGCCTGCCTGGATGCTGCCATGTTTCCTGCCTTGATGGGAATGGACTGAACCTCTAAACCTGTAAGCCAGCCCGAATTAAATGTTGTCCTTTATAAGAGTTGCCTTGGTCATGGTGTCTGTTCACAGCAGTAAAACCCTAACTAAAACACCTGACAAGCTTCAGCCCCTGGATTCCATAATAAAAGGAAAGAACCAACTCCCCCCAAAACTGTCCTCTAAGCTCCCCATGCACATACACATGTGCCTCGACACTCCCTCCACTACTACTCGTAGTAGTAGTAAGAGTAATAATAATAATAATATGTTTGAAGTTGAGAACTAATACCTGTGTGTCATGAAGACAAGCCTCTGTTAGACAACAGAAATGTTCTGCCTCTTTCCACTCTTCAGATATACATACATAGCACTCCACGCTGGAAGAGGTACATAGAAATGCCCTGCTACCTGAGCTGAGGAGGGAGGAACATGGAGCCAGCCCATGCAATAGTGTGAGCCTTTGCCTCTCCCACACACAAACCAGAACAAAATCCCTCTGAACACGTCCTAAACAGGCACTGTTCTAAGTCCTATGAATGGGACTGAGTAAACCAAGTTTCTTCCCCCAGAATCATGCACTCTAATGGGGAAGGCAACTAAATAACAGATATTCAAAGACATAGTATATCTGTATTTGTCAAATTATTTTACTGTACATAAGATTCAACAACAAATACTTGATAAGGGGGTAGGGGTGTCGGGTATGCGTGTCTGTATGGATACAGGTGTGGAGGCCAGAGATCACGAGCAGCTGCTATTTCTCCGGAGCTGTCCATCTGGGTTTTGAACTCTCTCTCACTGGGACATGGTGCTCACCCGTTAGGCTGGCTGGTCATTAAGCTCCAGCTATCTTCCTGCCTCTGCCCTCAGTTGTGGGATTACAAACTCCTGTTAGTACACCTGGCATTTTCTGTAGGTGTTGGAGACTGAACTCAGGTGTTCATGCTTGTGTGGCAAGGACTGTAGCAACTGAACTTCCACCTGGATCCCTAATCAACAATTCTTGAAAACCTTTAAACGATTAAAGGATGGGGGGAGGGGGGAATCCTGCTACCAATTCGTTCTTACAAAAGAGTTAAAATGTCTTTCTCATTAGTAAAGGCAAATGACTTTAGATTATATCACTGATGCTTGTGATCTCAGACAACAAACAGCTTTTTCTCCAAGTCTCATAAAGTCTTCACAGTATCTGCTAACCTGTTTGACACACAATTTAAAACTTAGATAAACAAACAACAAGAGCCATGTTTTAAAACTTGTTTTAGAAGGGCCAGTGAGATGGCTCAGCAAGTAATGATGACCTAAGTTTCATCCTCAGAATTCAGATGGTGAAACAGATAATTGACTCCCAAAACCCATCCTCTGACCTACACACACACACACACACACACACACACACACACAGACAAACTAACTACATAAGTGTTGAAAGCGAGCAAGCAAACAAGCAGCGCAGAATAAGTGAATGGACAATGTGCCTACTATTCTTAGTGTGGAACACCAATACTTGCTTCCTAATGGTAATAATAATTTGAAATATGCATTAAGTTGAAAGTTGGTTGAAACACAGGCCTGACCTGGGCTTTATCCTTTCCCTTCTGTAGCTAGCTTCACCCTTCCCTCTCTCCTCAAAGGCAGCTGACCTGCTTACCCCTGGTCCCTCAGTCTCCCTACAAAAAGGAAGTATTCTCAGAGAGCACACAATACATATCTGTATCTCTCACATAAGCGAGGGAGCATCAAAGCTGTCCGGGCTCTTCCTTCCTGCTATGGCTGAATGAGAAAGGCAGCACTTACCAAAGAACTACTCATACTTGTATCTGTTGTGCAAGCAGCAAAGTAACCTTCAGCATCTGCAAACTAAATACAGAGGACAGGACATCAAATTCATGGAAGCTCGCCATCACACCTGACTACTCAGAGATCAAATGAACACAAACTATAGTCCAGAATAAACGTATGCATCCAACCATTGTTCTCAATAACAGCAGCCAAAGCAAAGGGTGCAGCCATGCAAAGTAGATCTTATCACCTTGTCTTTCCTGATGAAGAAATTGAGGCTGGTTATTTCATCAAAGTAGCAGAGCCTGGATTAAAAGCTCAGTGAGTCATGTATGGCTAAAGCTCAAGCAAGTCCTTCCATTACTCTGCTGTGATATTTCAGACAGGAAGAGAAAGACGGGTGAGTTAGTGAAAGACAGCAACCCTCGGTAGTGTCACGAGACTAGGGCTGACCTGAGGGAGAGACTAACAGAGCTGGGGACTGGCCCACACTGTAGAGCTACATAATACTGTGAAAGTGCGGCTCCACTTCATAACCCTGCTACCCTACTACTACATACGCCACAGAAACTAACAGAAAAGTAGATCACAGCTACCAGTGACTAGGAGAGAAGACCAGGGATGCTTTTCTCGTTTGTATGTTCTAATAAAACTGTATCTAAGAGGGTATTTGAGAGGTCAGAGAGATTAGAGATTCTTATTTAATAAGCACAAAGTTTCTGCTTGGAATGATTTAAAAAAAAAAAAAAAGTCCTAGAGATTGACAGTGCACAGCAAGGCAAATGTACTTACTGCCACTAAACTGTACATGAAACAATTGGTCCAAATAATGAATTTGATATTACATGTATTTTGTAATAATAAGAAGGAAGGAAATGACTAAAATTTAACATTACTTATATTTACTACAGGAGTGGAGAATGAGAAATTGTTTCTAAAGGATGAATAGAAATGACAGTTTTATACTCTTCCTTTTCAGAACTGTAAGGTGTTCATTACAAAGAAGGTAAGTTGGTCCATACACTACCACACTTATCAACACTGTGAATGAGCACCTTACAAAGCATCCATGAAGGAATGTCCTATGATTGGCCAAATATCTGACATTCTGAGTAAAAACTGTTCCCTTACTGTATGAAACTGAATTACTTCATTTTACAGTTCACTTTACAGGTCATTACATGACTCATCAAACTGCGAATGTCTAAAGACATTAGACACTGTTCCTACACCTCTCTTCCACCTCGCCATAGACACTGGTGTAGTCCACTTCAACAACCATTAACAACCCAAATATAAATCAAAACAAAAGAGACAGAGAGAGGCATGCACTTTTGATTCCTCACAAGATATTCTACTGCCAAGTTGGAAGAGTGTGTTTGAATCTTTAGACATGGGCTAAAGAAGTGAGTCAACAGTTAAAGTGCTTTCTCCAGACCAAAGGATGGGAGTTCAGATCCGAGCACTGATTAACAAGTGAGGCTTGTTAATATATGCTTGTTAACTCCAGCTCTGTGGGACTGCACACCTAATTCTGACCTCTGTGCATGTACACCTGCACACAAATGTGTGCACACGTGCTCCTCCCTCTCTCCTCTCTCTCTCTCCCTCTTTCCCTCTCACCCACTCCCTCTCTCTCTCTCTCTCTCTGTCTCTCTCTCTCTCTCTCTCTCACTCACTCGCTCACACACAGACACACACACAAATAAAACGCATCTTAAAAATAAAATAAAATTTTGGTCACAAATAGCTTTTGTTTTTTGTTTTTTGGGGGGGAGAAGGGATGTTGGTTGGTTTGGGTTTTTGGTTTTTTCGAGACATAAGTTTCTCTATGTAGCCCTGGCTGTTCTAGAACTTGATGTGTAGAACAAGCTGGCCTCAGACTCAGAAATCTGCCTGCCTCTGTCTCTGGAGTGATAGGATTAAAGGTGTGTCCCACCCCTGTCTGGCATTTTTTTTTTAATACTCTACCATCACATACTTAAATGAACACTTTAAAAATCTAACTTTAAGGAAAATGATCTACTACTAAACTTTGAAAACATAATACTTAGACAAAATTGAAAACTTACAAAAGCAGCAGGCTTTCCTCTAAATCCTCGAGTACACTGTTGCCTCCAAGGCTTCCAAATAATAAAGCCCAGAAGGTACAGAACAAACATGGATGTTTTTGCAAAGGTGCTGAAGAATGGCTTGTTGTATTGCGTGAAGACATACTGTAAAGAGAAATGTTATACAAACAACTGTAAGACTTTTAAAATCTTTCTGCCTGTCTCCACCTTGTCATCTTTAATTTTTAGAAGTCCATATGAGTAGGAAAGGCCAAAGGAAAAAAAGACTTGAAGTTCATCTCTGAATACTGTATGTGCCTTGCACACAAAAGGTAATGTTGTCAAATGAAGCAGCAATAACCATTTAAAAAGGCCAGAGGTGGGGTTCAGTCTACTGAAAACCTATTATGCAAAAGTATCTGTGTTAGTGGTTAAAGGAAGCTAAAGCAATGTTTCCAGCTCCTAAGGAGACACACACATGAAGAAATGTGCTAAGTGTCTATCACACAGGAATTTCAGGGGTCAAGGAAGGACCAAAGGAAGATATGAACAGCTATAGGGTTATGGAAGTTTCCCAAGAGGCTCCCTCTGCTTCTCTCTCCTCCTTAACCCCGCTCTCTCCTGTGTGTGTGTGTGTGTGTGTGTGTGTGTGTGTGTGTGTGTGTGTGTAGGTGCATGTGTTTGTGGGTAGACATGTCAGTGGGCATGCACATGTAGGCCAGAAGACAAGCCCCAGTGTCAGGTGCCATCTTTCAACACATCTGTTGTGTGGGCCATAGCCTCTCACTGGCCTAGAACTCACTGAGAAGACTAGGCTGGCCATTGGTCAGTTGCTGAGTTTTACTTGGTCAACCAACAGCTTGTAGGAGTCGGTTCTCTTGGGGGTTGGTTGGTTCTCTTACATGGGTCTTTGGGATAAAAATTACAGTCAGGCATGGTGGCAAGCACATCTACCAATGAACCATCTCAAACTGACATCACCCAAAATAGCTGTGCAGCCATTATATGCCTCCTGTCCTGATGTCATAAAATACCCAGTACTACCAAGATATTCTTGCCCAAGAACTGAACTTAAATCAAGACCTAACTCCATTTTATATGAAGTGGAAGAACAAACTAAATGACAAGACAAGGAAGCAGTGAACAAGACCAAGGAGGTGAGGTGTCTCACAGGATGAATGACCTAGTTCCTCCAATACACAAAGGAAAAGCAAACAGGGAGTGGTATAGACGTCAGAGGTACAACAAAAGTCACTAGATCTAAGCCTAACTGGGCTCTGTGTGTGTGACCCTGAGACATCAGAAAGAATGTGACTATGAACTGGTTAGCATGTGATTTTAATGAATGATATATCATTTTTTTAGATATAGTAACAGCAGCAATTATGCTTTTAAAATCAAAACAATGTGATTTCCAGTGAGACAAGTAGAAAAAATGATTACAGTGAGAATTTGCATAAACTATTCCAGGAAACATGGGATAAACATAATTGATAAGATTAGAAAGACTGACCGCTGTTCAAGTGATGAGTCATGGGGCTTTATTACACCATTTTACTTTCTCCTTTTCATGTGTATGTACGTGTCTCTAGTGTGTCTGTTGTGTGCATATGTGTATGGGTACTTGAGTGTACAGGTGTGTATGCAGATGTCTGAAACCGACATTCCATATCTTTCTCCACTCCTGACTATTTATGGTCTCTCCCTGAACCTAAAGCTTGCCAATTCAGCTGGTCTAGCTAGCGACTTTGTCCCTGAGATCCCTGGCCTCTGTCTCCTGGGTGCTGGAATTACAGGACACCACCACACCGGTCTGTTTTTTACATAGGTTCTAAGGATCCAAACTCTGGACCTTCTGCTTATGGGGGTCCTTCTGCTTCTGCAATTTGTCCTGAAGTCTGATATGTTTACCTGGCTGAAGATTTAAGCCTGTTAATATATGTTCTAAAATAACAATCTTATAATTTTTTTTCACTAAAGCATGTTATGTGTTTAAAACCTAGTGTTTTTTCTAGCTCTTTTGAGGTATAACAACAGATGAAAACTACAGCTCTGTACAGTGGGACACTCATAGAGTCCCAGCACTTAAAGAGGAAACTGCCTGGATTAAACAGTGAGTTCCAGACCAGCCTGGGCTACACAGGGAGAATCTATCAGAAGAAAATACTAAAAACTGAATATGCAAAAAGCACCATAAAATACATATTGTGTACAATATAATGCTTCAACAACTTTTCTAACTTTTGAATATATATTGTTAAATTATAATTTAATCTACTGCTTCTGTGTTCTAAATCTTTCCTTTGGGCAGGAGTAGGGCAGAAGTCAGGATGACAGAGTCTCAGTAACTAACTATTAGACCAAGCTGATGTAGGAACTCAGAGAGATCTGCCAGCCTCTTCTCTTGAGCACTGGGATCTAAAAGCCTGCCTAACCTTGTTCTAAAGCTTTTTATCTGAAAAACAAAATGACTTATTTAATACTGCAAAATTTAAAAGTAGTTTTAAGATCCCATAAACACTAAAGACATGTCTCTGAAGCAAAATTTTGGAATGTTGATCTAAAAGGAGATTAGAGAAGAGTTTTCAAGTGAAAAACAAAGTGTCTGTGGTATTTCAGAGCCAAATCTCAGAAGGGCAAAAAAATTATTTACTCTCAAGATATAACCTCAATTATTGACTTAACTATAATGTGAGATCCAGGATATCAAATGGCCTGTTCTGACATTTAAAGCCATTTTATAAACATAAGTTTCCTTGTAGATATTTCCTTATGACTGCAATATGTGAACCCTAAGTGATTAATTCTGAAAATAAAGGTTGTAATAGCCAGATGGCTCAGTAGGTAATGGTCCTAGCTCCCAACCCTAACAACATGAATGTGATCCCTGGATCCACATGTAAAAGGAGAAAACAGACTTGCACAAGTTGTCCTCTGAATAAACAAACTGAATTTTTAAAAAGTGCCCTAAATTACATATTCTGTGTACAATATAATGCTTCAATAACTTTTCTAACCTTTAGATACAAATTGCTAAATTATAATTTAATCTACTGCTTCCATGTTCTAAATCCTTGGCACATGTACACATGCATACATTCTAAATAAATCAATAAGTAAATAAATGTAATAAAAGCTATAAACAATAAAATTGTCATCTTCTTACAAAGATCATTAGCCAAAAAGAAGTATACAAATTCAAAGTAAAATTAGCTTATAAAGTATCACACTACTACCAATGAGACACGATTCACAAAAAGCTTAACTGAAGGCAATCAGACACTGATTTTGATAAAAATGTGTGACTCAGTAAACACACAAATGTGGATTCACCAGCGTATGCATGTGGATAATAGTGACTTGTACATGAAAAATCTGATGACTTATATTTACTTTTCCAAAAATGCCTCTTTTTTCAAATTTATTCTTATGTAGCAAGAATCTACTAAGCTACATACCCAGACACCTACTTTCTACTGTCCCTCAATGTTTGTTCACTAAAAATAAGTATTTATAAAGAAATAAATTCAATTTTGACTAAAACAAAACCACCTTTAATAAGCAAATACATTCTGAGATATGTTCCCTACAAATGTGCGAAAGCTGCGGGTAGGACTGTAGAAATGGATCCATGGTTCAGAGCTTAGTGTTCCTTCAGCATTCAGTCCCCAGTACCCATGTTGGGTGGCTCACAATTCCATCTGAGTTCCAAGGACTCAGATGACCCCCTCTGACCTCCACAGGCACATGTACATACACACACACACACACACACACACACACACACACACACACACAGCATTTGTAAGTTCAGGAAACAACAAAGAGCATCATGTCAATTTTCACTTGAAATGACACTAATTCAGTACCAAAGAAAAACAAAGAATTCAACAATATCTAAAATACTGATGTTAGAAGCATGAGGCACTAACAGAGAAATACTACAGCTTGACACTACATGTTATCCTACGTCATTAGCAAAATACTATAGGTCGATGTTAATTCTATCACAGTGTAACATCGTTGATGGAGAAAGACATACCGAGGTGAGTTCTGAGGATGCCACCCATATCACATCGACCAGCAGGAGAATCACTATCCCCAGGGCCATTCGCCTGCGCTGACTGAAGCCACTGCTCTGGGAATTCACACGGTTCATGATAAATACATAAACCATTTGCAGTCTGTTAATTTAGAAAACAAAGATCTCATTAGTCTCTTTCAGAAGAACCACATAAAAACTGGTAATCCAGTCCAAGGAAACAAGAGACGTTTGCTGATAGTCTATGTTTTTAATGATGTGAGAATTTACCTTGTTGCAAGGGCGTCTCTGAGATCCTCAAATGCAATGCCTGCAAAGCGGGCAGATCTCAGTCTAAATAGAGGTGAAGAACTCAGTCCACCTAAAACAGCACCACAGAAATAATGCTTAGGGAAACTTCGAGTGCAAAATCACATCTTTTTCACACTTCACCTTCAAAATGTATTCAACAGAAGCCATACTCCGGGAATGTAGCTCAGTATGCTAATGTTGCCTAGCATGCGTGAGTTCTCGGGTTCCATCCCAACCACTTCCCAAACTGGGCACAGAGGCACATGCCTATAAATCCTAGCACTTGGGAAGTAGGGGGATGGGAGAATCAGAAGATCAAAGTCAGTCAGTGAGTTCAAGGCCCACATGGGCCACCTGAGACTATTATCACAAAACAGTAACAACAAAACAAAAACAAACAAGAAACCCAGGCTGAGGGTGTAGCTCAGTTCATAGAGTGTATGCAGATAGCCCTGAGTTCAAAGGAAACAGTGCATAAATCAGGTGTGCTGGTGCATGCCTGTAAGGTAGAAGACACAAGTTCTAGGTTATCCTTGGCTACAAAATGATTTTGAGACAAGTCTCAGATGGGAGACCTGTCCCGGACCGGACACACACCCCCAAATGAAAAAAATGCCTCGCAAATGAAAAAAAAAAAAGAACATTCCACATATGGCACATTAAAGAGTGCCATAAAGAGATCCTCAAAGCCTCATAAACAGAACTCTCTAGCTTCTCCCTTCAGGACATCCGCCCCTGGCAGTCTAGACACGCGCGCGCGTGCATCAAAAAAGTGTCCTTATCCCCCAACTCCAGAGGATTGGGCTCGCTGACAGGAAGTGATGTGCGAGGTTCCACTCACCTCACGTGAGGACCAAGATCATCCTCGCTCCCCACCCACCCAGTCACCACACGGTGCCTGCAGTCTGAGAGGACGATGGAAAACAGCTGGGACAGGGAAGCCTCCCCTTGGCGAGGAAAAGACGTGAGGAAAAACGAGCCTCTTGCCTCCGGAGGGGCGAGAGGACTCTGACCCGTCCTCCATGGCCGCGGACGCCGGGCCACCGCCTACCTGGCCTTCCTGCCCCTCGATGGAGTCGTGGCGGCACCATGAGCAGCCCGGACCCGGCCCGCCGCCCAGCGCCGCCGCCTCACACCGCACGCACAGACCCCAGCATCGTGCCTCGCGGCAGGCCCAACTTCAGAAGCCGCGCGGCCCCTCGACGGAGGGCCGCGGCTGTCAGGCAGGCCAGCACTCGGCCCGACGGAGGGGAGTCAGCCAGGCCACCGGACAGCGCTGGCAGCCGAAGTCCTGGAGGCCCGGATTGCGGCCGCGGCCCAGGCCCCGCCCCCGGCCGGTCAGCCAGCCAGGCCACGCCCATTGATGGCCAAACGGCAGGCCCCGCCTCCTGCCCGTCAGCCAGCCAGGACCCACCCCCCCGACCTATCGACCACCTAGATCCCAGTCGTCAAGCTCCGCCCCTGGATAGCGAACCTGGGCGCACATCCCGGTAGACAGGGACCGCTCCAAGTACCCTGAACCCCATCCTGGAGACTCTAGGCCCCCAGCTTGTCCACCAACTAGGTGTCATCCTCCCAATCACTCAGTGAGTCAACCGGTCAAGCTCAGCTGTCAGTTCGTCCATCCGGGCTCCTCCCCCAGTTGACAATCCCTACTCTAGGCCTGGGTGATCAGCCCAGAGCCCCGCCCCCAGACGAGCCGGCAGGCCCCACCCCTGCCCAGTCAGCTTCTGCGGTCCCACCCCCCTAGCTCCAAGACTGCGGGCGCGCGGGTTACGTCACGCTGGGCGCGATTTAGGACCGGAGGGGCAAGTCTCCAGGTTGATATGTGGTTGTTTAGACTCCAGCTGCTAGCAGGCTTCTGGCTTGGAGTCGTGACGGTGGCGCGAAGGAAAAAGAGAAGGGAAGAGAACGAAGGGAAGTGGGCGGGGATGTCTAGGAGAAGGAGAGCCCAGCCATGGCTAGGCTGCCTTACTTCCCCACAGCCCCGCCCTGAAGCGAAAGCTGACTATGCTATTTCCTCCAAAGTTTAAGCAAGCATTTTCCAGTAGCCCTTTCTAAAAACAGGCAGTGTAGCTTGGCACCTGTTGGATTCCTAGATCGTATTTGTCCGTAAACTAGAGATTCATTCTTGCAGTTAGAAGTTGTCTAGGCCAAGTTACTATCTCCCTGGCCCTCACTTTTTTTAATCCGGAAAAAAAAAAGCATAAAATCATGTGAGTGCCTCGAGTGTATGTTTACACCAGGTATGCATAAATTCTCAAACAGAAAGGAATCAAATCGGCTTGTGATGCATAAGACCTCCACAAATGCTAGCCTAACTAAAGTATGTGTTCCTAAGAATATTGAAGCTCCCACAAAATAAGAAAGTTGTCCAGGATTCTGATTTATATTTAGAAAATAGCAAAAGTTAAGGCTTCTGTAGCCAGAATTACATTATTAGCATGTAATAATGCAAATGTTGATCAAATGATGTAAAGGAATAATTTTTCTTTTTTGTTTGCTTGTGTAGTCACAGTGTGGTTCATCCTTTCTCTTAACTCTTTGTCTACATAGTCCAATGACTTCAAATGTGATCTGGTCAAATTCTTAAAAAAGACTGGCATCAAACACTTCCAGCATTGAGAAACCCACTGCTAGAACAGGAGAGATAACTCAGTGGGCAAAAGTCCTTCCTATGAAAGCATGAGGTCCTGATTTCAGATCCTTAGCACCCATGTAAAAAGCTGGGCTGGGTCATGTGCACATGTGTAACCCCAGCACCATGAGAGACAGAGGTGGAAGGATCTATCTTGCCTGCTGCCGGACACTTCAGGTTCAGTAAGAGATCCTTCTCAGAGGAGTAAGAAGGAATAGTGACAGAGCAGGATACCTAACACTCTCTGGCCTCCGTCTATACACTCCTACACTCAAACAAGCACAACTTGCTTGGCCATTCAGTTAAGAAGATTAAGCATACTTTTGTGGTTTGAATCTGTTTGGTGCAGGGAGTGGCACTATTTGGAGGTGTGGCCTTGGAGCAGGTGTGTCATTGTGGGTGTGGGCTTTAAGACCCTCATCCTAGCTGCCTGAAAGTCATTATTCTCCTAGCAGCCTTCAGATGAAGTTGTAGAACTCTCTGCTCCTCCAACACCATACCTGCCTGGATGCTGCCATGTTCCTGCTTTGATGACAATGGACTGAATCTCTAAGCCGTAAGCCAGCCCCAATTAAAGGTTGTCTATATAGGAGTTGCCTTGGTCATGGTGTCTATTCACAGCAGTAAAACCCAAACTAAGACACATACTGTCTGTTCTTACCTGTTTAAAATCTGGTCTGTCCTCTTTTCAAGAACAATACTACAAATGGACCTTGGGAGCAAGAAGACATAACATGGGCTGGCTCCATCAACTCCCAAGAATGTATGCCTTTCCAAACATATAAATTGAGCATTTCCAAATATATAAATCCTTTGGATAATATTAAGCTTTAAGAGTCTCATTTCTACCAGATACCAAGAGGATGGCAGATATTTTCTGGGGTTCAGTCAACCTTTGGGGAGACAGCGTGGTGGATTGGCAGAGCCATCCCGCATGCTGGTGTCTCATGGGTGCTAGAGCTGTGGTCCAACCCGTGGGAACAAGCTGGACCGGGCGCTGTTTTTTAAATATACCCGAAACAAGAAACCACTATGAGGACCAAGCGGACCTTGAAATCACATAAATCTGCCTGTCCCTCCATTCTGAATGCTGGGATCAAAGGTGTGCACTACCACACACCCAGCACATGGATTCTAATTCTGAAAATTTGTTATAGAATATTGAGGATTATCTACAGTGTGCCTCAGTTTCTCCATCTATGAATATGGGTTGCTTAAAATGATAACACCCACACATGCGCTACTATTATTACCATGTATTCCCAAAGCATCTGCTAAAGGGCAGCGGTGCCAGTGTTTGTGTGTGGAATAAAATCATTCTAGGTAGATTATCTTCATGCACTCTTAAAACTAATTTAACTCTTCCAGTAATATTTTCCCCCAGCTGTCTTAGAGAAATTCTCCAAGACTATTGCATAAAACCGGGCTGATCTGCCTAGATGTTGTTGTTGTTGTTGTTGTTGTTGTTGTTGTTGTTGTTGGCCTGGCATAATCCAGGATCATCTGGGATGAGGGAGCTGGGAAATGCTCCCATCAGATTGGCCCACATTGTGTTTTCTTAATTAACGACTGATGTGAGAGGGCACAGCCCACTAAGAGCAGTGCCACTCCTGGAGCATGTTGTCCCTTGGTTGTATAAGAAAACTGAGGAGTAGGCCAACAAGCAGCACTCCTCCACAGCCTCTGCTTCGGTTCCTGCATCCAGGTTCCTGCCCTGCTTGAGTTCCTGTTTTGGCCTCCCTCAACGATAGACTATTGTCTTAGTTTGAATTTTCATTGCTGTGATGAGACACTATGACCAAGGCAATTACTATAAATGACATTTAATTAGGACTGGCATACAAGTTCAGAGCTTCAGTCTATGATCATCAAGGCAGGAACATGACAATGTCCAGGCAGGCATGCTGCTGGAGGAACTGAGGTTTCTACATCTTATTCAGAAGGCAGCCAGGAGATTGATTTCCAGGTAGCTAGAAAGAGGGTTTCTCAAAGCCCACCCGGACAATGACACACTTCCTCTAAGAAGGCCACGCCTCCTAATAGTGCCACTCCCTGGGCCAAGCATATTCAAACCACCACAACTATGGAGTAGGCATGTAAGGCAATAAACCCGTTCCTCCCCAAGTTGCTTTTGATCAAGGTCCTTATCAAAACAGTAGAAATGTAATTAGAACACTGGCACTGCCATGGTTTTTCTGCTACAGCACCAGACTGACTGTGTTGGCTGGTTTTTTTGTCGACTTGACATGAGCTTGAATCACTGGAGAGGTAGAAACTTTAATTGAGAAAATGTTTCCAAAAGATAGGCTGTAGGCAAAAGAGCAGGGCATTTTTTTTTTCTATTAATGATTCATGTGGGGTGGCCCAGCCTATAGTGGGTGGTGCATTCTTTGACTGGTGGTTCTGGGTGCTATAAGAAAGCAGTCTGAGCAAGCCCTAAAAAGCAAACTAGTAAGCAGCACTCCTCCATGACCTCTGCATCAGCTCTTGCCTCCAGGTTCCTGCCCTTCTTGAGTTCCTGTCAGGACTTCTTTGGTGACGATGTCCTTTGATGATGAACTGTGATATGGGTCATGGCATTTTATCACTCTAATAGTAATCCTAAGACACTGATCAATTCAAATGTTTTACTCAAATCCTCAGTCACTTAAAAGTCTTGGAAAATAACTGTCTTTTGTCTGATCTGGTAACTTCAAGTCCTGGATTGTTTGTTTTTCCTTCAAAGAGTTAGGGATCAAACTTAGAGTTTGCATATGCTAGGCAAAGACACAACTATCTCTAATGAGTCTGCTTATGGCTGTTCTCAAACTCCTAAACTCAAGCGACCTTCCTGTTATAGAGTAACTGGAACCACCATGCATAAACCACCATGAAGCCAGCTCCATCTCTTAATTATATGGGAGATATGTCTTAGAAACTTGTGTCATTGCCTTTCCCTTCCCACCAAATGTCAGCAGTATGCTTCCATTATTAATTCCACAACAACAAGGATTTTCATTCTCTTCTCCATTGTGCAGAATAGCACCAATGGCTGGTAGTTAATATTTCTTAAACGAACTTGAGTGTAATCCGCGCGATATCCCCGCCAGCAGGAACTCATGCGAACACACAGGATTCTTCCACGACACGTGTTTATTTCCCATGCATGAAGGAGAGAGCGAGCGAGTTGAACTTGGCCCCGCCTTATATACCCCTTGGGGTAGACAATTATGATTGGCTGCTTGCTCAAATTCCCAGGTTCCCCTGCCACTGTACATGCGCAGCTTTTACTAGTCCAGTGGCAGATGTGACGTTCAAGCTGGGTGGTGCTAGGCGTTCCCATGTCACTGCGCATGCGCAGTTTTGTTCTCTCATGCACCATGCACGTCAGGTGTCAGCACGAACAGCTTCCCACACTTGAGCATCCTTCTGCCCCTTGATCATTCTAGTATAATGAATCACTTTCTTGTCTCCATTCCTATCGGCTTGTATCTCTTTACCTAACTTCATGGGCTTGGTTTTTTTATTAATCTTCTTTTTACTCTCTGAAGTTGACCACTCTAAAAGGCCTTGTGAGGTTTATTATAATTTGTTAAGATTTATCTGGTATTGAGTGTGACACCTTTCAAAACATTCCCAGAAATGCAATCTGGAAAATTCATTCCTCTCAAACTATTTGTGTTATAATATAAAAATCAAATTTGTGTGTGTCCAGCCTAGTCCTCCATTGACTAGTCAGTATACCAAGTCTCAAAGGCTGCAATTTATCAAGGCCTAGGAAGTTACAGATGATTCTGCCCCGAGACATTAGGCCTCTATGTTGATAGTTGAACTCTACTTTTAAATCCATGAATCCCAAGTATGGGATTAAGTGAGCACCCAAATGAAGAAACAGAGATATTCACAGTCCTTGTGTCTATAGGTTACATGCCATGGATTTAACTAGCCACAGATATAAAATGCTCAGAAAAATTACACCTGTATTGAACATGTGAAGACTTTTTCTTCTTGTCATTTCCCCTAAGCAATATAAAAACTTTATATTGCTGGAGAGATGGCTTAGAGGGGAAAAATACTTGCCATGTAAGCAGAAGGACCCAAGTTCTATCCTCCAGAGCTCACATTTAAAAAGAAAAGGCTAAGAGTGGTAGGTTGCACACTTATAATCCTGGTGCTGGGGCGTCAGAGGTAGGCAGATCCCCGTGGTTTTCTGGCCAGCCAGCATAACCCGTTTGGCATGCCCTGTGCCAAAACTTAAACAGGGAGTTGGAGATGTGGCTCAGTAGCACCCATTGCTTTTAGTAGAGAGGACCTGTCTGTAGCTCCAGTTTTAGGGGACGATCCAACAGAAGAGGTCCTGGCTTCTGCAGATACCAGCCATGCGAGCTCCTACCTACTTGCACAAGTGCTTTGTACATTCATGAGCTGCACACATGAACACAGAGAAAAACCACACAGCATTACTTTGTACCGGATACTATAAATAATAGAGAAATTATTTAAAGAAGACAAAGGGGATATAGGTGAGTGTTATGCAAATAATGTATCATTTTATGTGTAGGACTTGAATATCCTCAAAGTTTGGGGTTTGAATGGGATCTTGGGACTAGAACACCAGAAATGCCAAGGGGTCCACCTGTACTAAGGCTTGCTCCAGCCAATCAAATAGCCAACATAGCTTCTATTTGCCCGTGACTCAAAACAAACAAGGCAGTAAAACACTTTTAGTAGAGGTGAAAAAAAATACAGGTATGCCCTCTGAACCTGAGAAGCCATTAGTAGATATAATTTGGTTGCCAGTTAATTAAAAGTAAGCATATAGAAAGATTGGCTGGGGAGTGTAATTGACTTTCTCTGATCTAGTCTAAGTGGACATGAAAGATCCAGGGAAGCTGGCAGTTATTTGTCAGGTTCAGGCCACCTGATTTGTTGCAGATTGTGGTGGGTCAGAGTCCTGTTTCTATAGGAGCCCAGGTAGGATCTGTCAGCACATTCACCCTCTCACAAGTGTCAACTGTATGACATCATACTTCCTGCAGGCTCTACCAGCATGCTAAGCACATGGCTAGCTAGGGAAATACCAGTTTATTTAATTTACTTCTGAGAAATGGTTAAGTGAGTTATTTTTTTAGAAGTGTGTATTGTTTATAGAATATTTCCTTTAAATCATGAAATATACTGTATTATATGGGTATATGACAGATGTCATAAACTTTGGAAGTTCTTAGAATATAATTGTATTCATAAAACTATAAATTCCATGAAGTTTATGGGCAAGTTAGAGGAAGAAACCCTGTGGGCATTTTAAAAATAGGTCTGTATCACTGTACTTAGCTCATAGTCACCAGTCCTTACCCTTTCTTGAGCCATGTTTCCCACCAGTATTCTTCCTACCCTCATATAATCTCCCTCTTGTGTTCACATTTTGCATATAAATATTTTACTCTGACTTCCACACATAAGAGAAAACATGTGACACTTGTCTTTATGAGTCTGACTCACTTCACTTAAAATTAAGATCCCCAGGCTCATCATATGTTTTCATCCTTCTTTATGCCTGAATAAAATGCCACTGTGTGTGTGTGTGTGTGTGTGTGTGTGTGTGTGTGTGTGTAGTGTAGTGTAGTGTATATGTACGTAGAATAGATATCTCTAAGCAGTGCTATGTTCCCATATATGAGCTCTGTCTGTGTGTGTATGTCTGTGTGTGTGTATGTTTGTGTGTATGTGTGTTTCTGGAGATTGAACCCAGGGCCTTAAGCATGCTAGCCAAGTACTCAACACTGTTGTGTAAAATTTTTCCTCTAGTTGAAATATTCCCAGCACGAAGTTGGGGAAAGGTTCATGAAACTTAGAAAGTAAACACACCTCTCCTGTCTGGGAAAGATGAAACTCAGAGAGTTCAGGAATGCCCCTCCTCCGGATTACAGAAGCCGTGAATAACTACTGGGGGAGGCGACTGTTGGGAGCCGACAGAAGGCGGCTATCGTCCTTGCAGCCATCTCAAGCCATACACCCTAACAAGAGACTTGTTTTCAACAGCCCACAACAGCTGAGCACACTCTGATAACATCTTGTTTTTCCCACATAGCTTGTTTTATTGTTTAGTGCCCCCAGCTGCAAGGCACGTGGCAAAGTGTCTTCAGCTGTGTTCTCCTGCTTGTCCACGGCTGCAAGGCACGTGATAAAGCTTATAAATACCCAGGATTTCCTTCCAATAAGTGGGACTTGATCAGACCTTCTGTCTTGTCTCCATTCTTCCCATCTCTTGCCCCTCCATCCCCACTCTCTTTCTTGCTAGACCCTGTTGACTGACCTGTGGACTGGAGCAGCAGCTCAGGCTGGGACAGGAGACTGACCAGCTGAGCTGCTGATAGAGTCTAGGACCTGTTGTGCTGCTTGTAAATCCTGCAGCTCTGTGAGTGGTTACCCTTGTTGAGGTAGGCTTCTTAGTAATGCATTTGAGTTTTCTCTGCTCCTGAAACACCACCTCATACTCCTGCCAACAACCCTAATAAAAATCATTGTTTCACCAAGTTGAACTTTCTAGAATCATTACTTTGACCTGTTTTGGCTTCCTCGTCAGGCATGAGTAGACATGTATGCATATGTTGTGTCTCCCCGGGAAAAGTGTTTCACACCACAACCACTGAGCAACCTCACCCTCACCAGCCATGGACTTGATTGTAATAATGAAGATACAATGTTAGTAATGGCGAAAGTGTGAAGCCGATAAAAAATGGATGCGAAAGAGGAAAAGGTGTGTCCATAGAGAGTCATAAAACTGGTTTGGCAGAGAAGAGCGGGTGTGTAGTGAAGCAAGTAAAAACCAGGTTGGTCAGGCGAGCTGTGGGAAGGCCAAAGTGTGTCTGAAATCAAGACAACCAAGCTTAGACATTCAATCTGTATGCAGTGAGAACCTACAGGCTTTGATGTAAGACATGGGCACCTATGGGAAAGCTTTCTACCACTGAACCTCATGCCCAGACAGAAAGTAAAACAGACTTCAAGTGTCCACTAGAAGCTGAACAGCATGGAGATATGGTGGGAACACCCATTGGCCCGACCTCAAGGAATCATGCAAACAAAACTTACAATCACGTCAAGGTGGTATTTGCTGAGCTAAAAGATGATGAATAGTTGTTTCTCAAGGTCCATAAATGCCCAACAGATACATGAAAAAATTCTCAATCACTAATCAAAATCACTAAAAAAATCACAAATCACTAGGGAAATGCAAATTGAAAGCAGGTGAAGGCCAGAGAGATGGCTCAGCAGTAACAAAGCATGTACTACACAAGCCTGACAACCTGAGGTCAATCACAAGAAACGTTGTAAAAAGCCATACAGGATGGCAAGTGTCTGTAATCTCTGCAGTTTTACAGTGAGATGGGAGACAGAGACAAGAATCACCAGGAAGGCTGCAGGCCAGCCAGCCTGGAGTAGTTACCACAGCAGAAATAAGAGACACACTGTCTCAAACATAATGTGAGAAACAGACGGGAGCTACCAACTGCCAGAAGCTGTCTTCTGACATATACACATAAACCATACCATGTATGTATCCATACACATAAAATGTAAACCAATCTTTAAAATTAATCATTAGAAATGAATCCTTTTAAGAAGACAGACGGTAACTTTGGAACCATACAGAGACAAAATCATCTCATCATGAGAGTATAAATAGGTGAGAGTGGAAAGCAGAGTTCAGATTCCTCAAACATTTTAAAGTGCAACTGTGGTACAACCCAGCACTCCCATTACTGGATGAAGCAATCAAAGATAATTAAAACATTTTGTTTGCACTCTTGGGTTCATTCAAGTTTTATTCACAACAGCTAAGATATGTAACCAAATTACTTATCCATCAAAAAATACACAAAGAAAGTGGGGTATCTATATACACAGTAGGATAGTAGCCTTTAAAAGTTCATTCCTTTGACAGGAGGATTTTATCCTTTACGACATGAATGACGTTTAAGACTAAGAAAGGCTGCTTAGAAATAGATTGGTGAGTGCTGCATCATTCGACTTCTATGTGACATCTAAAAACGTTGAGTTCATAGAGTGGGTGGTGACTACTAAGATGAGAGAGAAGGAAATGGGGAGGCTGTCCCAAGGTATAAAGTTCCTGTTAGGTGGGAGAGAGCCACTGTACAGCATAATGACTGAAGTTAATCATAATGTATTATAGCTTGAAAATTGCTAAGATTTTAGTTCTCACAAAAGATATGTAAATGTCATAGGAAGTAATGCATGCATGTCAAGTCAACTTAGCCATTCTACACTATAAATACTCAAATCAATATGTGCATGGTAAATTCATACAGAATTGAAGATTAATATGAGTAAAATGTTAAAGAATATTTCAGAAACAGTTGTGGGAACTTCCATATGGACTCTGCAGTAGACAGGTGATACGGTGTCTGAGTCATGCTTGCTAAATTTGTTTATGTTCTGAATTCTGAAAGAATATTTATAGGAGACGCATGAGAAAAGACAGAGACTTACAGTGTCTGCAACCTCCTCTTAACAGTTCATTGCTGAGAGTAGCAGTAATATGGGGTATTGGTTTACATACCTAGACAGAGATACATGATAGATAGAAGACAGAGGATAGATAAATTTACATGATAGAGATAGATACATAGATAATTGATAGATGCACATGATAGAAGATAGACTTGTATCTAGATGATATGTTGCTGCAGGATGGACACATGATGGATTTATATAAAAATATTATAGATAGATAGATAGATAGATAGATAGATAGATAGATAGATAGATAGATAGATAATAAATAAAAGCAATAGAAGTTTATGAAGAAAGATGGGATAGTAGATGATAGATAATAGGAACAAATAACAAGTAGAAAGATATAGGATAATAGAGATAGACGATAGATAGATAGATAATCAAATATGGCAAGATGGTTCTAATTAGGCAGTCTAGAGAAACAATGTGTCATAGTTCACTGTACTAGGATGTGTTAGAATAGTCTTAGAAACTATTCTGTAATTTAAAATTATTTTTTAAAGGAATTAAAATTGACACATATACTTAAAATATTGTGAGGAAAATCCACTTAGGGTTGGCCAGTTGCAAGAAGAAACTTTTACAGCAGAGTAAAAATTTCTTGGAACTGGAATGACACATTTCTTGTGTCCTATAAGCAGGATTTACTTAGTTGGGCTTCAGCATGGTGTTTCTGCAAGATGGAACTAAGCCAGTAATGAGGACTGTGCTCTCTTATCAGCAACATCTGGCAAAGCTACACAGGATACTACTCTTAAGAAAGCTGAATGGAGACATGCGCTGACTTTCTGGCCCAGCTGAAGGGAGAGTGTCCAGTGCATATCCCTACAGTATCTTCTGCCCATCCCTTCTTCTCTGTCTAAAATAGTAGATCAATGAAAGAATGTGGTCAAAATAGAAATTAGGCGGTTTAGGGGAAACTAACACTTTTTTCTATTCTTTACTCCAAGCTATGAAAATGTTTTCATTTCCTGTCCATTACAATTCCTCTTTAAATACTTGGTTTTTTTGGTTTGGTTTGGTTTGGTTTGGTTTGGTTTGGTTTGGTTTGGTTTGGTTTGGTTTTTTTCTACCATGACACTCCTACAGGCTCTGTATTTCTTCAAAGTTTTATATGGTCCAAAATACTTTCTATATAGCCAAAGCTGTCTATCATGATCTAAAATGACTATAGACTATTGTACATGTTTATAGTCTCCTAATAGAAGAATCTATGCTATTTATCACCTAAAAGCTGTCTTCTGATACCGGGTCTCATATCCTACACTGGGATCTATGTAGCCAAGGTCGATCTTCCTGCTTCTACTTCCAACTATTGGAGTTGCAGGCATAGGCCACTTATGCAATGCTGGCGATACACCCTGGGGAACTACACCCCCACTTCCTCATTCGGCAAATACTTACTGAACATCAAATATTCTCCTTTAGCAACATTTCACCATCTTAATAAATGGGTCTGCCCTACACCCCAAAGTCAGGGACATCACCCTTTTTGTAATTCACCTTTCTTCACATTCCAGTACATCAAGTTCTGCCACTCCAAACTGAAAACATCCCCTGTCACAGACTCCGACCCTACATTCTGCTCTAAACATCACCCATCACCGTGGCTCCCAAATGCCTCTGATGGATCCATTTTCATTCTTGGTCTACACAAACTGTTCCCAGAGCAGCACCTAGAAAAATCCCAAAATAGAAACTAGGGCTGAGAATGTAGTTCAGTTGGGAGAGTGCCAACACAGCATGCATAAAGCTCTGAGTTCAACCCCCAGCATCTCATAAATGAGGCATGGAAGCACATGCCTGTAATTTCAACACTCAGGAAATAAGAGTAGGGGGAATCAGAAGTTTAAGGGTACACTCTCAGCTACATAGGGAGTTCAAGGCTATCCTAGGCTAGAGACTCTGTCTATCAAATAAATAAATAAATAAATAAATAAATAAATAAATAAATAAATGAATCAGATCATGCTGGTCCCATTTGCAACACTATCCTGTAGCTGTGATCATAATGACTAGTCCATACTTCTATGAGGCCCTAAGTCCATTGGCTCCTATCTCTACTATGAGCCCCATAATGTCTTACTCAATGTTACTTAATTAAGTGACATTAATGAGTTAATGTCTACCTCCAGCCTTGGGGTCTTTGTATTTGACATTCTCTTTCCTACACTGTCTGTGATCCCTTCAGCTGTTTACTTCAGTGTATTCAATCTAAAATGATGGTCTCAACCCATGTCTCTCTCTCTCTCTCTCTCTCTCTCTCTCTCTCTCTCTCTCTCTCTCTCTCTCTCCTTCTTTCCCTCCCTTGCTCCTTCACCCTTCACTTTCCTAGGTGGCTATCTACTTTTTCATAGTACCCATAACTAACTAAAAATATAATATGTGTACATATTTCTGCGTTTACGTGTTCAGATCATCTCTCACACATATGACTGTCTTAAAACAACACACAATAACAATTCTGTTGGTGGTCTGAATAGTTGAAGAAGGATCCATCTATGGATGCAGTTGAGTTAATGATTAAATGCTTAAGAGTAGAATTTCAGGGCTAGGGTGACAGCCCAGTGAGTAAATTGATTACTGTGCAAGTTGGGGGACCCGAGGGCAGAGTAACATGCACCTGTAACCTCAGAGCTGGGGGATGGAGGCAGAGACAGCAGGATCCCCGGAGCTTACTGACCAGCCCAATTAGTGAGCTCCAGATGCAGTAAACAGATCTTGCCTCAACAATAAGTAAATTAATAAAGGCTGATGAGATGGTTCAGTGGGTAAAGACGCTTGCCATTGAGTCTAATGATCTGAGTTCTTTGCCTGAGTCCCCCATGATTGGTCCTCTGACCTCTACATGTGTGTCTACATGCACCCTCAACTGCACACACACACACACACACACACACACACACACAAATAAATAAATATAAAATAATTAAAATAAATAAAGGTGGAAAGGGATGCAGGAAGTAGGAAAGAATAAAGAGAGAGAGAAAGAGAGAGGAGAGAGAGAGAGAGAGAGAGAGAGAGAGAGAGAGAGAGAGCATGTGCCAATGTGTCTCTGTGTATGTGAGTGATAAGTGTATGTGTGTGGTGGGGAGGTTGTGGTGTGTGTGTGTGATGTGTGTGTGTGTGTGTGTGATGTGTGTGTGTTTGTGTGTGATGTGGGTGTGTGTGTGTGGTGGTAGGTTGTGGTGTGTATTTGTGTGTGATGTGTGGGTATGTGTGGTGTGTGTGTGTGTGTGTGTGTGTGTGTGTG
>JANHMN010000009.1:25692785-25710128 GCA_030674055.1 Rhabdomys pumilio | reverse complement strand
TGGCATGGCTGGAATCATGAGAATTGGAATTAAGTGACATTAGTGATTAGTTAATGTCACTTAATCAAGACATTAAGTGACAGTGGAGATGGCTTGGAACAATGGATTTAGGGCCTCATAGAAGTAGAGACTAGTCATTATGATCACAGCTACAGATAGTGTTACAAATGGGACCAGCATGATCTGACTCCTTTATTTATTTATTTATTATTTTATATTTTATAAACAGGGTCTATAGCCTGAGGTAGCTTTGAACTCCTGATGTAGCTGAAGATAACCTTGAACTTCTGATCTCCCTGACTCTTATTCTGAGATCACAGCCATATACAGACTCTTATCCTGACCTAATTCCTAAGATTACTGGCATATTCTGCCACACTTCATTTATAAGGTGTTGGAGACTGAATCCAGGGCTTTGTGTGTGCCATACAGGGAGTATACCAACTGAGCTATATCCCAGCTATGTAGAAAGTTAGAAACCAAGGGTGATCTAGGCCTTTTGCTTCTCTTGACTCTACCTCTAAATTCTGAGATCACAGGCATGTGCCACCACCCTGGGCTCCAGTCACAAGTACTTGAGAAAGTGCCTTATTCTCTATAGTCAGTACCTTGCTCACATTGGCACAAAGAGGCTCCCAATAAACTCTTGTGCAGTAAATAGATTCCTGTCTCTTTGTTTACTACTTTCTTTCCCTGGCCATCCATTTAAATTTTTGCTCCCAGAATCTTGCCTTTAGCTACTCCAAACTCTCATAGTTCTTTTCCAGCGTTAATCACACTCCTGGGTTTTTTCCAGAAATAAATACACCAGCTCCTGGGTAACAGCAGAGCCCTTGGCAGCTGTGGCGAAGGACACAGATGCCATTCTGAAATCTAATCTCTCAAGCCTAACAGGCTTGCCAAGAAAGAAACTGGCTCCAGCCCTGTGCTCCCAGCCAGAAACTCCCATTCCAAGGTGGCTGGCCGTCCCACCAGGTCCCAGGTCATTTTCATTGGCATTTTAACTGCTCCTGTGTTCCTTATTCTGCCTTTAAAATCAGCACATTCCTTGGAGTTTAAAGAATAACTCCTGTAGAGACTTACTTCTTTTATTATTTTAGTTTGGACTGCGTGTGTGGTATATGTGTTTGTGTACAAGGTCATGTGTGCATATGTGCATGCAAAGGTGCATGTGCAGATGGGTGTATATATCTGACAAGTCCAGATGCCTGCACTTTAATAACTTTGTTTATTTATTTATTTATTTGTATGGTATCTTTCTTACTGTACCAGAAACGTGCCAGTTTGGCTAGATTGACTTTCAGCAAGCTTCTTGGATCTGTTTATGCACTCTGTGCACACACAGCACTGGGTTTATAGGCACATGCCCACCGTGTCCAGCTTTATGTGGGTTCTGGAGAATCCAAACTCATGTCTTCATGCTTTCAAAACATATGATATGCCAACTGGAGCCGTCTCCTGAACTCTAATATTTTATACTTATAAAGCATTTTTTGGGGGTTTTTTTCGAGACTGGGTTTCTCTGTATAGCCTTGGCTGTCCCGGAACTCACTCTGTAGACCAGGCTGGCCTCGAACTCAGAAATCCACCTGCCTCTGCCTCCCAAGTGCTAGGATTAAAGGCATGCGCCACCACTGCCCGGTTATAAAGCATTTTCTAGATGTAATTTTTCTGATAACAAAATAATTTAATCCCTTGATGTTTAAAAGTAGTATCTCTTCAGTTTGTGGACTTCAAAATATTTAAGATAGAGACAAACAGATATAAATAGAACATAAGATCAACCAAATATCTATCACACCTGGGACCAGATGACAGGTACCAGGGACAGCATTACATCAATCTACTTTCATATACTTCTGACATTTTTCTTAAGAAGAAAGTCACATACACACATACACACACACACACACACACACACACAAGCGGAAGAGAGTTTTTTTTTTTTTTTTTTTTTTTTTTTTGGTTTTTCGAGACAGGGTTTCTCTGTGTAGCCCTGGCTGTCCTGGAACTCACTCTGTAGACCAGGCTGGCCTCGAACTCAGAAATCTGCCTGCCTCTGCCTCCCAAGTGCTGGGATTAAAGGTGTGCGCCAGTGGAAGAGAGTCTTAACTAGGAATTATCTAGATAAGTTGTCCTGTGGACACATCTACAAGAGATTGTCTGTACTGTTAATTGATATGGGAAGATGCAGCCCACTGGGAGCAGTGTCATTCCCTAGGCAGGGCATTTGGAGTTATTTGAGACTGGTGAATGCTGAATAAACACTAGCTGATCAGCAACAGTCTGGGAAGCATTTGTTTTTCTCTGTTCCTGATGGTGAATGAGTTACAATGTGGTATGCTCCTTAATTTCCTGCCTTGGTTACTGAAACAATGGACTGTGACCTGGAATTGTAAGCCAAGTAAACCCTTCCTCCCTTAAGCTGCCTTTTGTCATAGCATCAGAAATGAAACTAGGGCACAACTTTTAAAAGGTAGAACCCAGAAATACCTCTGGTATAACTGGTATGTAATATGTTTTGTACTAATATTAAACATTAAGAGAATCTACGTGAGTTACTGCTATGAACATATCCTCTGGTATTTCAAAATTGAAGGAGAAAGTTATATCTCTTTATATTATTAGTGTGTAATTGTGTATGTGATTTATACTACGTATGCTCCTATAACCACAAATATACAGCTTGAACTCGTAAACTCATTCCAAATGCTGATAGGCATTTTAGTGATCCGCACAGTGCCTTTAATGCCTAGAGTGGTACAAATCTCACCAGGGAATTTGCTTCTGTGGCTTTAGACATTATTGGTTGGGGCTGAGGAGAGGGCTCAATGGTGAAGAACACCTGCTGCTCTTGGGGAAAAAAAAAAAAAAGTTTGGTTCCCAGAACCCATATCAGGTGGCACCTGTAACTCTAGGGATCACACGTCCTTTTCAGGTCTCAGTGGACACACATATGTTGCACATACACAACATGTCGCACACATCACACACATATGTTGCACACATATGTCACACACATGAATAAATCTTGTGTGGCTTTGTTTTGTTTTGTTTTGTTTTTAGAGTGGGTATTGAACTTAGGGCCTCCTTCATACTAGGTAAACACCCTACGGCTACATCCAAAGGACCTCCCCTTTGCATATTTTAAACTAAAAGAAGTCTGTCAAAGGGTTTCTATAGCTGTGATAAAACATCAGAACCAAAAGCAAGCTGGGGAGGAAGGAGTTGATTTCATAGTATACGTCTGCCTAGCAGTGTGTCATCGAAGGAAGTCAGGGCAGGAACTGAAGCAGAGATCATGGAGGGATGCTGCTTACTGGCTTGTTCCCCATGGCTTGTTCACCTTGCCTCCTTGTACCATCTAGGACTACCTGCCCAGGGTAACACTACCCACAGAGAGCTGAGCCTTCTCACCAAAATCATTAATGAAGAAAATGCCCTATAGACTTGCCCATGATGGAAACATTTTTTCAATTGAGAGTTCCTCTTCTCAGATATGTCTAGGTTTGTGTCAAGTTGACAAAAACAAAACAAAACAAAACAAAACTAAACTAAACTAAAACTAAACAAAAACAAAAACAAAAACAAAAACAAAAACAAAAACAAAAACACCCACAGACCACAATAAAGCTGGCCTTGAACTAGTGACCCATGTGCCTCAACCTATGATATTATAGGCCTATGTGGACATGCTTGCCTTAAAGAATTTTAAATACTGTTATACACCAGATTCTCTCCAAGAATAAGTCACCTCTTCTTCAGGGAAATATTAACATGCCTTCACAAGACTTTCCCTGAAGGCAAAATAGCATGAGCAATTATTTTCCTTTACAGTGAACTCACCACTCAAAAAGTCTTTATTCTAGACACAGTAAAAATGAGTAACTGAATAGAAGAAAAAGAATTGTATGACACCTGAATGTTTCCACCCAGTGTTTCAGCTACCACACTCCATGTCTTAGCTCCTCTCAGTTGCCCCAACTGATTGCAGCCTTGGCTTCTCTCAGTTACTTCAAGTGAACACTGTGTTCTAGCTTCTTTTCTGTTGCTGTGGTAAAATACTCTGACAAAAGCAACGCAAGGAAGGGTTTACTTCGGCTTCAGTTCTAGGCACAGTCTGTCATGTCTGGGAAGTCAAGGCAGCAAGAGTTTGATGCACGCAGCTGGTCACATCAAAACAGAAGACGGAGTGAACACAAGCTGCTGCTCACTTTCTCCTTCTTATACTGTCTAGGACGCCAAGCCAGGAAATGATCCTAACCATAATTGTGATGGAATTTTCAGCATTAACTCTGTGATCAAGATAATCCCTGACAGGCCTCCTCAAAGGCTAATCTTGATTCTACATAATCACTGTGTGTCCAGAGGCCTGACTTCTAGGCAATTTTAGACACTGTCCAAGTTGACAATTACACTAGTAATAGTAGTCTATAGTTAAACTGATTTTCATATTCACAGTCTGTTATTCAACTACCTTCAGCTGTAAATAACTGGATCCTGTTGCTCTCTTCATACACAAACATGTAAAAGCCAGGCTGATAACACTGCCTTTGTGCATAACCTCCAAACTAGAACTGTGCCTTTTGGAAAATCCTAAGTATACAGAGTAACCTATGCATCCTAAGTGTACAGAGTAACCTCTGCATCCTAAGTGTACAGAGTAACCTCTGCATCCTAAGTGTACAGAGTGACCTCTGTATCCTAAGTATACAGAGTAACCTATGCAACAGTATAGGTTATCTGTATCTGATGCCGACACTTGTTGCTACACCTCAGTGATGGGATACCAAACGGTAGGTGGGGTGATTCCAGCCCTTGCTGTCACACAGTGATTGAGAGGCAGAACAGCTTGGTGAGGAGGCTGATTGGCTTTGCCATCAGGCTGAATTTATAGCAGCTTGCCACCCATCTCACGATGATGGAAACCATGCAGGAAACACCCTCCACCTTACAGTGCTCCTACATGAAACCAAGTGGAAAGAGATATAAGTGAAGATGTAAGAGGAAGAAGATGCTCTTCGGTCTCTTAGTTTCATCTTCTATAAAACAAAGATCATAACTGCCCTGCCTACGACACAGAGCTGTTAGGACCACCTCACATACGGTGTTCCCCGAGGTAGAATTGAAGACAGTCTAGCTCTAAGATAAGACATTATTAACCCCAATATTGTATGGGGTAGGGAGTGTGGAGATAAAGAATAGCCATCACAATTTCTAGTACTTTCCACTGTTTCTATTTAGATAACCAGATGCTGTGGGGTTCTTTTTCTTTTTCTTTTTTCTAATTTTTGTTCTTTGAGACACAGGCTTATGGACTTCCAGGTGGCCTCAAATTCACTGTATAGCCAGAGACCCTGATCTTCCAATCCTCCAGTTTCGACTTCCCTGGTGGAATTTCAAGCAGCTACCACTACACCAAGTTTATGTGTTGCGGGGGATAAAACTCAGTCCTTCCTACGTATTAGTCAAGCACTCTACCACTGAGCTACATCCCAGCACATTCACTGGGACATGGGGCTCACAGATTTGGCTGACTGGCTACTGAGCCCCAAGGATCCACCTGCTCCATCTCCTCAGTTTTTGGATTATAAGTATAGAGTAAAACTGTTTAATTATTGATGAGCTAAATATAAAATTTCAATTTGAAGGAATAAAAAGAGATTAAACACATAAAGTCTTTATTTGCCTAACATAAATTTTTATTATCTACAAGAAACACATGCAGGAAGAACCGTTTGAACTGAAAAAGCACAGAAGAATCTAGGGGTCATTTCAAGTCTTCAGAGCCACGTGCTAGTAGCCCTTTAGAAACCCAGAGCCAGTGCCACTCTGTCTAGTCACTTTCAGATTCCCAGCGCACAAAAAGGTGCAGTAATAAACATGTATAATCATCATTTTAAACACTAAGTTTTAGGATAATTCATCTAAACCAGTAGTTCTCAGCATATGGATTATGACCCCATTGATGATCAAATGACTCTGTCACAGAGGTTATAGCCCTCAGCTATAACACCTTATCGCAAAATTCCTACATGATCCTCTGGGTACATTCCTAATATCACTTTAGATGCCTCTCTCTGTCTGGCTACATAAAAGAGCATCCCTCCCCCATTACACCATATTCCGTCCCCATCTCCTTCTTACACCATCTTACATTGCCATTTATAACAACCCGACATACTACATATTTGTTAGGTTGTTGGCTGTCATTATCCCCACACTCAAACAAAAACGAGCAAAGAACAAAGACTGTCCTGTTCATTGTGTATAAGGTTGTCAATGGGATTTGTCCTTTAGTATAAGAACAACAAATATTTGTTGAGGGAAAGAGGAAATTTAAACTAATAAAGGCTTTGGGAGGAGTCTCAGTAGGTAAAATGCTTGCCATGTTAGCATAAGGACCTGCAGTCAGTCAACAGAACACACAGAAAGAAAACAAAGAAGCCAGGAATGGTAGCATGTCTGTCTGTGATTCCAGCAATAGGGAGACAGTCAGGAGGACACCTGAGGGCTTACTGGCCACCCAGCTAGTCAGTTATCCAGCTCCAGAATCTATGAAAGTTTCTATCTTGAAATACAAATTTAGTGGGAATTCTGAGGAACAACAGCTGAGGGTGTTTTTTGGTCTCTTCATGTGTATGCAGCAAGCACACATGTGCTTGTACAGCGCACCTGTGTGTGCACACATACACACACAAAATCAGAGAAGGAACATTATAAAATCATGGGGTCATGCCAAGCGTGTCTGAGTCAATTTGGCCTTGAACACAGTAACAGATTGCCATTGGAATGGCATATTCCAACTCAACCTAGATAATGAATGAAAGAAAGATGTGTGGAATTAGAGGTTTTAGAGTAACAAGAGGCTGAACAACCAGAGATTGAATTACATAGGAAAGCTGTCAGTGACAAGAGATGCTAATGACATCTCTCAATATCACAGAACATGAAAGGGGACTCCAACCAAACCATACAAATGTCAAAGACATGCTGTCATGAATTCTACAAAAACCTACTTGCTCTCCTGAGAGGACATTTCTATCATTTGATGGTATTCTCGGTGGCTAACTTAATGCTGAAGGAGAGAAACGTATATAAAGGCATTCACACTTCTACAGGTTGGTCTTGACTCTATCTTTTTGAAGCAGAGGCTTTCTTTCAGCAGAGGGTACAAAGAAACATACCTAGGTCAGCAAATTAGCTCAGTAGGTAGACACTTCACTGAGGCTCATGACCTGCACAGAATCCCCAAGACCCACAGAGAGAATGGAGAGAACTGACTCTCACACAATCCCCTGACCTCTACACATCATACAATACCTCCATACCCATCTAAACATAACTAAAAAGTTAAAAAGTATATATAGCAGGCCATGGTGGTATATGCCTTTAATCCCTTCACTTCGGAAGTAGAGACAGCTGGATTTCTGTAAATTCCAGACCAGACTGCTCTACCTAACAAGTTCCAGAACAGTCAGGGATAGATAGAGAGACGTATCTCAAAGCAAAAGAAGGGCATGTTTATAAAGACAGTCTCTCTAAAGGGCAACTTCACTTACCTGAACATTAGTCTCCGCTCACAGCACATAGATGTAGAGAAAAATGTCAAAGAGGTCAAGACCTGTGAACCATTAATCTCACAGAAGCTTTCAGACAAATGTATTATAACTAAAAGCTTACAGTGTGATGTCAAATAGGGATGCTTCCTTAGACAAAACAAAACCTATGTTATGTTTACAAATATTCAAGTGAGTCTTTTTTTTAAATTACACATCTATGTGTTTGAGTATATATCTAGTATCTACCATCCTTAAAAGAAAATATACTACAGATTGCCATCATTTCTATTTAAACAGTATGACTAAAGGTCATTTTTAGTTCGGGGTCTATCTTCAAATGTTCCTTGTTTAATGTATATTTTTGTTACAGAATAGAGAGCTAATATGTGTGTTTATATACATAACTGACAGGGAGAGATGACATTCTGGTACAACAGGCTTTCTCCTATAATACAAAAGGAAGACAGAAGGCTCCCTGGCAGTAGTGGAGAAATGTAGGAAGGAAACAGTTGCTGAGGAGACAAAGAGGAGGGAACTGGTATCAGCAGAACCTACTCCCATGTTTGCCTGTGTCTGAGCAGAACTGCAGGGGGCACTCAGAGAACACTGAGTCTTTTGGAGGAGCAGTTTTTAAGGGAGGTCCCACAGGATGCCTGCTGAGCTTTCAGTGTTAATACCTGCATGAGCCGGTCCCATTCCCATCATTTCACAACACTGAGGAGCTGTGCCTCTGTGTCCAGAACAAAGGTTACCATTGTTCTGAACATGTAAGTTGTGCTTTGGTGTCCCCCTAATTTCTGCTGGTTTTTGTCTTTCTGCTCTCTGTATCTTTCCCTTATTTTATAACCATCCTCCTAAATCCTTAAAGACCTAACCTCTTCCAGTATTAGCTTCTTTCTTTCTTTTTTTTTTCTTTTCTTTTTTTTTTTTTTTTTTTAAGTTTTTTTTTGAGACAGGGTTTCTCTGTGTGGCCCGGCCTGTCCTGGAACTCACTCTGTAGACCAGGCTGGCCTCGAACTCAGAAATCTGCCTGCCTCTGCCTCCCAAGAGCTGGGATTAAAGGTGTGTGCCACCACCACCCGGCTTATTAGCTTCTTTTGAACTGGACCTGTGGTCCTGAGAAACCACTGTGCTTCTGGGGCCTTATTTCCCCCATTCCTCATCAAAGAAACAGGATTCCGGTCTCCTCCTACATCAAGGACCAAAGATGTTGTGGCAATGAATTACCATAGGAAACTGGGAATTCACCTAAATCATTCTTCCCAAACTTCTAGAAAGTCTCCAATAAGAAGAAGTAACCTCCTTCCTCCTTTCTTCTATCCCCAAACTCTGAAGGACTTTTAAGACATCAGCTTAGATTTTTTGGACTCACTTTTTCTTTTTTGTCATTTTGTTATTATGAGTTCTTTATATAATCTAGATATATATCCCTCATATGATAAAGGTTATCTTCTCACTTTTCCTTATGGAGTCCTTCAAAGTATAAAACTTTTACATTTGTATTATCAAATGACTCTGGTTTTTCTCTTGTTTGTGGTTTATGACCCTGAAGCACTACCTACCGCACTAATGAGGAAACAAACCTTACTGTTGGTGGCTTAGATGCCTCAGCTAAGAACTTTTCGCCTCTTAAAAACTGCAAAAATGTATGTCTATTTTTTTAAGGGCTAAAAATTGAAACGCAGGATCTTACATGTGCTAGGAAAGAACTTTCCCATGGTTATGACTATACTGTAATTGTTACCCTGTTAATTCTGTTTCTTGGTTTTCTTCTTGCCATTCATATAAGTACAGACTGTGCAGTGGGCACATTCCCATCACACCTCCCCCTTCCGTCAGTCCCCTTGTTCCTCCAGACACTTCCAATTCACTTTCACATTACAGAGACATAGGATTTTATGACTCTATATAAACGCTAAGACCCACCCCAAGTGAGAGAAAACAGTATTCGCCTTTCCCAGGCTGTCTTAATTTCCTCAGTACAGCTATCCACAGTTGTGTACCATTTCTGGTAAACAACACAACTCTGTTCTATTTATGGCTGAAAGATGTTATTGCATCTGTAAACCACATCATCCCTACCCTTTCTTTTGTTAATAGACACCTAGGCTGGTTCCACAACTTAGCCTTTGTGACCAGTGTTGCAGTGAATGTGGATGTACAAGGGTCTGTGTGACATGTTGACTTAGTGTCCTTTGGTAGATACCCAAGAGTGGAGACCTGGGTCAACTGTAGATCTTTTTAAATTTTGAGGGCACTCATATGGATGGCCACAATGCTTGGAGTAGTTTACATTCCACCATTTATGTGTGAGGGTTCCTTCTATCCACATCTTCTCCAACATTCGGTATTGGCTTTCTTTTTTATTATTATTATTAAATTATTTTATTTATTTACATCGCAAATGCTGCCCCCTTTCCCAGTCCCCCTCCCCGAGTTCTTCATCCCACCCACCCTCCCCTTTGCTTCTGAGAGGGTGGTCCTCCACCCACCCTAGTTGACCTCCCCTCCCCCTGCCTCCAGCTGCCAGCATTCCCCTTCCCTGGAGCATCAAGTCTCTACAGGATTAGGTGCATCCTCTCTCACTGAGGCCAGACAAGGCAGTCCTCTGCTAAGTATGTGCTGGTGGCCATGGACCAGCCCATGGATGCTGTTTAGCTGATGGCTTAGTCTCTGAGAGATCTGAGGGGTTATTGGCTTTCTTAATGATTGCCTTCTGACTAGGAAGAAATGAACACTCAGTGTTGGTTCAATTTAATTTAATGATTATTGAGGATGACAGTTTTTACATGTTTATTGGAAAGGCACAGCAGTTTTAAAGTTTTGGTTTCTGGTAATAATTTAGAACGGATTGCCCAGTGGTTCGCTCTTCCTGGGGATTCAAGTTCATTCAATTCCTAGCACCCGTGGCAGGTGCTTGTAGCTATCTGTAACTCAGTCTCTTGCCTGTAATTCCAGCTTCAGGGAATCTGACATGCTCAATTCACCTCTGTGGATACCTGCACAAATGTGGCATGCATACATATGTACATTTAAGAAAAATAAAAAATAAATTTAAAAGAAAAAAGAAAGAATTCTGTGGCCCACGTGCTCTTTTTATTGGCCAATGACTACTGTCTTGGGGAATCTCCTGAGACTATCTGTACTGCTTAGTGGTTACATTGCTTTGCCTTCAAACCACTAGAGACAACTGTGAAGTCAGAAGAGTGACTCACAAACAACAAATTATGAAGAGAGATGAACAAATATCTGATTGCTTAACCAGAGTTGGAATAGACATTATACTATGACATTGATTTCAGTCGTGTATGATCATGTGTGTGCACATGTATCTATCTATACATGTATGCATGTATAGATTGAATTAACAAAGAAAGCATATTTCTGACATTTTATAGTTTTCAAACTTATGAATAAATTTGGAAAAAAAAAACATTGATTGGAAGTATCATGTCTCTTCCCCAAATGAGTGACCATCCAGTGGGTTACATGAACTAGCCAAACCTGACTTTGCTTTCCCGTCCTGGAAATTCACCAACTGGACACATAAAACTGGAGCTCCAAATGCCAAGGGTCTCATTTACCTAAACTTTCAAGTTAGGGGTAAAATTGTGATGGATCATACTGACTGTCAAGTTGACAGAATCTGGAATCACATAGGAGACAAGTCTCTACGCATGTCTGTGAGGGAATTTCTAGATTAAGTTAATTGAAATGAGAAAACCCAGCCCAACTAAGGGCAGCAGCACGCCATGGGAGAGACTCTTGGACTGAATAAAGTGAGCGACTGGGCTGAGCCCCAGCCTTCATCTCTCCTGGTTTCCTTACAGTCAATGCAGTGTGACCAGCTGCCTTACACTCCTGTAATGATGCCTTTCCGGCCATGCTGGACTGTACCTTTGAAGTATGAGCCTAAATAAAAATTTCCTTCCTTCACATGCATGTATCTGGAATTTTGAATTCCAGATGAGCAATGAGAAAAGTAACTAATAAAAGAATAAACACTCTTGAAGCTCTGGGCAAGCAGGATTCAACTTGCCCTTCATCTCTATTGTCTTAAGGTATTGATCAAGATTTCATGTAGATACCCAACAGAGACTCTGGCTCTCCTATGGCTGCTCAAATAAAGTAATTCTGATTTCAGGTATGATATGCAGTCTGAGTCACAGACCTGGCATCTTTGATTTTTCACAGTGAATTTTGTCAGCTCCTACCATTCCAACAATAACCCTCCCTTAGAAAATCAGCCTATTAATTATAGTAAATAAATAATGTGAGATTAATATTAATTAAAGTATATACACAGGAATAAAAATAACTCAATAGCACCCTGGAAATATTTAATACACACACACACACATACACACACACACACACACACAGAGTCATTTAACAATGTAATAATATCACATGCCTTTATACTTTAGGTAAACAAATATGGTAACTTATAATCTGTGGTGTTGTATGACTTTTCTTGGGAGACATGATATAGCACAAACAACAGGCCAAAGAAATGTCTTCTCCACCCTAGTCTGGTGAACCAGTGAGGTTGTCCGGGTTACTTACAGGAATATAGGTGAAGGGTTACTCACAGGAGCATGGATTACTCAAAGGCAGCTGCTCCAATCCCAGAATGGGGTTGTATCTCTGGTACAACTTGCTACAAGTAGCTCAGCAAGTGAGAGCATCGTCTCCCCAGCAATCCGTTTTGCTTATATAACCCTGGGAAGGAACCTTGAGAATCTTGTAGGTTTAAGGAACACCCTGAGACATGCAGCTTGTTTACTTCTTTGATGTTCTAAATGTTCTTTGCTTCCATGAAGATGTGATGTGTCCATTGAAAGAAAATGGCTCTCAGACACGTGGTGTCACAGATTACAGTTGAGATGCCATTCTATCAGCTACATTTACAAGAACTTGGAATCCAAACTAACTAGAAATAAGGACAAAGCATAAGCCACTCACTAATCAAGGACTTTAGCCAGAGCATAGAACTCAGCATGTTAGATTAGTAAGAACTTGCCCAACTATCCGCTTCCTCCACCAAGGGCGAAACTGAAAGCAGAGGCCTTCCAGAAGGGAGAACACTCCCTTCTTCCTAAGCTCCACTTCTTTCCTTAGATTCTTCTATATGCTACTTTAGTGAGGACTTAGTTATTAACTCATAATACCTTCACCAAAAAAACCATACAATGAGGAGGTGGCTTAGGATAAAATGTTTATCCTAGCATGCAGTGAGCCTTGGGTTCCACCTCCAGCATTGCATAAAATGGGTATGATAGCACACACTTGTAATCTCAGCACTCAGGAGGTAGAGTCAAGAAGATGAGAAGGGTTATCCTTAGTTACATGCCAGCTGGAGGCTAGCCTGGGACATCTGAGAGTCCATTCCTGGAGAAACAAAGAAGGGAAAGAGGAAGGGAAGGAGAGAAAATAAAGAATAAAGAACAACAACACTGAATTCTCACCATTTATCAGGTCGTTTTCTGTGAAAACATCCTGCCTTCATGAAATTCACTTCAGTGTGGGGCGTGGTAACAGGAAAAGAGTGAATTACTAACGGGAAGTAAATCGAAGCCCTTTCAAAGATGGTAGTGATGGAGCAGGGCTTTGGGGTTTCCGTTAATAGAAAGGGCTGGGCGTCATTACACCTCTCTAAGCAGATGGTGTGCCTGTGTAGAGCAGGAGAGTTCCAGTTCCAGTCAGATCTGCCCCTTCCCTTCAGGCATTTAAGAACACTCTAAAAAACAGAAAACATTAAAGACACTTAGAACCTTTGCCCGCTCTGGATATGTTCCATCTCCATGAATGGAAGGACTTCCAAGGAATGGCTTCAATGCTCTGGAGCCACAGTTGCCTTTGTGATTAGATTTACTATGTTTTAAAACTCTGAATAAGAAAGGGCTTTACAAAACAAATGCCTCACGACGCTCCACCCAGATATGTCATGCTCTCTCTTCATTTTGCAGTCAGTAACAGCAACCTTTCCTAAAAAGAAGCAAATACTATTTGCAAGTAGTATATTATTTATTTGGTATATATATATATATATATATATATATATATATATATATATATATATCTGAGACAGGGTCTCACATACCTTAAGCCAGTCTCTACCTCAGTTAAGTAGCTGAGAGTGATCTTGAACTTCTGATCTCCCTGCCTCTACTCTATCTCCCAAATGGTAGAATTACTACTCAGTACCAGGTTTATGTGGTGCTGGGGATCAAACCTAGAGATTTGTTCATGCTAGGCAAGCACTCTACAAATGAGCTACATTTCCAACCCCAAATAAATTGTGATGTGAGATAGTTTGTCTTTTTTCAACTCATGTGCATAAAGGCAGACATTAAGAATGTATTTTACCCCTTGGTGTTTTGAATTTACTACTGCAAACAAGGATGCAATATAACTGTACTGTTTATTCAAAGCCCACTGAACATGAGAGAAATGATAGAATAAGAAGCGTCAGAAAGGGAAAGATGCATATATTTCAAGATATGCTCTAAGAATAAAGTGGGAGAGGAATGGAACCTGAAATACTCCGATCTACACTCTCAGCATTTCCTTTACAACTCTGAAGCCAGAAACAGTTAAATGTCATCTACAAAGAACCCCAGTTGTGGTGAGACAGCCACTAGGCAAGAATTGCCTCTTCCCATCTACAGACAAATTACTGTCCAGAAAAGGATGCACTTGCAGAATAGTTGACTGATTATATCTGCCTAGACAGAGTAATCAGCCCTTAATAATTCTGCATCACTAAGGTCTGTCAGATGATCCTGGGCCAGAAGGCTGAAGATCAGTTGCTCCAACGTTTTGTAGTATAGGGACTGTTCAGGTACTCAGTGGTCTCTATAAATTGGCTAAGTTATAGAAGCTATGCTTTGTGCTTCCCATAATTTCAGTTAACTCAGTCATTCTGAATTTCCAACGGGGTTGAAAACTTATAGTCTCATAGACAATCCTGGCTATTTACTTTGAGAGAAAAGATTTGAGTGGATGGTTTTCAGCTGACATTCATTCTAAAGCCAAGAAAAAGTCCAGGTTCAGAACTAAGTGTTTTAGTTAGGAGATGACTGAGGTTCTGGTTAGTCAAAATGATGGACTGGGTATTAAGATTATCTTGTACCTCACTGGTGCAAATTGGCATAATTATGCTCTAATTGTATTTTGAGAGAAAAATTTTATTTTAACAGGAAGGGTGATATGTAGGAGGAGCTAAGGCGGGAGGAGTACAGAGAGGAAGAGAAGGAGTAAGGAGAGGAAGAGAAGAAGGAGAGGAGAAGTTAGGTGATGAGAGAGAGAAGGGGGGTAGGGAGGACATGGATGCAGATGTTCACGTGTCTCCACCAGTCAAAGATAGTTGATATATCTAGTTGGGTATTGGGTTACACTTCTGATTGAGCATTACCAAACTTATAAAGCCTTTGATTAACATTTTTAAAAAATTGTATAAAAGCAAAAAGGAAAAGGGGGCATGGGGTAGGGGTTTTCTAGGGAGGGGAAATGGGGAAAGGGGATGACATCTGAAATGTAAATAAAATTATCCAATAAAAAATGGAAAAAAATAAAAAGAAAAGAAAAAGAAAACTATGGAGGAATGCAAAATGATGGAAAACTATCTTTCTTTCCCCTCCACTCCCAAGGCATTTGATGAGCAAAAAGACAAAAGTATGCTGGGAAACTCTCACCAGCCTGGGCAAAAGCTAAATTCCTGGTAAAGATTTCTGAGTGTGTCTGCAGGATCTTCAGTCACACTCTTGTCTCTGCTTCACAAAGGTGGACAAGAATCCCCGGCCAGTGGCCTAGACTTCAGACTTCACCCACTAAGCTTCCTCTCTAAGGACACACCTGTGCAAAGCTCACTTGGAGCGATAAGCATTTACAGCTGCAATTGTTCTATCAGGACCCTGGAGAAGCACTGAGTTGAGGCACATGGGAGATTATTGGAAATGGAACTTTCCTTTAGCTTGATTCAAGCTTAGATCTCTGGCTCTTCCTGCTTCTGTTTCCAGAACTGGGCATACGGACTGGGAGGTGACCAGAGTTCAGTCCCCAGAATTTGTGTAAAGGGTGGGAAGAGAAAAGTGATTCCACAAAGGTGACCTCTGACCTCTGACCTCTGCATGCATTTATTGCATGCATGTGCTCTCACAATACATCCTATGTACGCACACACTAATAAACCTTATTAACATGTCATAAATGATAAATGATAAAATGATAAAATGATAAAATAAATTGATGTGGCAATGTGGTAAGTTCTAACAAATTTATTCTAATAAGTCTATGGGGTTTATTCCTCTAGAAGAGTAAGTAGCAATCTCAAAACACAGTCACATGATATTGTATAGCACTTTCTAGGGCAGATGTTTACATATGGTCTTAGGGAGAGTTGGGTTGGTTGGTTGGTTTGTCTGTAATACTAGATCTCACATAGCTGGGTCCAGCACCAAACTCACCAGGTAGCTGAGATAACCCTGAAATTCCAATTCTTCCACCTCTTCCACTCAAATGTGGGAACTGCAGGCATGACACCCAGTTTATGCAATGATAGGGATGGAACCCAGGGCTGCATGCAGGCTGGGCAAGCACTCTACCAACTGAGCACCGTCCTCAGCCCTTTAGAGGAGGAGGTAAAAAATTAACTACTACAGTTAATATATAGTTTGAACTCAGCCAGGTAATGGTGTTAGAAGTTGATGAGAACCTTCAGGGACTTACAGCCCATGAGTTCTCATTTCGATGGGACTGAACAGTTACCAGTGTAGTGGGTTATTTCAGAGACCACCCCTGGACTTTGCCTCCTTACATTTAGGAATAATTTTAGATTTATGGGATGGTTACAAAGATAGAATAGGGAATTTCTGGGACATTCGCACTCAGTTTCCCCTGTTGGTAACATCACACAGTAGCAAGGTAATTTGTTTAAATTACAAAGCCTGCATTGGTGAGCAGGGGAGCAGCTTGGCTGGTAGAGAGCTGGCCCTGCAGGCACAAAGTCCTGGTTTCTTTTTCTGTCCTCAGCATCACAGTAACTGGGGATGAGCAAGGTGGTACAAGCTTGTAGTCTGAGCACTTCGGAGACGGAGGCAGGAGGGTTGTGAGTTCAAGATCAGCTACATAGGGAGCTGGAGGTTAGCTTGGGATATGTGAGACTCAGAGAAAAGGGAAGAAAGGAAGGAAGGACTGGATGATTAAATGAACTACCAGTTATCAATTACTGTTAACTGACCGCGGGACTGTTTTTTGAGGTTCATCAGCTTCATGGTTACTCTGCCTTTGTTGTTCTTTCAGAATCCCATCAAATTAAGTCTTTCTTAGTTTGTATAAGTAAGCAAAATTATCATTTTTAATATAATTTGCAAAAAAGTGTACATTGATGTGAAATTTAAGTGACTATAGATGCCAGGACTTCCCAAAGTTTCCAAGACAAAAATGACTTAACCCTGATCCTGTGATGGTGGCCTAAAGCACCTGCCAGTGGTGCTCACAGCCATGCAGCAGGGAAACTTTTGTCCAAGGTGTCAGGTGAAGATGTCATTTTGAGAGAAGCAATAGTAGATACATATCCAGAAGAAAGTGTCTAGAATAATTTAAGAAATATTCAAGACCAAAAGAATTGGATTTGATCAAGTTCACTGAAAAATCGCCCAATGAAGCAGCATGTTTTGTGTGAACAGTTCCAAACCCTCAGACATTGATTTGCTTTATGGTTTATTGAAAGTGTGTGTGTGTGTGTGTGTGTGTGTGTGTGTGTGTGTGTGTGTGTGTT
>JANHMN010000009.1:25632065-25650263 GCA_030674055.1 Rhabdomys pumilio | reverse complement strand
TGTGTGTGTGTGTGTGTGTGTGTGTGTGTGTGTGTGTGTGTGTGTGTGTGTGTGCTTAGAACTCAGAGGAGGGCATCAGGTGTCCTTTTCTGTTCGTATCTGCCTATTCCTCTGGGGTGGAGTCTCTCCCCGAACCCAAGCTAACACTGTCTCTGCTGGGCTGGAAACCATCCAACTCCAATCAGGCTCCTCCTGTCTCTGCCCCTGGAGCTCCAGGTGCGCACTGAACATCTGGCTTGTTATGCAGCAGCCTGATCTGGACTCTGATCCTCATGAGTGCACAGCAAGCACCCTTAACCACTGAGCAGTCTCTCCAGCTCTGCAAAGGGTTATTTTAGGACCGTTGTAAATGTGGCCATCTGTTCACTTTTAGATATATCAAAGATCAAATAACAAATAAGCTATAAGTTAGATTCAATTATGGAGCTATTAACACACTCCACGTAAATACAAAATGAAAGGCAAGAGCCGTGTAAAAATAGGAAATTATATAGGCACTTCCATCATTTGGGAAACCCCATTCAAACTACTCAGTGGAGGGATATTTTAGGGATTGAATGTCGTAAATATAGAAGGCCATCTGAAAGCTGGAAAACTATGATGACATAAGCTCACATCCCCGTGCAAGAGATCCTGGCTACTGAGAGTCTGTTACAGTTTCAGACAGTGTCTCAGCATGGGCCTGATGGGAGCACAGAGGTCCTTTCACCTACAGATCACTAGGGAAACCAGGAATGTTAAACACACAGGGCCTCTTCTCAGTGGAGGAGATAAAATACTTGTTTTCCTGCCCAGAAGGCTAGGAGGGGATTTTGTTAACAACCTGGTAAGCTATTTGCTATCTATAGAGGTAGACCTCACCAACCTTTTGTTGTAGAGACGTCCTCCCCCAAATTCCTCAGAATGATTATCCCAGACTCTTCCCTCCCTAGACTGTTACCCATCCTTAGAGGAGATGTCACCTGTTCTTACAGCCTGCTGGCCTCTATGCCATCTTGGTCAGAGACAGACTCCCTACAGAACCACCCCCCCCACACCTTGGTCACATGTACTTTGTAAAGAAGTTTCTATGCAGTCACACTGTAAGCTCTATTGTGCACCTGGAATTGGAATGATTGTTATCTGGAAACCTCTTCGAAAACTGTACTATGTTCTAAATATGTTGACCATGAACCTCTTGGCATTAGACTCCCCGAAGTCTGATCCAGGCCAATGAAGTCAATCTGAACTGGATTTTCATTCTCAACTCTTTGAGAATGACTAATGACATTGACACATGCAAGGTCCCCTTAGAGGCCTGTTCATGTCTATGGATTGTGGGGGGTTGGGGAGCAATAGCATGTATGAGGAAGTCAGAGAACACTTGAAAGAATTGGCTGTCTCCTTCTACCAAGTTTGAGCTTCCTCTGGATTCTAACACTGCAACTCTGCAGAGCCTTCTGCAGAGAAAGATGTCTGGATGGCTCTCCTTATCCACATACAACACCCAGGGGAGTGCCTCCTTTTTAATTTGGCAAAAGAGTAGTGGTTTATTTTCAGAATTGGAGAAAAGTGATGACTAGACCCAAGAAAACCATTGAAATGGAGACAACTGTACTAAAAATAGATGAAATTAATCTACACAGATTCACACCCGAGGGAGCCCAAGCTTGGCTTCAAGCCTCTTTGCCTTTCTCATCCGTGTACTCAGGATACCTTCACACTCTGGGTGGGACGTTGAAGTACCCTCTCTGGGAAACAGGGACTGCACATGGTGAAAGACTCTGACTTTGGATGTGTCTTTATTCACCAAGCCACCCTGATTCTTCTACAGTTGAGCTCACAGCTAACAGGCCTGGCTCATAAATGAAAGCTTCCTACCTTAGTTCTAGAAAATCACCCCTTTAATTTAATTTTTTTCCACAGGCATGTAGTGTTTATGGAGGCCAGAAGAGGGCTGAAGACTGCAGTTACAGACGCTTGTGAGTCATTGTGTAGGTGCTAGAATAGAACCTGGGTCACTGGGAAGGAGAGCGGCCAGTAATCTTAACTGCTGAGCCATCTCTCCAGACCCTAGGAAGTCAAACTTAAATATTATCAGATGCAAATACTACAAGATATCTTCCCAAAGCCTTTATCTGAAAGATGATAAAATTTAAAAAATATGTTAGGGCTTCAGAATCAGCTCAGCTGTGAAGTGCTTGCCTCAAAAGCATGAGGGTCTGGATTCAATTCTCAGGCCCCAAGCACAAAGCCAGACTCAGTGGCATATGCCTGTAAGCCCAGTGTTACAGAGTGACTGGCAGAGATCAGCAGATGCCTAAAAGCTAGAGGGCTAGCTAATCTGCTAGCCGGGTAGACTTCCAGGCCAACGAGAGATCCTGCCTCAAAAAAACGTTACAAGGTGCCCATGGACTGACACACGAGGTGGTCCCCTGACTGCCATGTGGGCACCTTATACTTTTGTACCCACATCTTCCACACCCACAGACACACATGCACGCTTTTAAATGTTAAGTAAATAAAGCAGGGCTGGGAATGTGGCTAAGTTGGCAGAGTGCTTGGTTAGCATGAGTAAACCCCTGGGTTCTGTCCCCAGTACCGCATGAATTAAGGGAGGTGCCTTGCTCTATAATCCTAGCACTGGGGAAATGCAGGCAGGAGGATCAGAAGTTCAAGGTTATCCTCAGCTACATAGTGAGTTGAGGCTAGCCTTGGCTATAAAAACCTTGCTTAAAAAAAAAAACTGTAGTAAATAATAGCACTATTCTGAAAGTTGTACCTCTTTAGAAAAAAAAGTGGCAGGGGAGGAAATAGCCTGAAATTGTTCCACAGAAGAAGACAGAACTCTTTCTAACAGCTGCTTTGGTGATAGGAACTGAGAACTTGAGTGTCAGGGGTGAGCAAGCAGGAAGAGCGGTATGAAATATAATGTGGCCGGGGAGTACCTGGCAAGCCCAGGCCAAGATACGTCTCTGAGTTCTTAGCTGTGCAACGGATCTGGTGTAGGGGGTTACTAGAGAAAGGATAGAGGCAGCTAGTAAGCCATGATAAGGGCAGAGAGAGAGAGAGAGAGAGAAACAGGGCTGTATGGGCAGAAAGGGAGAGACTGTGGGAACAGACAGACAGACAGAGACAGAGCTGGGGTGGCAGGCAGTCCTTCTATAATCAATCCACACCTGGTGCACCAGGCAGCCACGGCAGGTGAGGGTGTCAGATGATGACAACTGACCTTAAGGTCTTCCTGCCTCGAACTTCCACTTACAACGCACCCATGGTTTTGTCCCAGAGAAATATGGGAAGACACACGGGTTTTGAGCACATGTGTAGAATTTATAAATTACCTACCAGAGTGCAGGTTCAGAGTGTTTGGGGCTTTTGTCATTTTTGTCGTTGTTGTTTGTTTGTTTGTTTGTTTGTTTTTTAATCAGCAAGGGCAAACACTCAAGGAAATTTGATCTGCAAGAGTGTGATCATTAACTGAGAGCCTGTAGGGTCTTCTAGTCGTGACTGTGTGCTTGCCTTTTACTGTTCTGAACTTGGAGTCAACACAAAGGTCTAGAGACTTCACGTAAGGGCTGAAAGGATGAGTTCACGGTTGGAAGTTCTTGCAGAGGACTCCACTTTGATTCTTGGCACCCACGGAGGCTCACAACTAACTGTAATTCCAGCTCCAGGGGATCTGATGCCCTCTTCTAGCCTCAGTGGGCACCCACACGCATAGGCATATACCCAGACACATAAAAATAATTCAAAATGAAATAAACCATAGAAGGAGGGAGAAGACAAGGGCGAGGAAGAGAGAAAAACAGAGACGACAGGTAAAACCCCAGATTTCTGGCTATATTTAGAGACTCTGAAGGAGCTAGCTAAGTGATTCTGTGACTTGCCAGACCCAGTGATCACTTTAGAAATGATGAGTTCCATCTCATCTGGGTGAGGCTCACTTAGTTACAGTCCTCAGTTTGAAGCTGTCTCCTGAATGAGCCAAAGCAACCATACTTAGTCACAGTAGATGGCCTGATATCTACTTCATACTACATCCTGGTCCCAGCATTATTACACTTACTCTCTGACAGTGCTGCTGAGTGACAGATGACTGGGAATTTGTTGCTAGACCAGAAAGAGAGATATGTGCCCAGGAGTCACTATTCTTGGGTATATGCTATACTGGCCAAGGAGTTTCTTGACTCTCGCCCTGCTGTCAGCAAGTGACCTATAGTCCAGTTTTGTGGGCTGGCATTCCAGCTATGTACAGCTTTTCTCTGTCTCTGTGTGACTAATGTTTTATATATGCTTCCTTCAAGCATAGCATTTGAAATCCAAAGAGTGCCCAGCAACACAATGTAACAGGCTTGTTGACTGAGTCAGGGCATATCTGTATACACTCTCCTTCCTTCCTGCTTGCTTGCTTGCTTGCTTGCTTGCTTGCTTGCTTGCTTGCTTGCTTGCTTGCTTCAGTTCTGGGATCCAACCCCCTCGTTTGGCCTCTGTGTACGTGGCATACATGTGGTGCATATACAGACCAGCAAGGAAACATACACATAAATAAAAATAAAATTGGGAACATCTTAAAAGTTAGATTTAAGTATTGACTTACTTATTGCAAAGGAACTAAACAATCAGCTTGTTAGATAACAGTGAGTGGAGAAACAAAGGAAGGCCTGACGCAGATTCATAGAGGAGAAACAAGAGTCTCCCTGGTACAATTCAGCTCAAGGTTAAGTACTTGAGTTAAATTAATAGAGCCACAGTGTCTTTGAGGTACAGTTCAGCACAGGGTTAATAAATACTGGGCCAAGGAAGTTAGAACCTGGAAGTGTCAGACCTTGATCAGAGATTAGAGCCTTGATGAGGAGTCATCCATTGGGGATTTGTTACAGAAAGGGAAACATGCTTCTTAGCCACGATTTATTTTATTGTGGAGACTTATTTATAGTGAGGGCTGAAAAAAAATGTGGAGTTTGTAAGTGTGTCTGATTGTGTGCACACGCATGTGTGCTTGAGTATGCATGCACCTACATGCCTGTGGAGATATGCATGAGTGCATTGTGTGCAGTATTCCAAATGCATGTGGAGTCCAGAGGCTGACTACAAGTTTGTTCTTTTAGCACTTCTTTATTTCTTTTGAAACAGGGTCTCTCACTGAACCTGGAGTAATTCATGGATCCTTCCATCTCGGCCTTTTCTGAGCTGGGGTTATAACTACATACAGCCGAATCTGACTTTTCCTCATTTGCTGGGGGATCTGAACTCAGGCATCTGTGTAGCAAGCACTTTACTAACTGAGCCATCTCCCAAGACCCAGGCAAAGACCGGATAGCTATCAAAAGGGGAGTCTTCAGGCAGCAAAGTGTTAAAAGGTCTCTGTCCAGGCTGCGTACAATAGCGCTCTGTGTGTGCAGAACTTAGAAAGGAGAAGTGGGAACCAGAGCTTTTGCCCAGTGAGATAAGATAAAGAGCTTAAATAAATTAATCATCGTGGTACTGCACATGATAACCGGTTTGGATGACAGAGGGTGAGGCAGCTGCCGGAGAAGACAAGACGTTTCTACAAGAGAAGTGGGTTGCACCCTTTTAGAACATTGTGCTTCGTGGAAAGGAAAACATTAATTAATTAGATGGAAAAATTGGACAGTGTTAAGAATACATGCATGGGGGAGGGGCAGTGCAATTATACATATGATGTCAAAACAAACCGCTGTTCTGGTAGAAGAACACTGACAACAAAAGTGGCTTTCTATTTGAACAATTAATATAATTTTTTCTTGGAATGACTATAATATGTGTAGAGGCAAAATAAAGTCCTCCCAACTGTTCCCTACCCAGATCTTTTTAAAAAGATTTATTTATTACTCAGTGTGTGCACATGCATGTGCACACACATGTCTCTGTGTGTGTGTGTGTGTGTGTGTGTGTGTGTATGGACCTGTCTGTGTGTATGTCTGTATGCACATGTCTCCCTGTCTCTGTGTGTGTGCGTGTGTGTGTGTGTGTGTGTGTGTGTGTGTGTGTGTGTGTGTGAGAGAGAGAGAGAGAGAGAGAGAGAGAGAGAGCGCATGTGTATGCATGTGTCTGTGTCTGTCCATGTGTGTGTCTGTTCATGTGTGTGTCTGTCCGTCCGTCCCTGTGTGTGTGTGTGTGTGCGCGCGCACACACACACAAGGGTCAGAGACAATTCTTCAGGAGTTGATTCCTTCCATCCACGTCATTTTGAGTCACAGCCTTTCTCGTTTCCCCTGCTGTACTGCATACTTCCAGCTAACTCTTATCTCTGCAGTAGGAGTGCTGGGATTACAGAACTGAATGTGAGGTTGGTCCCAGACACCAAAATCCTGGTCCTCAGACTGGCACCACAGTCTCTCTTACCAGCTGAGTCATCTATCTCACTGGGCCCCTTCCTAACCCAGTTTTAGACACCCTCCAAGTTTATGTCTTTCTGAACATTGAAATACAAATATCACAGTTGAGCATGAGAATTAAATCAGAAAAGAAAGCTTGGGAAAATTACGGGGGTCACTTCCTTCTACTAAGCAAGTGCTGCGCGCTCTGGTTTCCACATAAGGCGTTAACTCAACAAATGAGTCACGAGTAACTACTAACTCCTGTCGTGAGTGTAGCAATGGCCTCAAGGGCATTGCTACCTCCAACCTTGGCTGCATTTTCTGCCATAGACTGATAAGGAGACAGAGATTCAGAAAAAGCGCACAGCTCACCCAAGGTTACTTTCAGTTAAGAAGCAGTACTGGGTTTGAGATCCAGGTATCCCTTCAAAGCTGAGGTCTCCTTCGACAAGTCTCCCCGGATTTTCAAAAGCAGTTATTTTGAAAGCTGAAGTTTTCAACGTGTATGACATCCCTGTCCCCTGTAATGTCCTTATATTGTAATGTCCTTATACTGTAACGCTTATGTGACTATGTCCTACAGCTTACTACCCCGTGCAATCAACATACACCAATGAAAATATGAAAATTTTAAAAAAGTTAATAACTCAAATTAAGTCCATATCTCAATGCAGAAAAAAAGAAACATGAATGTGCTCTGGTTCCTTTGGTGACTATGGGCTAAAAAACTTGGGGCTGCTAACATAGTTCTGGGTAAAATGCTAACCAAGCCTGCACAAGGGTCATTCCCAGGATCACATAAACCAGCCTGGTGGCTCTCGTTGGGTGATACTCACCACTCAGGAAGTATAGATGTGAGAATTCGAAGTTCAAGGACATCCTCAAGGACATGAGTCTGAGGGCAGCCTGGGCTACATGAAACCCTGTCTCAAAACACAGAACTTAAAACAACAAGAACAAAAATCTGCGAATTTGTTTCACCTGGAAGACTAGATAAATTTACTTACGTGAGCTCTCTCACTGGTCGACAGTTTAGGGACAGATAGCAAACTTTATGGTCAGTGGCAATCATCAAAACAGCTTGCTTAGTGGAGAGAAAAACGTCAGTTTGATGGAAAAGCAGATGCTGCTAAGGACATACATATGGTATAGGGTGGAGTCCATACAGCAGCTCTGCTCCTTCCAAGCTGTAGGACTGTGCCTCATTGTGCTACATCAGTAACATGGAGGTGTTAGTGGGTCTGTGCTCATTAGTTTTTTGCTAACCAGACACAAGTCAGGGTCATTTGGGAAGAGGGAACTTCAATTAGATATAATGCTTCTACCAAATTGGCCTGTAGCAAAATCTTTGGGACATATTCATGGGTGTGGATTGTTCTAGGAGGACCCAGCCCACTGTGGGTGGTACCATCCCTAGGCAGCTGGTCCTAGATGGTATAAGAAAGCAGGCTGAGAAAGCTAAGAGGAGTAAGCCCATGAGCAGCATTCCTCCATGGCTTCTGCTTCAGTCCCTACCTCCAGTTTCCATTTTTTGACCTCCAGCCTTGGCTTCTCTTGATAATGGACTCTAACCTGTAGTAAGATGTAATAAATCATTTTTCCTAAGTTGCTTTTAGTCGGTGTTTTATCACAGAAACATAAATCAAGCCAGGACAGGGTCTTTGCCTGTGGTAGTCATAATTCTAGGAGGGCCTCAAGACCTCTATGCTCTGTGGTGTTTTTACCTCACCCAACTTGCAGGTGAGATGCTGTGGCAGTTACTTTTCAAGAATGAGAAAAAACATCATAGCCAGGACAATTTATGGGGGGAAAAAGGTTATTTTGGCTTATGTTTCCATAGGGGGAATCATGGGGTGTATTGAGGGGTGGGGGCAAATTATAACAAGCAGCTAGAGCAAGAAGTTAAGAGATCACATCTTCAACTGCAAACATAAACTAGAAAGAAGTGGGCAAGGCTATGACCTCGAAAAGGCCACTCCCAGTATGTTACTTCCTCCATCCAGGTTGCTCCTCCTAATGACTCCTTGACTCCACTAACCAGGACCATCAACTGAAGACCAAGTGTTCAAATACCTGAGGCTATGGGGAACATTTCTCAATCAGACCACCACAAGTGGTATGGAGCTTAACTCCTGATGGGATTAATCAAAAGAGGTGACCTTGGGAGATCCTGATATCATCACCTTAGGAGAAGGCAAAGCCTCTGGGAGTCACTTCTAGGCCAGGAGAATGAAACAACCCTTAAGGGGAGGAGCTACTTAGTGAGAAACTGAGGGTGGTGACTTCCGAGACTTGAAAGCAATCCCTCTTGAGAGTTAGCAACAGAACAAAGACCTTGGCCATTAATCATCAGACTAGATTGGTCACAAGAACAAACTATCTTAACCTTAATAATTATAAACAACACAAATGCATTACTTGCAATTCTTAGCTGGGAAGTTCAAAATCAAATGCAGGCATTAACATGCAGCAGCACACGTAGCTGTGAGATCTGTGCTCTACATGTCACGATCTCTTCTGCCCCCGCAACCAACACACACACTTTTTAGTCCCTCAATATCTAGTTTCTTCATATTCACTGACTGGCATACAAGAGAATATGGGAATCCTAGGAGTGAACAGTTTTCAAATGGCTAACACTTAGATGGCTTTAGCATAGAACCTCTGTACAAATAGAGATGCCACAGAGACAAACAGGCACCATGTCCTGGAGACAGGGTGGGAGCTTATTGCAAATAGTGTACAGTTTGGGGTTAGGAAAAGAAAAGTCCTAATGAAGATGAGTGAGCCGAAGTCACCAGTGGGCTGAGATCAGAGGTGTGCACAGGAAATCAGAAGACGCATGAAGAACAGGCGTGGAGGTCACAGTATGACCACCAGTTATGAGATCCTTGAGGTCCGGAAGGAAGGAAGTCTGTTACTCAGAACAGTGACTCCTCACTGGTCACTTCTGTGATGTAGTTCCTCCACATTCAGTGTCCAAGAGTCTGACTCACTCACTTTTCCAGATTTTCCAGGAGGGTTCTACCGTTTCTACAATCTTATATTTCCGTGAACGTTCTAACACTAATCCTAGACCATGAACTGAATAAACCACTATTTTTTATAGTCAACTTCTTTGTTGTTGGTGGTGGTGTTTTCTTTTCGTTTTTCTTTCTTTCTCTCTCTTTCTTCTTTCTTTCTTTCTTTCATTTCATTTCTTTCTTTGTGTTAATAAATTTTCACTCTATAGCCCTCCCTGGCCTTGAAAATCCTCCTGCCTCTGACACCTGAGTGTTGGGATCACAGGTATGTGTTATCATTCTCAGTTCAGATGACATTAATAAATAGCTCAGTAGTAACATTGGTTTGTTCCATAGATATTATTGCCAAATATTGAGCTACTAATAATGCATGTTCTGGTTCTTTTAATTTCTTCACAATCCTATGAAATGAGTTGGTGCAATTTGAATCTTCTTTCCTTCTTTCCTTCCTTCCTTCTTTCTTTCCTTTCTTCTTTTCTTTTACTCTTTCATCTCTAAACTAGACTGGCCAAAGGTCACTATGTAGCCTGAAGATGGCCTTAAACTTCAGAATCTCCTGCTTTCACCTCCAGAATGATGACCTTAGAGGCGTGAGCCACCACTCCTGGCTTATTGGGCACTGGGGCTTAAACCCATGTCTCTGTACATGTTGGGTGTTCTCTACCAGCTGAGCTGCATTCCCAGCCCTTAGTGTGAATCTTTTTGTCCTCTCCAATTTCATGTGTTGACTGAGTAATCCCTAAGAATTCCAGTAATCCCTGAAAGGTAGGGCAGAAAAGGAGGGGTTCATCTCATGAATGGATTAATATTAATATAACAGGGCTTGCTGGAATGGGTCTTCTGCTCCAGTCCTTCTGCCCCATAAGGAAGAGTATCCCTCCTCTCTGGAGATGCAGCATCTAGATTTCATCTTGAAAAGGATCCAGTCCTCTCCCCAGTGCCAAAACCTAACAGTACCTTGATCTTGAATTTCTAAGTTTCAGAACTATAAAAGATAACTTTCTATTCTTTATAAATTACCCAGTCTCTGGAATTCTGTTATAGCAGTGCAAAATGGACAAAGCCATGGGTTTTAATTTATTCTTATCAGTTGGCCAATGGAGAAACCAAGTTTAGAGTATTGAACTGGCAGGTCCAAGATCATATATATCCTACAAGGGTGAAAGCTGGGTTAGGTACCTGCAAGTTCTGAACCCAACGTTATGTCTAATTCCAATAGTCAGAAAATGAGGATATTCTAGGGAGACACTTGTGCACCTCCCTTTGGCTATCAGACTATTGAGACAAACGTCCCCCAGAAATGAAAATTTCTCAGGGAATCTCATGCTGGGAGAATGGAAAGACCTGGTGCTAGCTGGAAGAGGAACTTGTTTCCTGGAAAAAGATTTCATGCTATTTTGACAATTTGTTAGATCATCTTGCAAACAAAAAACAAATTGGAGCTGAGGTAGTGATGAATCAATGACTACAAAGATTGTGCCTTATCCAGGACTGTTTATGCATTCCTCTTTCCCTCCATTTAAAACAAAACCTATGCCCAAAACCTGAAGATGAACTCGGGCAGTGGGTCTCTGGACCTCTTTCTTCATCTTCCCTAAGTGGCCACATTGAGTAAATCCCCTTTCTCTGTCTCCCATTGACATGCATGCACTTAACTGGCCTGAGGATTCATAGTGAGTTGAATGTAACTTGTTAGGTCTGCAGGGGCTGGGCTCTGACCCTAACAACTCTAATAACAATTTTGGCGAGATTGCCCAGTCTCTTTGAATTGTTTTTAGAACAGACCATAAAGGCCAACTAACCCTCAATTCATAAAATCAATAATGTAGTGATAATGATGAAGGGCAGGGTAATACTTATCACTGATATCATGTGTCAAAGCAAAAGTCAACATGCTTCTAGCTGAAACTCAAAAAGCAGAAGTTCTAGTAAGTTCCCCCAAAGAAGTGCCTAGTGGACATTAATTACTAATTTTAATAGGAAAATATGTAACTGATGTTTTACTTTAACATATGTTTGAAAAGGAACTGTGGGTTTTCCCAGTTTGATGGTGGCCTTGGTCTTCATAGACTTGTTTTGTTCATAAAGTCCTTTAAGTTCCTTAGTAAGGCATTTCTCTCACAAAGAAGGTTTTAGAAAATGAATGTAGAAATGGAAAAAATTAGCTTTGCATAAAAAAAAGAGAAACAAAACTATAGAGCTTTTTTAAAAAAATATGCAAGAAAAAGAAATTATGAGTATAGAAAATTCCAATTCTGAGTATGTTGCAATAATGCTTAAAGTTTACTTCCTGGTTGAAGCAGAGATATTGAGGTGTGTGCTTTTGAAAATGAATAATGGGGCAGCCGAGGTGAAGGTTCAGCAAGTAGCCACTCGCTTGCCTTGAAAGCACACAGACTTCACTTCTGAAAATAGGTTTCATTTATTTCCTGTAAAATTGCAGGGGACACATGGAGGAGGAGGCAGGTGTGTGGAGTCAGAGGCCAGCTTGCTGAGTCTGTCCTCTCCTAGTAAGTGGCACTCAGGAAGTCATCTTAAGTCATCAGGCCTCACAGCAGGTGTTTTTTACCTACTGAGCCATCTCACTAGGACACAAAGACTTTATTTCCTAGAACCTACGCACAAGCTCGCACACATGTGCACGCACACACAATCTGGGTATGGTGATATGTGATCATAATCTCAGCACTCCCGAGGTAGTGACAGGAGGAGCCCTAGGGCTTGTTCTCAACCAGCCTAGCCTACTCTACAAATTCCAGGTTGGTGAAAGAACCCCCCCCACACACATGAAATGAATAATGTTAAATGTGTGTCAGCTCTACAGGAACACGGACTTTTATATTTCTCTCTCTGCTAGATACTCAGAAGCCAGAGCCGTCTCTGGCTTGTACTTCCTGCTCAATAAAAATCTGTTAAATGAAATGACTAAGCAATCAAACTTAAGTGTCCCAGGCAGGGATGGTGTGTGTGTGTGGGGGGAAGATTTCTCCAAACTTAACTGGTGTGTGCATTTAAGCAAATCACTTAGCATTTGTTCATTATTTATTTAAAAGGTCTTGCAAAAAAGATACGATTTGTCCTGCCAGATATAAAAGCTACCAGCAGAGTATTGTTTAGAAGTAGACAATAAATCGTCAGGACAGACGAAGTTGCTGGAGAGACCACTATGATGAGCGTACACACCCATGTGCATTCCACAAACCTTCTGTGGTAAAGCACGAAATACAATTAAGTTTTACTGCAACTCGATTATCATAGACCAGGCAAGAATTCAGAAACATCAAGCATTCGAGCTTTTGTATTTATTTATTTATTTATTTAGCACCAAGGTCTCTCTGTGTCACCTAGGCCAGCCTAAAACTTACTACATCACTCAGACTGGTTTTGAACTTGAGATCCTCCCACCTCAGCCTCCCAGATTACAGGCAAGTGATACTCCAATAAGCAGCATAAATATCTTTCTAATTTGTTTTGGTTTTGGTTTTTTTGGTTTTTTTCCAGACAGGGTTTCTCTGTGTAGCCCTGGCTGTCCTGGAACTCACTCTGTAGACCAGGCTGGCCTTGAACTCAGAAATCCGCCTGCCTCTGCCTCCCAAGTGCTGAGATTAAAGGCGTGTGCCACCACCGCCCGGCTTCTAATTTGTTAAAAGAGTCCTTTTTATTATTTTTTAATTCTTATGTTCACTGGTGTTTTGCCTGCATGTGAGGGTGTTAGAGCCCCTGAAACTGGATTAAAAGACAGTTGTGAGCTGTCATGTGGGTGCTGGGAACTGAACCTGGGTCCTCTGGAAGAGGAGCCAGTGCTCTTAACCTCTGAACCATCTCTTCAGGCCCCAGTATAAACATTTTATTTGAGACTTTTTTTTTTTAGTCTTTTTATTTTCTTTTGAGACAGTCTCAATTGACTCTCCAGCTTAATCTGGCCTGGACCTTATTCCATAGAGTACATTAACCTTGTACTCATGGCAATCCTCCAGCCTCAGCCTTTAAAGTGCTGGAATTACACATGTGATACATCAGTGCATGTCTATCATAATTTTAAAAGAAGGAAATTAAAGGGCTAGAGGAGTAGCTTGTACTAAAGTATGTTCATTTGCCTGCCTACCTGAGGTCCTGGGTTTGATAGACTCCCAGCATGAGAATCAAAAGCAGATTAAAAAGCTACAAAAAAAGAACGTTCACAGAAATGTAGGCTTGTGTGTGTGCCTGGGTGGGTGCCCGTGTGTATGCATGTTTGTGTGTATGTTTGTTTGCATGTGGAGGCCAGAGGAAAACTTCAAGTGTCAGGTCTCGCCTCCCACAACGTTTGAGACAGGGTTTCTTGTTTGCCAAGTTTGGGTAGCTGGAGAATCCCTTGGAATTTATCTGTCTCTACTTCCCACCTTGCTGTAGGGGTGCTGGGATTGTGGCCCTGAAATACTGGGCATAGCTTTTTTGTGGGCTCTGGGGATCTGAACGCTGGTCCTCTCATTTATTCGACGAGTGCTTCACCCACTGAATCATCTCAGAAGTTATAAAGGACTCAGAATGATGGTGACCTTTCTAATTGTAACACAAAACCCAAATTATAAAGAAAACAGATTGAACTGTGAACAATTTCTCAGTTCAGAGTCTGTGAGAAAAGAAAGAGTGTTGTTTGGGGACTGAGAAGACAGACTAGAGCTGGGGATGTAGGTTGCCAACAAAGAGCTTGCCTAGTAATGCATAAGGCACTGGGTTTTATTCCCAGTGCCATAATAAACATAATGAATGAATGAATGAATGAATGATTAACTAAGTGACAAAAACTAAAAGTGCTTCAAGATGGCTAGTTCGTAAAGGTGCTTGCTGCCAAGCCTGATGGCCTCACCTGGCTTTGTTATTATTACATTTATATTTATTTATTATGTGGGGGCATTGTATGCCACAGGGTACATAAGGAGATCAGAGGACATCTTGGAGGAGCTGGTTTTCTCCTTCTTCCATGTATGTCCTGGGGATTGAACTCTGGGTTGTCAGAGTTGGCAGCAAGTGCCTTTATTCAGCAAGTTGATCAACACTGGCTTATTTTTTTTTTTTAACGTGGGTTCTGGGGTATCAAACTCATGCTGTGTTGCAAGCACTTTACCTACTGCCCCATATCTCCAGCCCTCATTTTTCCTTTACATTTTTTAAACAATTTTTCACTCTATAGTTTTTACTATCTACAATTTTTTTTTACAAGCTGTGGTCAAAATCATATGGACACATGATTATAAGAATGTCCACGACCAGGTGTGGTGGTACGTGCCTTTAATTTTAGGACTGGGGAGGCAGAGATAGATAGGTGCCTGTCTGTGAGCTCTAGGCCATCCTGGTCTACATAGTGACTTCTAGGCTAGCCAGGGTTACACAGTGACACCTTTTACAAACACAAATAAAACTCTGGTGCTGAAGAGCTCACTCTGAAAGGTAGGGTAGTGCAGCTTCCTCCTGTCTTCAGTCCACACTTTACCTCTTACTTAAACCTTGGAGCAAAGTCTGACTTTTTATCATGTAGTGTTTAATCCTCCCAGGCAGTTGCTTCCCTATCGCTGGCAATACATCTACACGATTGTCACTTTTTTATTTATTGAGATGAGGTGTTATCTGGTCAAGACTTCCTTCCTGGTCTGTTAGGGGAGAGCTCAGTTCACTTACACCCCCACCCCTTCACCACGATGGCTACTTTTAGTTCCCCTATTGACGTTTTAGGAAATTCACTTCAGTTTTTGTAACTTCTGTAATAATAAGCTCTGCTTCCTGTTCTGTTAAATACAATCTATATCTCTCAGCTGCACGTTTTGTGTGTCTTCTTTCACTTCCAAAACTGTTTTATTGATGCCTTTGTAAGATATCAATAGTTCAAGGAGGCGGGTAGAGACAGAGAGAGGAGGGGATGGAGACTGAGAGGGAGGGAGGGAGGGAGAGAAAGAGACAGAGACAAAAAGAAACAACAACACAAAACCATTTGCACACCAGGCTAGGGCGTAGTAGCACAGATCTATACTTCCAGCCCTCTGAAGACTGAGAATGAAAGAGAGTGAGTTTGGGGATATCATGGGCTACATAGTAAGGTAGAGTCACAAACAAAGAAACAAAACAGTTCAATGGAACAAATTTTAACAATGACTTTTTTGTGTGTGTAAATGAGTGAGGTCCACTCCTAGCCAGCACACTGAGTATGGTAATGCATGTCTATAATTCCAGAACTCAGAAGAAGAGGCAGAATGATCTGTAATTCAAGGTCATCCTTGGCTACATTGCAAGATCAAGACCAGTTTGGGTCATATGAGGCCCTGCCTAAAAGGAAAAAAGAAAATTCGTACTAGTCTATGTGTTCAGGCACGAACAGAAAGTGTAGGAACACACATCTACCACTCAGATCTTCAAGTATGCATATCTATTCTTATCCTTCTTAAAAATAAAAAAGTTGCTGATCCATTGACGGCTCACCATTCTATTTAACTTTCACCACAATCTTTACCACAATATTGAAATCAACTTTATGAACTCAGTACTGATCATTCTTTCTCAATATTCTACACTTTTGTGATGGGCATAATGTATTCGTCAGGGTTCTTCAGAGTCACAGAACTTATAGAATGTCTTGATATATTAAGGGAAATTTTCAGAATGACTTACAGTCCAATTAACCCAACGACGGGCAGCTGTGTTGCTCAGTCCCATGGGGCTAGGTGCTTCAGCTGGTCTTCTGTGTAAGCTGGAATCCTGAAGAAGTAGGTTCCAGCAGATGTGCTGGCAAGCAGGCAAAGAAGAATGAGCCTTCCTTCTTTCAATGTCCTTATGTAGGCCTCCAGCAGAAGGCACGGCCCAGATTAAAGGTGTATACACAATGCCTGGACCTAAGCTATTCTTTACTTAGAACTTGCTTTGTCCCAGGCTGGCCTTGAACTCCCAGACCTGCTTATCTCTGTCTCCTGGGATCAAAGATGTATACCACTTGCCTGGGCTTAAGCTTTTCATAGTCTCTATGCCTCAAGATCCAGATCAAAAGCCTGTGTCTTCCGGCCTCAAGATCTGAATCACAGGTGTGCCGTCCATTTCTGGGTTGTAGTTCATTTCAGATGTAGTCAAGTTGACAACTGGGAATAACCACCACACATGGTAACTCACACCTATAAACCTATACACTTGAGGGAATTGCCTCAAGTTTAAAGCCAGCTTAGGATGCCTAGTAAATGTGAGGCCACCACACGGTACAGACTAAGACCTCACTTCAGACAATAAAATGAGAGCTGGAGGGGCGGCTCCGTTGGTAAAGAGCCTGCTGAACAAGGATGAGGGCCTGAGTTCAGCTCCCCATATCACAGGTGTAGTCAGACTCAGTAACATGTGTCTGTATTCCACTCTTCCTCCCAGGAGATGGGAGGCAGAAGCTGGAGAATACTTGGAAGCATGAGGGCCCATTAGCCTGTGGAATAAAGCAGAATGCAACAAAGAAACCCTGCCTCAAACAAGGTGATCAGTGGGGAGTAACACCTGAGGTGAGGCTGTCACCATGCTCACTGGAGCACATGTATCCCACATACTGCAGATTCTCTCTCTCTCTCTCTCTCTCTCTCTCTCTCTCTCTCTCTCCCTCTCTTTTTCTCTCTCTGATTCTCTCTCTCTCCTCCTCTCCCTCTCCCTCTTATTTTCCCTGTCCCTCTCCTTTTCCCTCCCTCCCTCCCTCCCTCCCTCCCTCCCTCCCTCCCTCTCTCTCTCTCTCTGATTCTCTCTCCTCCTCTCCCTCTCCCTCTTATTTTCCCCCTCTCCCTCTCCTTCTCCCTCTCTTCCTCTCCCTCTCCTCAGATGCTTGCACGCATACACACACACACACACACACACACACACACACCAAGCAAAGTCAAAAATTCTGTCTTTTTGGACATAAACCATGGCCTCCAAACACATTATATATTGACTTTTTCCTCAGTAAAATAAAAGCACCTTGAAATTGGGGAGCACGTACTTCTGAATTCTTGGGCTCCTTTTCTTCTTTTCTTTTTTCCTTTTCTTTTCTCTTTCTTTTTTCATGTTGCTGCTAAGAAAGCAAGGGCTCCTAGAGTGTGGCTCACAAAGTCACAAAGAGTAGAGAGAAAGCTCAAGGAGAACTGCCACGGGAGATGACATGGGGGTGTTAGGAAGACCTTTTAATTTTCTACCAAAACAGAGCTCAGATTGGGTTATCTGTGAAAGAAACCCAGGTCTGAATAGGAAGCGGGCACCATCTTAGTACATGCATGAATGATAGGTGAGGACCAGGGACCAGATGCAAAGCTCATGGTCTGCTCTAGTGACCACACTCAGCAAGAGGAAGCAGGGATCAGGATTAGCACACAGCCCCTGTCATCTGTATGAAGAATTTTAAGTTAGCACATATAACCAAAGCACTGCTCAAGATGCAAGATGGCTCAGGAGGAAAGCTGATGCTGCCAATTCTAATGACCTAAGTTTGAGCCCTGGGACCCACATAATAGGAGAGAACTGACCCCCACAACTTGCCCTCCAATCTTCACATGTGTACTGTGGCATACTTACCACCACCCATACACACACACACGCACACACACACACACACACACACATGCACACATGCACACATGCACAGACGCACGCGCGCGCACACACACACACACACACACACACACACACACACACACACACACTTTTATAAAAAGAGCAGCAGCACAGTGTGAAACAGCCATTTATATCTCATTAGCATATATGAATTATGCATAGTGGGTTCATTGTGTCTTTGTCATATGTGCATCTAACACATCTTGACCATATTTCCTCATTACCCTCGTCTGTCCCCTCCCACTCCCACTGATCCCCTTTCTAGTCCCAAT
>JANHMN010000009.1:25621813-25631965 GCA_030674055.1 Rhabdomys pumilio | reverse complement strand
TTAATTAGGGTTGCTTACAACAGCAGGAGTGAAGGGCTATTTATAGAAGTATGTGCCACTTACCAGTAACTACCACCTCCCAGCCACCATTAACTGCCTATGGCTGCTCAAGGAGGAGTGGAACATTCATGACTTCCCTCCCCTCTGTCAAACATTTATGTTACACATGTGTGCCCAGTAAAGAAGCAGGGATAAGAGTCCCAGAAAAAAAGCACCGAAGGATGTGATGACAAAGTTCACTGCCACAAGGACACAAATCCAAAGATTTGTCTTTATTTCTAAGATGGTGCTAGGTGTTTTGAGTGGAGTCATTCCTATCTGGCTTCTTTCACTTAGCACAGTCTTCGTGAGATTTCATCCATCTTGCTATTTGGATTTTTAACTATTTGCTTTGTAACATTTCATTGTATGTGTTCCTTGTACACAGCATTGTGTTTGTTTTGTTTTGTTTTGTTTTTCGAGACAGAGTTTCTCTGTAGTCCTGGCTGTCCTGGAACTCACTTGGTAGACCAGGCTGGCCTCGAACTCATAAATCCGCCTGCCTCTGCCTCCCAAGTGGTGGGATTAAAGGCATGTGCCACCACCGCCCGGCAGCATTATGTTCTACACAGGAGCCTTTCACAAGCATGAGAGTATACTCTATGCATGTTCTTCCCATACTTCCCCCTCCCCCTTTTCACACTTCCTCTGCCCAGAGGCCCCTAATTCCTCTAGATAGTTTCATTTCTAGGGAAAAGGCAAGCACTCAGGGCAGGAGCCTGGAGGCAGGAACAAGAACAGAAACCATGGAAGAGTGCTGCTTACTGCTTGCTCCCATGGCTTTCTCACCCTGGTTTCTTATAGGAACCAGGAATGCTTGCCCAGGGATGGCACTGCCCACAGTGAACTGGGCTCTCCCACAATAATCAAGAAAATGACCCACTGATGTGCCCACAGACCAATCTGTTGGAGGCAATTCTTCGAGTGAGAGTCTCTTTTCCTATGTATCTAGGTTTGTTTCAAAAAGACAAAAAATTAACCATGACATGCCGTAAACTAATACTTTTTGTTTCTTCACAGTTTTTCCCAGTTTTATACTCTATACACACAAACACACACATATGCTGTAATATAATATTTACCTCATTTTGCTCGTGGTATAGTACACCCTCTGGCGCACCACATTTAGTAGCTGATACTTTCATCAATTGACACGATTTCATCCATTAGACTCATTCTCAAGTGCTCTTGTGCCAGATGCCCACTCTGTGTGCTTTTGTGTGTGGAATTCACATGTGTGCACAGGCATGCAGAGGTTAGAGGTCAGCCTTGGATGTCACAGCTCAGGAGCTCTCTATCCTGCTGCTAGGACTGAGCCTCTCATTAGACTGGCTGTCCAGTGACCCTATTGCTGCCATTCCAGAGCTTGGATCAGAGGTGTGAGCCGTCACTCCTCCTCCACTCCTCCACCACTCCTCCACCCCATCCTCAGCCTCGTCCTCCAACCCTTGCATTTGTTCCAACTTCCCTTCTCTAATATTCCTTGAGCCTTGGAGATGGGGTCAGGATTCCTACTCTTAGAACTCTGCAGTCACCATGAACTGGATATGACATGTTTGAGGAAGTTCACAAGCTGGCGGCTTGGTCAACAGCAAGTGGGTCCACCCACTGAGAGGTGGTCAGACTGTAATGGCTCTGACATCTTCAGTGTGCATCCAGTCATGGGTTCAAGCTTTTATGCCAACTTTGGGATAGGGTAGAAATGTTCATTGCTAGGGCTCTGATGGGAGAAGTGTGTAGCATCTTGTCCTGGCCCTCGCCTTGCTTTCTCTCTCTCTCTCCTTTCTGGACACCATGAGGTGAGCAACCTCTGAGGCTGTCAGAAAAATACATATCTTCTCCTTTTAAAGTGTTACTCAGGTGTGTCACAGCAACTTCAATTCTAAGTGACACGGTTGCTGTAAGTGTAGTAGGAGTTTGTAGCATCATGGGGTACTAATGAAAATTATTGTGGAGAACTGATTAGAACCTCACTCAGTGGCCTAGGTTGGCTTTGAACTTTCAGCCCTCCTGCCATAGCCTCATCTAACATGCACCACCACGCCCAGCCCATGTTTCTTTTTAAATGAAGGAAAGAATGTTCTTGAAAAAGCTGAAGTCTTATCTCCCTCTACAGTGGCATGGGTAGCTTAGTTTTTTCACACATTTTAATTTAAAAGTAAGAAATTTTTAATATAAAATTAGTCACAAATAACATCATGCAGCTTTAGTTTAAGGGAGCCAGTCACACTCTACCCAGGCCCAAACTCTCTCCATTAGTGAACTTCATTGTTTTAGATTTATTTTATGTGTAGGAGTGCTTTTGCCTGCATGTATCTATGTGGGCCATGTAGTTAGTACCCTCCAGGGTCAGAAGATGGCATTAGTTTCCTTTAAACTAGAGCTAGAGACAGGTGTCAGCTTCCATGTGGGTGCTGGGAATTGAACATGTGTCCTGTGCAAGAGCAGCAAGTGCTCCTAACTGCCGAGCCATGTCTTCTCCCCCTAGGTGAACTTCTATACAATCAGAAAGTCTGTGCTGAAGGTGTCAGGCTTTGCTTAGGGTCTTCCACTTTCTCTAGCAGTTTCATAGTTATTACTCAACCATGTGGGGTGGGGGCTATGATGGAGTTGAAATTAAAATATATATATATAATACCTTTATTCTCACCACCTAATATTATCCTCTCTTGGTCTCCTAAATATTATACATACCACACTTACACCTGTTTATGTATCTACATGCATACAATAGAGGCTAGACCCCATGTATGAGGGGGAACATGTGCTTTCATTATTTCTGATTTACTATCCAGGTAGCTAGCTTCTCAACAGCTTCTCTGCTTGTTGATACCAGGCAACAAGAAGACAAGTTGGGTTCAAAAGCTACCATAGTTTAGGAGGACAGAATGGGTGTGGGCTATGCGCTACACAGGAAGATTTATTCTTTATCACAGACTGCTGCTTCTAGTCCAGTTGTGATGATGCCCCATGTAGTTATGATGCATTATAGCACACAAAGTGCTTTGGTGGCCTATAAATAAAGACAGCATGACATACAATTCCATTAGTACTGCTCAACTACCCAACAGTGGGAATGAAATGATGGATAGGTAAATCTCTGCTACTTAATTTCAGCACCTGGGGAGAAGGGTTACTGGAAGAGCATGGGAAATAGCCCTGGGTTCAGTGCAGGAATCTTTGTTTGGTGACACTACTACTAACATGCTTCCTGTCTCTGTTTCATACTAGAAAAACAAATGTGCTAATGACAGCCTGCTGGACATGTCTGGATCTGTGGTTTGCATAATTCTCTGCTTAATCGGGGTAGTCTTCTGCATATGATTAAATCAAGGTACCATGCAGGTACTTTGTGACCTGCCCAAAAGAGAACTGTGTTATCAGCTTGAATTCAGACAGGTTCCCTGTTTTGGCAGGTCTCTGGAGAGATAACATTCGGTGGCACTATTGGAAGGCATGGTGATTCTCTGTGGTAGGGCTCACGTAAAAGAAGTAGGTCTTTTGTGGACTGTTTGCAATGTACACAGTTACTCTATTCTCCCCTTCCCTACCATTAGGTCTCATCCTGGCCTTAAACTATGTGGCCGTGGCCTTCAGATCCTTTTGCCTTCCCTTCACAAGTGCTGCAATGACAGGTGGTATCTTCCCACTCTTTATGCTATGCTGGAGACTGAAGAGTGCTCCACCCACCCATCTCTACTTTAAAAACATTGTGCGTGCGTGCGTGCGTGCGTGCGTGCGTGCGTGCGTGCGAGAGTGTGTGTGTGTGTGTGTGTGTATTATGTGTGTGTTTCTGTGTATGACAGAGTACATGTGGAGGTGAGACAATAACCCAGAGGAGTCGGTTCTCTCTTTCTATTATGTGGATTCTGGGACTTGAACTCAGCTCAGCAGCAGCAGGCTTGGCAGTAACCACCTTTACTGGAGCTATCTCTTCTGCCTGGGTCGGTCCATTTCTATTTCAGCCATTGCCAGTCTGTCTCTTCCTCTGCGGCGACTCCTACACTCATTCAATGCCTACTACACAGCAGGGACTTGACTGTACTTAAAGTGTTAGCAAGTGAAAATAAGAGGAAGTTATCCTTCAACAGGACACCATAGATGTTACTGAATACATGTAAGGGTCAAAGTCAAGTGCTGTCTGCCCGTGTAGCCATGTCTGGACCATCGAGATGGCTTGCCGGGCAAGGGCCTGGAAAGCCAAACAGCCTGAGTTTGATCCGCAGAAGCCACATAAAGATAGGGGGAGAGAACTGACTGACTCTATAACATTGCCATCTGACTCCCACATGCACACCAGGGCACACATCCTCTCCAATAATAACAACAATAACAGCAGTAACAATAATACATAAAATAGAGCCCATACGATATCCTGGCAAGTAGAGGCACCTGCCACCAAGAAGGGTGACATGATTCGGTTCATCAGGCATGCATGCTAGAAGAGAACTGATTCTTGCAAGCTGTCTTCTGCCTCTCATGTATGAACTACATACATGCACATACATGCACACTCACACAAATAATAAATTAAGTAATTTAAGTAAGTTTAAAAATGGTTGATAGCCTTTGGTGCCCTACAATAGTCTTCATAGGCAGTAGCGGGTCCCCTATTACTAGTGAATGACCTGTATACTTGTCTGTGACGTAGAGAATCAGATAAGTATCGAAACGTGGGCTTTTTCTAGATCTTAGGATGTTACCCTGTTGGATAATTTGAAAATACAAAAATGAGAGTGATAAGGTCAAGGTAAAGGCAGGAGTTCAAGGTCATTCTCCAATACAGGGCACAAACCAGACTAGTCACAGGTACCCGAGACCCTGACAGAGAACAGAGGAGGAAGAGGAGGAGCAGGAAAAGGAGAAGGATGGAGGAAGGAGAGGGAGGAGAAGAAAGGAAAGAAAGAGGGAGCAGAGGAAGAGAAAGGAGGAGGAGCAGGGATGGAGCAGTAAATAAAACTCATGCTCTAGGAAGTGCCCTCTGTGCTGGTAGTCACAGGTAAGGCTGTGCATCTGAAAAGGCTTAAAAGAACAAGTGCCCTGTTGCTCCGAATGAGAAAGAAAAGCCCCAAGTTGAAGTTGTTTCTGCCTCCTCTTCAAGCCATAGATGCCTTGAGAGTTGCTCCTTGCTGAAGCGGCAACCTCTCTTGTTTATTTTCTGTCTGGCAGGATCCAGGGAAAACAAAAGTAGCCTCTGGGAGAGGAATTCTCCCAGAGAGATGAGACTGCAGGACACTGTTTAGGTGGTTCTAGGAAAATGGATAGCAAGCATGCTAAAACTGAATAATCTAAACCATACATTCAGCATGCCTAGAGACTTCATGCCAGTGAAATATTTTACCTATGAAAAAAGAAAGAAAGAAAGAAAGAAAGAAAGAAAGAAAGAAAGAAAAAGGGAGGGAGGAAGGAAGGAAGGAAGGAAGGAAGAAAGAAAGAAAGAAAGAAAGAAAGATAGATAGATAGATAGATAGATAGATAGATAGATAGATAGATAAATAGATCAATTTGTGCTTTATCTTTTGCAGGTATTCAGTCAGGCTGCTTTCACCTCAGCTCTTTGTGCGCTGGAAAACTGCTCCCCACATCCACTGGCTCTTTTTCCCTTGTGACATCAGTCATTGGGCTACTTTGAAGCACTCTTTTACCATTCCTTTTGCTTAGACAGCTTTATCCTTTAAGGTATCTGCTGGAATACTTCCCCTACGTGTCTGTCCACACTGTGTCTGCTCCCTTTATTCTTTCTTACTCTCTTATCCCAACCTCACCACCTGAGGCGTTCCCACTATGATTCCGAATACAGAACCATTTGCTGTTACTCCCACTAGAAAGCTTAAAATATCTCTAATTACACATGTCCTCAATCCCTTCCTTTCCATCACAATTTAGACGGTACCAGCTTTTGACTGGACTCTGTCTGATCTGCTATGCCACTTTAAAATTTGCTTTGTCTTTTGAGACAAGGCTTCCATGTATCATCCCAGGCTGGCCTCAGACTTGCTTTGCATCAGAGGAAGACCTCCCATTTCTGACCCTCCTGTCTCCATCTCCCTAGTGGTGGGCCTATAGGTATGTACTGCCATGTCTGCTTTATACAGTGTGGGGAAGGAGCGAAGGGCATCATGCTTGCTACACAAGCACCCTACCAACTGAGCAAAATCCTCAGGGATGTGGACTACATTCAGGAGCCGATTCTCTCTTTCTACCATGTGGGTCCTAGGAATCAAACTCAGGTTAGGTCACCAGGCTTACAGGTCAGGTGCCTTTACCTACTGAGTCCTCACCTGAGGTTTTTACACAGTTACAATACTAATCATTTAGCATCTGAGGGTGTGCTCATTACCTCACTGGATTCTTCTACCACCCTGTAAATTGCATAGCTGATAACCATCACACAACTATGCAATCTCTGTTGCCATCGTGAGGGTGACTTCAATTCTCTGCTGGGTGGTAATATGCAGGTGCTGTGTCCCTGGGGAGTGGTTTCTTTGCCTCTATTCTAATTTCTGTGATATCTGTGGTAGATACAGAGACTGTTCGTAGGTTGGTTTTCAGGACAATTCAGGTTAAAAAGAACATTCTGGATTTCTCCACCTTTAAGAGACTAAGCTGCTGCTGGAATAAGTCCTGGATTCTGACTGCCACGCTCATGTCAGGTTTTTTTTTTTTAAGATTTATTTATTTAATTTATGTATGTGAATCCACTGTCACTGTTTTCAGACATAGGAGAAGAGGTCACCAAATCCCATTACAGATGGTGGTGAAACACCATGTGGTTGCTAGGAATTGAACTCAGGACCTCTGGAAGAGCAATCAGTGCTCTTAACCGATGAGCCATCTCTCCAGCCCCTCATGTCAGTTTTCAAGAGGTAACTCTTAAATCAGCAAAAATTTTGCAAGTCAGTTGTTAAGTGCTACCATTGTTTTTTGTGATTCATTTCTTTTAATTGTATGTGCATGTCAGTGCAAAGGTGACAGATCTACTGGAACTGGACTTTTTAGACAGTTGTGAACTGCCATGTGGGTACTGGGAATTGAACCTAGATCCTCTAGGAAGAGAGGCCAGTGCTCTTAACCACTGAGCCATCTCTCTGGCCCAAGCACTACCACTGTTAAAAAACTAAATAAGTAGCTGGAGAAATGTTCAGTCGGTAAAGTGCCTTCTGTGAAAGCATGGGGACCCACATTTTATCCTTAAACTCATTTTTAAAAACGTGGGCATGATAGCACACACTAGTAATGTCAGTGGTGGAGAGGCAGGGCCGGGAGGAACCCTGAGGATGGCACCTGGGAAAACAAGCTGAGATTGTCCTTTGGCCTCTAAAGACATGTGGTGTGCACACATGCACATGCACACATGCACAGACACTGACAGGATGCTGGAGAAGGGTTGTGCAATGACAAAAAACAAAACAACAACCAAACAACGAAACAACCTCTTGGGACTGAAGAGATGGCTCAGTGCTTAAAAGCACAGGCTGCTCTTGCAGAGGATCAGAGTTCAGAACCCAGCACCCATGCTGAGTGGCTCACAACTGCCTGGAACTCCAGTTCCAGGAATCTGGAGCCTCTGATCTCTTGTGCACCTACACTTACTGCATGCACCCACAAATACACGCCCTGTGCTGATTAGTTTCTTTGTCAACTTGATGGAATCTAGAATCTCCAAGAAGATGGGGACCTCAATTGGAAAAAATATCTTCAACTTAAGTGGTATCTTAATTAGGGTTTTCATTGCTGTGAAGAAACACCATGACCAAGGCAACCCTTATAAAAGAAAATACTTAATTGGGAATGGCTTACAGGTTCAGAGGTTTAAACCATTATCATCATGGTAGGAAGCATGGCAGCATACAGTCAGACATGGTGCTGGAGAAGCCAAGAGTTCTACATCTTGATATGCCTGCAGAAGAAGGAGACTATGTGACTGGGGATAGCTTGAGCATATAACCTCAAAGGTACCACCACAGCTACACACTTCCTCCAACAAGTCCATGCCTACTCCAAGAAGGCCACACCTCCTAGTACTGCTACTCCCTATGGGCCAATGATTCAAACACATAAGTTTATGGGGGCCATACCTACTCAAACTATTATCACAAGTGCCCTGTGAAACATTTTCTTGACTGATGATAAGTGTGGAAGGTCTCATCCTACTGTGGGATATGCCTTCCCTGGGCAAGTGGCCCTGAGGTGTCTAAGAAAGCAAGCTGAGAAATCCACCAGTAAGCTACAAAGCAGCACTCTCCTGTGGCCTCTGCTACACTTCCTGCCTCCAGATTCCTGTCCTGACCTCCCTTCATAATGGACTGTGATCAAGGTGCGTAAGTCAAATAAAACAAATTTCCCAACAAATTGCTCTTGGTCTTGATATTTTATTAGCAATAGAAAGTAAACTAGAAGACATATATCTATATAATTCAAAACAGATCTTAAAAATCATGCAAACTGGCAATGAAATAAATTATTTTCATTAAAAGAAAAAAAAAAAACCTGTTTTGGTCATGTGTGGTACTGCCCACCTGCCAACCCACCACTCAGGAGGCTGAGACAAGGGGATGTCAAACTTCAAACCAGCCCGGTGTGACCTTGTCGATGGATTTTAGTTTTTCCAACTCTAATTTTTCAGGTTGCCATTCAAATCTCAAAGAAAAAATTAATTTCTGTCTTGCATTCCTAAAACATTTCTAGTTTCGAAAAGTATAAAGTCTTACCTCTGCTTGGACTTGTTCATAATGGCCAGTAACATCAGGTATCCATCAGTCAAGGGTAGGATTCACACTCAGACCTGGTGGGTTCAGATACCTGTGATCTTACCACGTGGGATGTGGAGACAGGGGAAACAGAAGTTCAAGGTCATCCCTAGCATCATAGTGGGTTCCAGGCCAGCCTGGGCTATGTGAGATGTAAGGCTATCCACATAAAGCAGGCTCTCTGGGTTTCAAGCAGCTCCCTTGACATCTCTCAGGAGTATTCGGCTTTGGGGATGAGAGGAGCTGCATAGTGGAAGAGCAGCAAACTCGCATGGCAGGACAATCTGTAACCACTGCTGATGGCTGGTCTGCCTCTCTCTGGCCATGCCTACCCTCTCCTCACTCTTCACACAGCTAGTTCCCTCCCTTCATTGCTTTAAGAATGAATTTGATTTTGTGCTTCCAAGCACATGCACACATGTGTACAGATGCCTGCGAAGGACAAGTTTCCTACTCTCACACCCTCTGCCTCATACCCTTGACAAGGGATTTCTCACTGACGTTGGAGCTAGTTGGCAGCTAGGAATCTTGCTTTTAAAGTTACTGTGAAGGATTCTCGCTCAGTCCCAGGCTTAGATGGCAAGCTCTAACGAGGAGCCATCTCCCCAGTTTGAGTCTTGATTTTTTTCTCTTTGCTTGTCAAAATAGACTTTGAAATAGAAAAGCATTTAAGAGAAGCCTTTGCCACACACACCCCTCCTTTCCCCTCTACCTCCCTCCTCTGCTCCCTCTTATATTTTGGAGAAACAGGTTGTTATTATGTAGCCCAAGTTGGCCTAGAATTCTCAGTCTGCCTGCCTCAGCTTCCTGGGTGCTGGGATACTGGGGCAGAACTGTGCCCAGTTGACAGAGCTTTGGCAATTTCAAATACAACACCTTCTAGCCCCATCCCTCTCCCCCCCTCACTGCCCCCCCATCCCACCCCCGCAGTCAGATTAGTGTATGTCAGGGAGAGAGATTTGAAGTCCATTAGACTGTAGTGACAAATTCAGGAGAGCCTTGATGGCTTCAGAGAAGTGGTTTGCAAAGTAAACCAAGGGGAGAAGGGGGGAGGTTTGCTTCAAAGCTGAGGTAACGACAGTGCTGAGGACAGGGCTCCCATAGGCTCGAAGTGTGGACAAGAAGAGGAAGAAACCAGGAGTAAGGAGCCACAAGGCTCAGTGCTCAAAAATGCAGTGAGTGGACAAGGGAGAGAATATGGTGGCCCAACTAGTGGCAAATGGCTACCTCCTGAAAGTGTTTAGGGTCCAAAGAGGAAGAGGAATGCCTGCCTTCACCATTAAGACCTGATAGTCACCCCTGCAACTGATCAGAAATTTACACACACACACAGACACAGAGACACACACAGACACACACAGAG
>JANHMN010000009.1:25577815-25613419 GCA_030674055.1 Rhabdomys pumilio | reverse complement strand
CCCCTATCCCATCCCCCCTCCTCCTGCTTCTATGAGGCTCCCCCCCCCCCCCCCCCCCCCCCCCGCCCCACTACCCTCTCCCCACCCTCATATCCTCCCCCCACTCTGTGTTCGTTTTTCATGAGACCAAGAATCTCCTCTCCCACCTATGCCTGACAAGGCCATCCTCCCCTACATATACAGCTGGAGTCATAGGTCCCTCCCTATGTGCTCCCAGGCTGGTGGTTTAGACCCTGGGAGCTCTGGTTGGTTGGTATTGTTGTTCTCCCTGTGGGGCCACAAACCCTTTCAGCTCCTTCAGTCTTCTCTCCCACTCCTCCATTGGGAACCCTATGATCAATTCAATGGTTAGCTGTGAGCATCCACTTCTGTATATGTCCAACTCTGGCAGACCTCATGTCTTTCTATGTGACCCAGTGAGTTTCACTTAGGTAAGTTACTGTTTAAGAATTTTATCCCCGCTGGGCAATGGTGGCCCATACCTTTAATCCCAGCACTTGGGAGGCAGAGGCAGGTGGATTTCTGAGCTCGAGGCCAGCCTGGTCTACCGAGTGAGTTCCAAGACAGCCAGGGCTACACAGAGAAATCTTGTCTTGAAAAAAAAAATTATTCCCGGGAGCAGGACTAAGCAATGTCTGCCCCTTCCTCGTGGGGTCCCAAATGACAAATCAAAGCTTGAGTCTTCCAAAATTCACCCTGGAGAGCCAATGAATTTATTGGGCTTACTTAGAAAACATGAATTAGAGGTTACTGACAGGACGGTGGGTGACCCCAGAGCAGTCTCACTGGTGGGTGGTGGCTTCCCATAGCTGCATAGATGGTGCTCTCTTTTCTTGGTCTCCTCAGCCTATGTGTTCCGGCCCCTCATAAGACTCCAATGCCACATTCACTTAGGGCAAAATTTCATATAGATGGTGGGAGGAGTGGCTGGAACCTTAGATGAGGGTCAAATGACCAGCCAACCCTTCCTTCTTAAGGGAACGCCAATAGTCCCTCAATAGTCTCCCTGGAATGATCCTGTGCAAGCAGACACAATTTGTCTTATGTTCAGCTTGGAGGGTGGTACCACATAAGAGTTACATGTAAGAGGAACGTGTATGAGGGACCATTTACAGGAGAATGAGCACTTTACCAATAGCTACACCTCTGGAGAAAATGTCTCTCCCTTTCCCAACAACCATTAACTTGCCTATAGAACCTCAGAGGGGGGGGGGGCGGGACCTTTAGAGCCGCACCCTGATCCATGATGGTATGTTGACAGGAATTTCCTTTAAACATCAATTCTTTCTGAAGCAAAATTTCCAGAAGTGGGCCTGGCCAATCTGTGTTAACAGTTTCTCCAGATGGCTCTGAATTGGCAGCCTATCCTAGTTGGAAAGCAGGGTTTTGGAGTCACAGTGTGAAACACAAACTTAGCACACAAGGTCTTTCACATGACTCTTCCCTGGTACACGCCCTACATAGTCAGACTTGTAACTCATCAACTCCGTGTCATTCTGCAGTGTTCTGGAACTACCCTTTTCTTCCTATCCACCTTGGGAAGCATGCCCTAAGCCTTCTTTGATATTCTCCCATCTCTCATCTGAGCGGCCCCTATTTCTCAGCCCTATGTAAATCCCCTCTCACTATGCTCTTCTGTCTCTACCCATCTGTTTCTCTCGCTGAACTTTGACTCCTTTGAGGTGGGGCTGCAAATTACTCATGTTCTTAATTGTGGTACCCACCCTTATTCCTGATTCATAGCTGGCACATTACACAAATACATGAATGAGCAGAGAGCTTGTTACACTAAGACCAGGCATTGGCTCTGTAAGAAGTGGTTCCTCTTGAACTGAATACTTAGAAAGTTTCTAGAAGATACTAATGAGTCTAACTAGCACAAACTCAGCAGCATAGAGTTGAAAGGGAACCTGAAATACACAGATGCTTCTCCATAAATATAATTGTTGTTTTTCCCCAGTGTGGGGTTGATGGACTCATTAAACATTTAGATTAATGTAATGTTTGGGAGATGGCCAATGTTTTTATTTTTCATTTGCTTTGGTATTCATTTAAGGATCAGTCATATAAAATATACACAGGGTACATTTTTATTTTTCCCCAAAGTAGACCTTTTTTAATTTTATGTTTTTTTTCTAATAAAAATATTATAAAGCCCCAACCACCAAGCAAGAAATCAACATTTAATTGTACTATTTTACTGTAGCACATAAACTGAAATGGAATTTTAGTTACAGATTTAGTTTTTTTTTATTTTTGATTATGTGTTTGTGTTTGGGCATGGGACTGTATGAGTGCAGGTGTCCTCAGAATCCATAAGAGAACACAAGATCTGCTGGGGCTACAGGTGGAGTCAGTTGTGAGCTATTCTTAACCACTGATCCATCTCTCCAGATCTTTGAAATGAAATGTTTATGGACTCTTGCGATGGCTGAAGTGTTGTCAACTCGACAGAGCCTGGAATTACTTTGGAGTCAAGCTTTCCATGCAGCTGTGCTGCATGCTGTGTTTCTACCAGAATTTATACTTGCTTGAGCTCCATGCCCTCAAAAGAAAATAATTCCATTTTAAGGAGTTAGGTTCTGCATGTTTATATCTGAGTGGTGTACATGAGGCTGTGGAGTGTCATTCTTGACCACTCACTCCACAGTCTCTGTTGACGCAGGGGCTTTGAATTGAACCTAACTTGTCTAGCTAACCGACTTGCTCTGGGGGCCCCATCTCTCCTTCCCAAGTGCTGGGATGACAGACAGCTGTCACACTTGCCTGGTTCTTAGGGATCCAGGCTCAGGTCCTCATGCTTGTACAACAAGGTCTTTATCTGCTGAGCCACCTCCTCAGCCTTCTTTATTCTTAAGATGTTCTATGACTATTTTTTTTTTTTTTTTTGCTCACTTACTATTAAATACGTCATGTCCATTAAGACAGTACACCAGACTTTATATAACCATTGAGTTTGGTGTTTTCCAGAAGCAGTATAGGAAATTCCAGTGTGGCTTTTGATGTTGTAAAGTTAAGTCAGAGGACACTTGTTGGTTACATGAGCTTAAGTCACTCAGTACTCCTAGTACCCTCTTGAGGCTCATTTCCTCATTTGCATATCATGTCCCTGCTACAAAACTACTGTTGTGTGGAATATTCTAGAACATCCAACTGATACACTGTTAGAGCAATCAACTGACATAAAAGGGTTTTTATTTCCTGAATACAAACACTATTGTGGTGCAGACTGCATCAGAGGCTGGGCTAGGCAAAAATTAAAAATTGAAATTAAAACTAAGTAGGAAACAGTTTGATAAAGTTTATGTTGGTTAAACCCCAAAGGACAGTTGAAGTCGTCATGTTACTATGCTTAGCTTCATCTCTAATTGGAATACTTGTTCCTGAAATGTTAGGGTTGCTATAAGATGTCAAATTACCAAAAGATGAAAACAGCTGTACCAAAAAAAAAAAAAAAAAAAAAAAAAAAAAGTACTCACAGTCAGTCCTGCTTGCCATACGAGAACCAAGAGGAGAAGCCTGAACGTGTTGTAGCTTCCATTGTTTAATTCTTAGTAGTACGACTGACTTTATATGCCCCAGTGAGCTCCACGGTGCAGTTTCTTACACTATGGCACACACTTTGATCATGTCACCTCAAGCGGTAGCATTTTTATATTTATAGTGTGTGATGAAACCCTGGTCCCTGGGCATGCTAGGAAAGGTGTTCACAGCTCAGCTGAATGTTCTTCACTAGTGTGTTTGAAGACAACAACCCACGACAGAGGTAGTGGGGGGAAAGCAATGGAAATTTAAAAATCCGACCCACTTTAAAACCAGGAGTAGTTTTTGGTAAAAATGGCAGAAAGTGTTACATGGAATGAAAACGTTGGGATAGAGGTGGGGGCCTCTCTGCTGTATGGGGCTGTTGCTAGGCTTCAGTAAGTCAAGAAGTTAGGCCATGGTGGAATCTCAAAAAACGAATGATATAGTTCTTTTCTTAAATTTCTTTCAGTGTGTGTGTGTGTGTGTGTGTGTGTGTGTGTGTGTGTGTGTGTCTGTCTGTCTGTACACATGCATACGGGTGCCTGTGGAGGCCAGAAGAGAGTGTCAAAGTACTTGGAGCTGGAGTCACAGGTAATTATGAGCTACCTAACATCAGTACTGAACATCAGTCAGCTGTTCTGCAGGAACAGCAAGTGCTTAAACCAGTGAGCCATCTCCCCACCCCTCATTTTATTTAAATTAAATTAAATTAATTAAATAAAATATAGTAAAATTATTGTAGGTATTCTAGGGCATATTTGACTCGCAAATGTCATTTATATTTATATAAATTTATATAAATATATATAAATGTATATATATATATATATATAGAGAGAGAGAGAGAGAGAGAGAGAGTCATCTACAACTAAAGAAAGTCATTACAACTTACTGTTTGTGTTTTCTCTTTCAAATCTATACTTTCTACTCTGCATACTAATATGTACTAATATTAATAGCCTGGGCAGGGGAGATGGCTCAGCAGTTAAGAGTACTTACTACTCTTATAAAGGACCCAAATTCAGTTCCCAGTACCAGAGTTGGGCAGCTCACCTGTAATTCCACCTCTACACTTTCTATCTAAGTGGCTTTACTTACACCTCATTGGCTACAGCTTATTGGCTACACCCATCTGTTGGGGAGTTTGCAGAAGGCAGTGTCCTGGCTTCCCTTCTATTGCTCTGATAAAACACTGACCAAAAACAAGTGAGGAAAGGAAAGGTTTGTTTTAGCTTACACTCCCAGGTCAGAGGCTATCATTGAGGAAAGCCAGGGTAGAAGCTCAAGGCGTGAACTCAAAGGCAGACTTGCTAGACCATGTAGTATCACCCACTCACAACAAGTTATTACAGCAGGAACCATGGAGGAACAGTCCTTGCTGGCTTGCAGAGGCTTGTGCTTAGCAAATGTCTTGTACATCCCAGGACTGTATGCCTATGGAATGGTACCACCAACAGTGGACTTGGCTCCTCTGCATCAACTAACAATCAAGATAATCTCCATGTAGGCTAATTTATCTATGTAATTCTTCCATCAAAGCTTTCCTCTCAGATGACTCTAGGTTGTGCTTAGCTCAGTAAGGCAAGAGGAAAGTTTCTGGGTTCATTGGGACCAGAAAAAAAAAATCTAACTATCAAACTCAGTGTCTCATCCCTGTGGGTTAGTTAATAAATGGAAGAGATCGCTAATTGTCCCTCAAGACCCAGCCTTGCTTCCTTCTGATTCAAAAGAGCCCCTGAGGTTTACCTGGTGTGGTGGTTTGAATAGGAATGGCCCATAGTGAATGAGGCTATTACACAGTGTGGCCTTGCTGGAGTAGGTGTGGCCTTGTTGGAGGAAATGTGCTACGGGGGTTGGGGGGACAGGTTTTGAGGTTTCAAATGCCCAAGCCACCCCCAAGGGTAGCATTCTCTTTTTGCTGCCTGCTGATCCAGTTTTTGAACACTTGGCTCCTTTCTCCAGCACCATGTCTGCCTGCATGCTGCCATGCTACCTGTCATCATGATGATAATGGACTAAACCTCTGAACTATCAGACAGGCTGAACTAAATGCTTTCCTTTATAAGAGGTGCTGTGGTCATGGTGTCTATTCACAGCTACAGAAATACTAACTAAGGAACCTTCTCACAGAGTTACTTGGGACAGAGGTTAGACTTTTGACATTTTCTGATTTTTTTTTTAATTCACTAAACTCAAAATATATTGTCTTTGTCATTATTTTTTCCTCATTTTTCCTTTTAGTAGCTGAGGATAACCTTGAACTCTTATCATCCCGCCTCTACTCCCAAGTGCTCGAATTCCAATGTGTGACATCACATCCAGTTTTATGTAGCATGGGGCATGGAACTCAAGGCCTCATAGATAGTAGGTGAGACTTTACCAGCTGAGCCACACTGCCGCTCCCCTCACCAGCATTTGCATCTCTTCCAGAGTCACCAAAATGGGATTTCTAAATACCGTACCCTAAGAGTATGAGGCAAGGTCTCATATACTCCAGGCTGGATATATACATGTCTCCAGCCCCAATTTTAAGTGTTTTAGTGGATAACTTCTTACATTTTACTTTTATTTAGTATATGACTGTTTTGTCTGCTTGTATGCTGTGCAGCTTATGCACATGTGGTGTATACAAAGCCAGAAGAGAGTATCAGGTCCCCTAGAGCTGGAGCTGCAGGCTGTCACACGTCACCATGTGGGTGTTGGGAACCCAACCTGGGTCCTCTAGAAGAACAGCTAGCACACTTAACTGCTGAGCCACCTCTCCAGCCCCCCCCCCCCAATTCTAAGTTTTAATGAATAAATGTACAGTAATTTCTCAGAAAAATGTGAGTGCTCTCCACTTTCCTGTGACTTCGGCTATGCTTTCTTTAAAACATGGTTTCCCTGGGCTAGAGAGAGGCACAGTCAGTACAGTGCTGGCTGCATGAGCATGATGATAGCCTGACTTAGGTTCCCCAGCATCCACAGTGAAAGACCGAGTGTAGTGGCTCACATCCATAATCCCCTTATTCTAGCATTGGAGAAGTAAGGGGGTAGGGGGAATCCCTGGAGCTCATTAGCCAATGTGACAGAATCTGTGAGATCGAGGCTTAGTGAAATACTGTCTCAAAAAAAAAAAAATGATAGAAGATACCCAGTGTCAATCTCTGGTACACACACACACACACACACACACACACAATTTTTCTTCTACTCTTTAACTTAAAAAGATTTCTAGTCAGTGAAATTTAACTGTTCATGTAATTAAATCTTTCACTGAACTTCCCGTATCACTTACAGTTCTTAAACTGGTGCAGATTGTGGGAACCAGCTGCAGTTAGTTTATATCAGAAGGGATTTAGAAGGGGGAACATGAAGCGCAGATACTTGAAATGTGGGGAAGCCAGCAGACTTGGAAATTACTAAGAGCCAAGCGTTTGGGTGAACTGAGCTAACAGGAAATTGGGGTGTCTCAAGTGAGCAATGAACTCCGAGTTATCAAGTGAACCCCATTAGCCCACCTTTGTTTTCTTTCTGCTTCTAGCGGGTTGTCTCTGCAAGATCTTCTGACTGATACCCTCTGCCTCTATCTTTGGAGAAGCGTGGGTAGAAGGGGTGCGTATGCAAACAGGGTGGTCAGAGAGGGTTTGGCAGGAAGTGTATGGGAAGTTCTCTGTGCAGCTGAGGGAGGCTGACCAACTTTGTTAGCAGCAAACAGGAAGTAAAGGAGATTCTAAGCAAGCAAAATGTTTGTGTAGACAGACTATGTAAAACAAGCATAAATAACATCTCCAGCAAGCGCTGGGAGCTTCCAAACGTTTCCAGCAGTTACTGCCTTTGCAGGCACAGCGCAAGCTTAGCTATGTGAAACAGAACGGTAGCAGTTTCCTCATGTCTTCGAAAAGTGTTTACGTTTATTTCATTCTTTCTCTCTCTGTCTCTCTGTGTGTGTGTGTGTGTGTGTGTGCCAAGACACATATGTAGAAATCAGTTATCTCCTTCGACAGTGTGGGTTCCAGGGATCTAACTTGGGTGATCAGGCCTGTCAGATGTGCCTGTGCTTGCTGAAGCATCTTGCTGCCCTTCCCCTCTTCCTGCCAATGCCTTTTCATATGTGGAAGCCACATACCAACTAAACCACAGAGGCCTCTAAAGTGGAAAGTACAAAATGGTAGCACACAGGTCAGCTCTAGGGCCCCCAGGAAAGATTTACTGACAATCTGTCATTCAACACAGCCTAAAATCTTCAAAAAGGAAAGCCTTGTAGGAATTGCCTACATCTGACTGTCCTTCAAGCATGTCTATCTATGGGTTAGTGCCTTGGCTGTTAATTTATGCAAGTGGGTCCACTGTGAGAGGCACCATTCCTAGGCTGGTGAAAGGTAACTGAGCATGAGCCAGAAAGCAACCCAGCAAACTTGCTCTGTGGTTCCCGTCTCAAAGTTTTTGCCTTGAATTCCTGCCCTGACTACCCTCAGAAATGGACTGTGACCTGGAAGTATAAGTCATACATACCCTTTCCTCTCCAACTTGCTTTTGGTTAGAATGTTTTATCACATTCCAGAAAGCAAAACAGAACACTGTATTTGTCTATTTTTTTAGTAGCTGTACTAGAATAACCAGTCATTTATTTATTTATCTATTATTTTTTATTCAAGACTTTATTTATTTACATTTCAGATGCCATTCCCCGTCCCCACCCCCACTAATCCCCTGTCCCATCCCTCCTCCTCCTCCTTTTTGCCTTTATATTGTCTAAACCCAATCATTTTTTAAAAGTAGAAAATTATTTATCCGCTTCGTCCTACAAGGCTTGGGTCTCAGAACTAGAGTTCTGAGAAGTTGAGAAATGAGTGAAGGGCAGACATAAATACAATGAAGCTGGGATCAGGTAGGCTTCCCTAACTGCTATGGCCACAACCTGGAACTGCACTTAGCCTGTTTATTCGGCACGGCACAGCATGGGAGGAGGGGTTAGCTAGTTAATGCAGAGACTCCTAACCGGTCAAGTGTTGAGAATCAGTGACTGCTGAGTGCTTACCTTAATTTGGATAGCTGTATCAACTCTGTCCCTTCTCTAAGGCTCAGCGAATATTTTGGATGGTGGAGTAAAAGGCTGGGAAATAGCATCCTCTGGACATCACATGAACTCACTGGCACTACGGTTACATGCACAAGATCAAACCAACAAGATATGTCAACATTCCACCGGGCAGCATTAATTAAACTCAGAAGGTTACAAAAATCAAATAAATGAAAAAGTGAAGGAAGACAGTGAGGGACTATTTGAAGGTGCCTGGGAGGAGAGGTGTGAGGAACTGGGGGTAGATATAATCTAATAAATTGTGTTGAACAAAGAGGGCTGGAGACATGGCTGAGTGGTTAAAAGCACGTGCTGCTCTTGCAGAGGACCCAAGTTCAGCTCCCAGCACTCATACTGGTTGGTTCACAACTGCCTGTAATTCTAGTTCCAGGGAATCTGCCAACCTCTTCTGGCCTCTGTGGGCACCTCATGTGGTGCACATACATTGAGACACATACACCTAAAATAAATAAAAAATGAATGAACAGATAAACCTTTAAGATGAAATACAAAAACCCACTTGAAGACAACAGCATTAATCACTCATGAAGGCCGAGCCCTCAAAGCACACTTTAATAGTTCTGCCTCTCCATACTACCTGGGTGGTGAGCCTCCAACATATCCACTTTGGAGGATATACTCAAACAGTAGCACTTAACAAAGAAACACAGATTTCAAATTTCTCTTCGGAGGAAGGCTCTGGTAACGTCAGGCTTGCATTCCCACATAGCAACGGTTAGTTACTGCCTTCTGTTGGGTGTGGGCGCTGTGTTGCCACATCTTCCTGGTGGCCCGCATCACCCATCACAAACCAAACCAGAACTGGAAGTTTCTCATCATTGGCTTGGGATGTAGTCCAGTTGGCAGAGTGCTTGTCAAATAGGCATAAAGCCTGGATTTAATCCTCACCATCACATAAACAGGGCATTGTGGCACAAACTATAATCATAGCAGTAGTGGAGACAAGGAAGATCACAGATTCAAGGTAATCCTTGGCTACACAGCATGGTCTCCATTAAACACTGCATAAACAAACAACAAACAAACAAACACTAAAAGCTTCTTGCCTTTCCTATAACTACTTTGTGACAATTGCCCCAAATCACAATATTGGAAAGTATTTTGGGGGACTTCCAGTCTGAGCTCTGTTAGGTGACATTTCGAAGTCTCTTTCTTTATGCCACATTTAGAACTTTGGTAGGATTTTTTTTTTCAGTCAGACTTAACTACCTTTAACTGCTGAAAACAATTTATCTGTTTGCACCAAGCCACAGCTTGATGTCCTGTCCAAAGTGGTCTCTCTGCCCATTCCCTGCCACATTACCCTAACTACTTGATGAAAAGTGGTCATGGGAAAACTGGTTAGCACCATCTAAAATGTTCCGGGGGCGGAGGGGGGGCATCTGAAAGAAGACCCACTCTTTTTGCTTGACTTCTTGCTTGCTAAGCAGCTAGGGCTGCTTAGGATGAGCAGCTGAGACGACGCTCCACACTAACTGATGCTGCTGCCCTGTACATATCAGGTCCCATATCCACACTAACTGATGCTGCTGTCCTGTACATATCAGGTCCCATATCCACACTAACTGATGCTGCTGTCCTGTACATATCAGGTCCCATATCCACACTAACTGATGCTGCTGTCCTGTACGTATCAGGTCCCATAGGAAGGCTGCTCCTCCACTGCTCTCTGTGAATTACAGAACACAGTGTATCCACCCTGGATCCCACTGTATCAGCTCTGAACAAAGCAGATGTCAAGTCAAAAAATATAACTTTCACTTCAGAAGACATAAAAGAGAGCTTATTTTGGAGTCAAATATGAGTAACTATGGCCCAGAAACTCAGGCTTCAATTATCATTAAATTTGTGTTGCAAGGTAGTAACAGTCTCAGGATGTATTTATAGTAACAGAACATAGTAAGTCATAAATTAAGATTTATACATACATACATACATACATACATATGTACATACTTACAGCAAAGTGGAGGAAATATGTCAGGCCTCAGATCATGTCTCAGTGACACCCATAGCCTTTTTTGATTGATGGAAACCAGTGATCTATTAAGTTAATACAATGTAAAAGGTTTCACTTGTTAGTTACAGCATGTTAGGACACACCAGGCATGGGCAAAGGAATGGCTACATAGGGGGCTAAAGATAGTCCCAAGTAAATTGTAATTAGGCTCTGGGCCTGTTACATTCCAACCTCTCACAGTCAGTGAACTTCTAATTAGTTAACCAGCCTTCCAGAAGGTTCCATGTCAGATGCTACTCTTTCTAGAAAGTTCAGTCCTCACTGCCAAAGCTTTATTTTTCCTAGTTCTTTTGTTAAGTTCCCAGTTGCTTCGGGATAAGCTTGAGTACGTGTAGAGGTCTCTACAGACTTCTGGGCCACCCTCTTCTCAGGGTTCATCTTTCATCACATCCTCTTTGGCTGTCTACATTTTAACCACTCAAGGGAAGAAGTCAGACTCCTCTCTTCGTGGGGGCCTCCTTCCCTCCCTTCCTCTGTTTCTTACTCTTGTGGCTGAACCAATCATTTTGTCCAAGTGTGACCACTCTGCTGTTTCCCAGCTCTTCACCCGGTTCTCACAGTTCTCAGCACCTCTCTGTGGCTCTCGATACAATCTGTTTCTCTACTCATGGGCAGAACTCTGAGATCACACCTCTTTTCTATTCTTTGCTTCACTATATTAAGGGTCAGTATAGTTTCTGCCATACAGAGCAGGTGAGAAACACTTTTCAGTCAAATGACTAACAATGATAAGAGAAAAATCTATACCCCTCAGGTCAGCTTACCACCTGATAATGTAATATGCTGCCTAGAATAACATATCCTTTTCCTTAATGTATTATTATGGTCTCATATAAGCAAACCTAGATTAGCCTGTTCAAAACAGTGCAGTATGGCACAGAGATCACGGGGGTGACCAAACACTTTTGGATGAGATCTGAGGCCTGCTCTTCAGAAGGAAATTTATGCCTAGTTTACTAAACCTGTCCAAAAGCCCCATGGTTTAGGAGGTCACAGGCTATACAGGGAAACCTGTTGCCCTACTCAATGGAGCTGTTATAATACTACCTTCTAAACACTGATATTTCTGTACAGACTGGTACTGTCCTTAGCCTTGGCTAGAGAAGCTTCTCTCTGCACTGGTTAGCAGTTAGAGCAAACATAAACCTGGTTAGAGTGCTGAGGATAAGTGGCTACTGAATTCTCAGCCTTCGATAGTCCACCTGTATCCACCTTCACCACTTCACAAAGCTCAGGGAACTTTATGGAGGAGGGGGTGGGGAGAATAGAAGAACCAGAAGATGCTGTCTTCTGGACAGGACACAGATGTGGCAGTTATGACATTGCAGCTATGGTTACCTGAAGATCAAGCCAAGATCAGTAAGCATTTCAACAGGCCAAATTGACTGGATTCACTGGATCACAAAAAAATAAATGAAAAACAGAGGGAGCATGAAGGGAGGATGAGGAAGAGGAGGAGGAATATATTGGGATATCCAGGGTAGCTAGAGAGAGGGTTAGAGGTAAATTCAATCAAGATACAGTGTTTACATGTATGGAATTGCTAGAGAATAAATAAATAAAAGACAAGTTTGTTGGGGAGGAAAGTTATTAACTTTCCAGGTTCTTGCTGATAAGAAAGTAAATTCTCAAGTCCTACTGCACATTGATTTTTGCATTATCCCCTGAGAGATGACCTAGCAACGTACTTTAAGCTTTCTATGTCACTCTGATCTATTCAAGTTTTTAAAAGTATCGTTTTTTAAGTCTGCAATGTAAAAAAAACACATCTCTTTTTATTTTTTTTTTTCCGCTAGAATAAGTTGGTATCAAGCTAACAGTACTACACAGAAGAAAATCCATTATCACTCCAACCCGAATAGAGGCCACCTGCACGGTATATTATGTAGAACACAACCTCTGGGACACTGGCCTTTCTTAAAGGCCTGAGACAATCTCACTACTCTTGGAGGAAGTTTATCATCACCCCAAAACCCAAATAAAGGCCATTTGTGTGGGCTATGTAGAACATAACCTCTGGGAAGCTTGCTTTTCTTATTTTACTGTTGCACATTTTCTTATGAGGGAGAGGACCTGTGCAAAATCAAAGAACGACTTGTGGGGTCTCTTCATTCCTTCTAGCATGTGGATCTCCAGGGATCAAACTCAGGTTAGTGAGTGCAAGCACCTTTACCTCCTAAGCCACGTCACTGATTCAACACTTGCCTTTCTTGAAGGCACACAGGAATCGCAAAACCCTGAAGAGGTAGGTTTGTTGTTATTGTTTAACCTAATGTCTTATATCCTTGCCTTTTTTTTTAAAAGCAGAGGCCCACCATTTTGGGGAGCTTGCAAACTACAATGTAATATTATAACTGACATAAATCTCAGGACACAAACCTTTGTCCATCCCTTTTCTGACTGCTCACCTAGAGCGATAATGGGGTCATGCCGCTGACCACGTTTCCAATTAGCCCTTCAGCCCACAGTAGAGAAGCCTTCTGTTCAGTCCTCAAGTTAGCAGAGAAGAAACACACACCCACCACTACCAAAAGCCAGCTCCATAACTAAATAACTGCCTGACTTCTAGGCTTTCACCGGCCAGAATATGCGAAGTGGAATTTTCTCAAGCCGGAACCGGAGCCGCGACCCACAGCTGCACGCCGCTGCGCATGTGTAGCCGCTTCAGCAACCCTTCAAGCTCAGCTTGGCTTCTGGGTTTCTAGCTATCTGAAAACCCAAGGTGGAGTTTCTGGATATCCGGAAGGGAGCCGAGTCCCGGCGGCCGCACACTACAGCGCGCGCGCGCGCACACACACTCGCCCCTCCCACCCGGAACCGGAAGTGAGAGCGATCACGGCCTGGGGCCTGGCCTGGCCGGGGCGTCGGCAGCGGCGGCCATCTTGGCTACCCGCGGAAAGGCAGTGTGAGGGGAAGAAGTTGTAGGGTGGGGGCGGGAGTGAGGAGGAGGAGGAGGGCCGAGAGCGGAGGGGTGGAGGAGGAGGCCGCGGCGGGGCAGGGCGGGGACAGCCTGCCGGCCGGCCAGCCTGCTGGGCTTGCGGAAGTACTAGCCTACTGCTCACTCGCTACTGCTCGGGCTTCCCACAGCTCCCTCCCTTCCTCCCTCAGGACCGAGGGCGGCCCAGGCCAGTGCATGGTCAGCTAGCTTACATCTCTATCCCCGGCCTCTTAGCAGCACGGAACGGACGGCAGCGGCGGGCGAGGAGGAAGATGGCGGGACGGCTGCCGGCCTGTGTGGTGGACTGTGGCACGGGGTACGGCGGGTCTTCTGGGTGGGGAAACTGAGCCTGGGGACAACCGGAGGAGGGAGATGAATGGGGTGAGCCGGCCAGACTGGTGAGGGGTGGTGCCGGGAGCCTCCCTGGTTCGGTCGCCTCAGCCTCCTGGGACGGAGATCTTTTCAGGCCCTTCCCTGAGAAGGCCGTCTGGCCCACCTGGCTTGCCTTTCCCTTCTCTCCTCTTCCTGCCTGTGAGCTAGGGGACTCACAGGGGACCTCCTGACATAGGATCAAGGAAAAAAAGAGAAGCGCTCCTTGCGGGTTTTGCAAGATCGCGGTGACAACCCTCAATCTCTAGGGCGTGTGGGTGGGGAGAACGAAGAACCAGGCTGTGAAAATGGGAAGCTAGAATGGGGGCTTTTGCAGAGGACCCACGCGCCGCCTGTTTTCCGCCCACACCCATTCTTAGCCATCTCCCACTACCCATTGAACCAAGTCAGTCCCAGCGAGGAGGATCTCACGGGGGTTATTGCTCCTGCCTCAAAAAAGTCCCTTAGTGAGCAAGCGCGCTGCAACTTCCTTAGTTTTGTCAAAGCCGCTTCCTGCTTTCCGTCTTTTATAGCCTTATAAGGTAGTTTTTCGTCTCCAACGTTAACACGTCTTATTAGAACTTTCAAAATTAAGCAGGTTGCATAAAGAGTAGATTATGAGCGCTAGGTATCAGTATGTTTGAACTAAAAAAAATATTCTTGTGTCCACGGAGGGAGATAGAGGGAAGGGAAGGGACGCACCCTGGAACTTAAACGTTCACGTTCGTTTTGTGACTATGTCTTGAAAACTGAAAGGAGGTATAAAGGAATGTGTTTGATTTAAAGTAATTGTTTCTGATACTAGTGTGGTTGACTAAAATGACTTTAAAGTAGTAGGTTTGGTATTAATGAACCTTAAGAGTTACAGCTTGCTCTGTGTAGTGACCTAGCGAGAAGACTGTATATTTTTTATGTTCTACGTTGAATACTTGGTGGAGGAAGAGGCCTGTCTGATCTCGAATCCCCCAAACACATCAGTGGTTTTGAGGACAGTTGCTGACCTTTTTCCTTATTCACCCTACCATAGTTATTTAATCGATGCCTTTTCGTTGACACTAGTTAGTCTGTGTAAATCCCTCCAATCTTAACTCTCCTGCCTTAATTTCTAATTCTGTCAGGCAGCCGGAAACAACAGAAAACTTAAATTTTTTTCTTGGGAAACACTAGTCTTGGAATGTCTATTTTCTTAGTTGACATCTTACTAAAGTTAGGTTTTCTTTCAGTACAGTCTCATCCTTCTGAAGTGTTTAATATGTGTGCTTAAGTTTATCCTTTCATAGTTTAGTTGATGAGTCGTTGGATGTTAGAGCTGTTTTAAAAATTAGAATTGGCCAGAGAGAATAGGACTTTTTAAGTGTATTGAAGTGGCAGATAGTGCCATGTAGTACTGCATGCTTTAGAAATCACTGTCAATGCAGCCAGTCATTGATCACCTTATAAATAATGCCATGGCAGCTTAAATAGGATGTGTCTTCTTACTCTTTTTATGTATCTACTTTCCTCTTTTGAAATGCTGTTTTGGTTATTTTTGAATGAGTTGTATTTGGTATCTCATTGAAGTTAGCTGTCCTTAAGTGACCCTTTTCTCTGAAAGGGCAACCTTGAATTAAAAACGCATTTGAAGTGACCAGGAGAAGTGGTACAACTTATATGTAGGCTATTTCTGTCTATATCTCAGTTACTAAATCATTACATTACTATATTGATCTCACCTTACAAGGAGAGGTTAGCTAGACTTCCATTTATGATATGGATGAGACTGCTTAAAGTCACTTTCTCTAGTCAGTATTTTTATGTTTGCTCACAGTCTGAATTTCCCAATTTGGGGTTTTCTTTATTTTGCTTCTGAAAGTTTGAGTGTGTGTGTGTGTGTTTCCCCCAGTTAGTTATTCAAGATAGCAGTGTAGAAAGTCACACCTTGAGTTTTATTAAGAAAGTCCTCTCTCCATGCCGAAGATAAATAGCATGTCCAAGAATGACTAGCAGGGAGTTTTACATCTGAAGTAACTGTTTCCCAAATGCAAAAGGTGCCCCTTTAGATTGTGTGCCCCCACCCCCACCCTCAGCCAATGCACTTACCTCTTAGGTCTCTCTACAGTTAGTCTTAGAGAAAGTAAACCATTTACAGGTCGCCCATCCCATTCCGTTAAAGAATTTAGACAAAAAGTGGTAGTGTGTTAAACTTGATGGTGGTCTTACAAGCTGCAGATGTTAGAGCACATGAGATGTAATTCCAGAACTTGAATTAGAATCCTACAGCACAGTTCATCATCGTGACCTAGGTTCAGGTTATGAAGTATTTTTCAAATACCAATGAATTAAAGAAGTACTTCCTTCATATCTGTATCAGGTCAGCATACCTTTTTGGTCTGTATTGGCAGAGTATTGTAGAATAAAATTCCTGCTCAGAGAGCTGGTTGCTTCAAAATGTAGGGCTTGGGAATATAACTAGGGGGAAAGTCCCTCATTAGCACGCACAAGGCCCTGCTTCAGACCCCAGTCAAACAGGCTGAAGAGCAGCCATGAGAAAAGCAACTTTTAAAGCTTTAAAAGGATGTAATCCTTCTGTCAATAAAGTTATCCTAAGAGAGTTTCATTCTGCCTGTTTAGCTCTTTTCTCCAACAGTGCATTATGGATTTTTTTTCTTTATGTATTTTTTTTTCTACTCATAAACTGCTTTGGTGACTTATTTCCACTGATTAAATAACAGGTTAATATACAGTCTTATTTTACAAGTCTTGGATATATTTAAATAAATTACAGAATTTCTCGTATCTAATGTTTTAAAAGCAGTCTTCCATCTGTAAGCACAAATAATTTTGTTGGCTTTGGTGAAAGTAGATCTTTATAATTCATCCTGTGGCCAGGTCCTAGAAGTCAAAGACACGGATGAGTTTGAGAGCAGTGAGAAGCCATGGATGAATGAAGGCATACTTGGGAAGTTCAGCTTTCTTGCTTGGATTCTCTTCATAATGTGTTATGAAGTCTAAAAGGCAGGAACTTTCATATGATCTTGATAACAAAAATTCATTAAAATTCTTATTATTGATAACTTGTGTGTGTTTGGAGTAACAGACATGCTGCTGTTGGGAAGTCAGGTTCTTAAGACTCCTGCCAGGTTCAAGTTGAAATGTATACTGACTTTGCAATGAATTGTGTCCAGTGACCTTTCAAGTTTATTGTTAAACACAGTTTAGAATTTCTATTTTCAAGATCATAGGGGAAAGGCTGGCTACTGGTGAACATGATGGCTAGGATTTTAACTTGTTTTATTTTATCTTATTTAACTTGTGACAGTTTTTTTTTTTTTTTTTTTTTTAGTAGGTGGTTGAGTAGGTGCTTGAACTAAGTTCTGTATTTAGGTCTGTGGGGTTCCTTGAGCCTCCTTTTAGAGAACTGTGTACATCACTCAGTTAGTAAAATTAATCCAACTTAGTTCTTGCTTATAGTAATATTGAAAAAATAATCCTAGCCTTATGAATTTGATTAAGTTAACTAGTGAAAAATTTTTTGTCTTTCTTGAGTCTTTTATTTTTTTCCAAAGATTTGAGTTTTTATACTATTTCCTTGTTCCTTCAGTAGTAAAAAAAGACTGAGGTTTTCCAGGAAACAGCATTTTGTGAGAGCCGTGTGGCAAGTGCTGTGCATAAGCACCTTCCCTCTCTGTGAGCAGTGTTGTTTCTGTTATGTAGACAAGAGACTCAAGTTCCCAGTTAAACCACCTGCCTGAGGTAAAGTAGCATGGAGCCTGGAGGACCAACCACTGTAGTCTTTGATAATTTCAGTAGTTTGGATTGGAGAGGTATTAATTTATTCGATAGTTACTTGAGGATGGTTGAGGTTTACTTTATACTTACCAGTAGGCCAGTCACTCTTTGAATTATAGTAAAAATGTTTAATACATTCTGCCTTTATGAATTTTAATCCTAATTTTAAAAAATTTTAGGGTGTGAGTTTCATATCCTGCACCCTAGTCCCACTCATCTCTGGTCCCCTTGTGCCTGCTCTCCACCCTTATAGTCTACCCTCAAAAAAAAAAAAAAAACCCACAAACAAACAAAACAAAGTATAGAAAACATCTTGTGCCAGGCAGTGGTGGCGCATGCCTCTAATCCCAGCACTTGGGAGGCAGAGGCAGGCAGATTTCTGAGTTCGAGGCCAGCCTGGTCTACAGAATGAGTTCCAGGACAGCCAGGACTACACAGAGAAACCCTGTCTTGAAAACAAAACAAAACAAAAAAAAGAAAAGAAAAGAAAAGAAAAGATCTTGTAGTAAAAGCTCTAGTGTGTCATAGTGTGTCCCACAGTATACCTCTCTGTCCACACATCTACGCTTGGCGAATGTTGACTGTAGTGATGAGGAGTGGAAATCACTATGCAACTCAAGCTGTCCTTGAACTTACAGTGACTCTCCTCCTTCAGTTTCTTGAGTGCTGGGTTTACTGTTGTGAGCCACCACAACCAGCTAATACCACAGTTAATCAAATGTTAAATGGTGCTTTTCAGATAGTAATAGCTGTTTTCCAGGTTTTAAGGAAAGTAATGGTTGTGGTCAGGAAGTCAAGCAAGCTGTAATGTATGTCAGTTTTGAGCCTTCTTTTCAAGGAGCTGGAAGCTGCACAGGAGAGTATTTACAAATGTGCCTAGTACTGGTGGAAATGGTGACTGCTTGCCTCCTTTACGAGTTTTGGGCTGTTTGATAACAAAATGTGTGTTTATATTTTGCACTGTGAAGTAACGATTATCCAATACCTACTGTATACCAGGTTTTATATTTCAGCAAAATTTTGGTTGCTAAAGAATTCTACTTTTTAGGGAATCCAAATTCTGAATAATAATAATGCACAGCTTTTAGATCTTTACTGAGTGGAATGCAGTGGGACTGCACATAGGAGAGGTAGCGAACAGGACTTGGTGTATAGCAGCAACTCTGATCTGTATTGAATATCCTGTTTTTAACAATGAATGAACGTGAATAGGAATTAGGAATACAGCTTTGTTTTGTTCTTTATTTTATTTTTTTGATACTGAGTTTTATATAGCCCAGGGTGGCCTTGCACTTCTGTCTTCACCTCTTGAACAAACACACTAACGTGCTGGGCTTGCACTGTCACGCCTAGTTAGTATGGTTTTTTAAAAACTGCATCAGAGATACTCTATACACAGTGTGGGTCTCTACCACTATGTATTCCACTGAGCTTCTTAGATGAGACCAAGTCTCATTAAAGCTCAGCCAAGCAGGAGCTTACTATGTGGCCCAACTCAGGGCAGCCTTCCTATCTCACTCTCCTAAGAGTGGGGGTTGCAAGTATGAATCAGTATGCCCTATGGCTCTTAAGCAGCCTCCTCAACACCAGCTTTGTTGGTGGATGCTATATAGTAGTGTAGACTTTTACAGTTGGCTTCTGGTGATAGGGATGGAGTGGAAGGTAAGATTTAAAACACTACTGCTTTTGTCTGTACCTGCCCTTTCACAGTCGCATGTTGTTTCTGCAAGGACTCTGGTCAAGTGTTTTGAATTTAATTCAAGTTCTGCCATAGAAGGACCTTTGACATAGAAGTGCTTTGGACACTTGGAGTCCAGGAGGCTTTATTTTTCTTACTTACGATTTAGCAATTGTAATTACCTACCTTATTTATTTTTTATCATTGCTTGTTGCAATTATAATCATCAGTTAGCTCCCTCTCTCTCTCTCTTTTTTTTTTTTTTTGAATTAAAAGGTTTTAAAGAAAAAGAACATTATGTTTTGTGCTTATTTTCTTATCTCACACAGACCTTGGCCTGCCTGCTGTAGTTCTGCATGAAGTCAGTGGTTTTTGCTTTTTTGTTTTGTTTTGTTTCATTTTTTTTTTTAAATTTTTAAAAAAAAATTTTTATTGGGTATTATATTTACATTTTAGATTTTATCCCCTTACCCCACTTCCTCCCACTACCCAGAAACCTCCTATCCCATCCCCCCTCCTCATGCTTCTATGAAGCTGTGCCCCCCTTCCCCCCCTCCCCCACTCCCCCCTTCCTCCCCCCCTCATCCCCCCCCCCCCATTCTGTGTTCATTTTTCATGGAACCAAGAATCTCCTCTCCCACCTATGCCCGATGAGGCCATCCTCCCCTACATATACAGCTGGAGTCATGGGTCCCTCCCTATGTACTCCCAGGCTGGTGGTTTAGACCCTGGGGAGCTCTGGTTGGTTGGTATTGTTACTTTCCTCATGGGGTCACAAACCCTTTCTGGTCCTTCAGTCTTCTCTCTAACTTCCATTGGGAAACCCTTGATCATATCAGTGGTTAGCTGTGAGCATTGTCCTTTGAATGTGTCAGTCTCTGGCAGACCTCTAAGGAGACAGCTATATCATGTTCTTGACAACATACACTTCTAGCCATCCACATGGAAGGATATGCTGCTAGGGTTTGGATTTAGGCTTGTAGATAGAAGAATGAGGATTTCAGGATTGTGACCTTGAGTGCTTAGGACAATATCGGAGTTCAGTTTTTGTTTGTTTATTTTAACATTTATTTTTTGGGGGGTGTGGGTATAGATATCAGAGGACAACTTTGAAGAGTCGGGCTTTCTCCTTCTACCATGTGGACCCTAGGAATGAAATATAGGTACCTAGGCTTGCTTGGCAGCAAAAGCCTCTACCTACTGGGCAATCTCTTCTGCCTAGGAATTTATTTTAAGAATCTTTAAATTTGGAGACAAAGAGATGGTTCTGTAGGTGAAGGCACTTGTATCAAGCCTGACAGCACACACTAAATAAATAAATGTTGAAAAAAAAACCCACAACAAAAAACCCAGTAAAATTGGAATAGTTGTATTTGTAATGCTATCTGTAACTGGACATGTCCTTGAGGAATGAGAAATATAGGAGCTTCCTTAAGTTGGAGAGACGTTCAGAAGGTATGGTTAGCAGTTTGTAGACTGAAGCTAATGAAATGAGAATTGAAAGAGAAAAGAACAGAGAGGCTGAGTATGGTGCTTCTTTAAACACAGTGTGAAACAGCTTCTGGAGTGTCATGATGGGAGCAGGGAGCCAGCACATGTGGCTGGTGAGTCATCATTCTATTTAGTCCTGTTTTCTAACAGGAGGGAATATCTTTACAGTTGTGCTAAATCCCACTCCCCAACAAGTGACAATGGCTAAAATGTTAGCCTGGAGGCAGAAATGTGGAATGGCTAAAATGTAGCTTCCAGCAACATTTTCTGCAACAGAATTCCTCTAGTTAATAAAAGCATTCAGTGTGTGTAATTCTATGGGAACTTGTTAGGGTTTTAATGACACTACTTGTCTATAATAGCCATATGCATAAAGAAGCAAGAACAAACAGTTAAATGCTCTAACAACACTACAAAATGCACTCACTCACCAGGCCCGTAAATATTCATGAGGTAGGCAGTGTAAGCTAGGTGATGTTACTGTTACAAATTTGGTTCTTTAGACTAAAAGTGTTAAATATACTTTGTATTTGGTTGTTGTGTAACTATTTGGGCCTTTACATCCTCAGACACAAAAAAGACATTTCATAATAATCACTGGAGCAAAAAAGATGACATTTCTTAAGTTCTCAAAAGGTGTTTTGTGAAATTTAAATGATTTTTTGTTGTTTCAGAGTTTTTCTCCCAAATTATTCTCGATCCATTGCCTTAATTTCAGCTTATTAGCTTTTTCATACCAGTTCCTTGAAGTCAGTAGAGGAGTAGCAGTGAGTTTGTGTGCTGTGTGTCTTTTACCAGGGACCTGAACCAACAGGGGTGTGCTGATGTGGAACATTCCTTCACTTACTTGCTAAGTACTTTCATTTTCTTTTTAAAAGATAATTTATTTCAGTTTCCACCTTCTAACAAGCTACGACACTATGCATTGCCCCAGTGTTTATATGAACAAAGGGTTTTTAAGAGGAAGGTTTTAGGATACGAAGACCTTTTAGGCTTGATTTTAAACTGAAAATGTAAACTGTTTTTAGTATTAATAAATAAATATAACATGTCTTGTTAGCATTTTTTTTTAAGAATTCATTTACTTTGTGTTATTTTTATAAATTAAGTGAAATTGTGTACTGGATGATTTTGTGTGTCAACTTGACCCAAGCTGGAGTTATCACAGAGAAAGGAGCCTCCCCTAAGGAAATGCCTCTGTGAGATCCAGCTGTAAGGAATTTTCTCAGTTACTGACCAAGGGGGAAGTGACCATTGTGGGTGGTGTCATCCCTGGGCTGGTAGTCCTAGGTTCCATAAGAAAGCAAGCTGAGCAAGCCATGGGAAGCAAGCCAGTAAGCAGCACCCCTCCATGGCCTCTGTGTGCATCAACTCCTGCTTCCAAGTTCCCACCCTGTGTGGGTTCCTGTCCTGACTTCCTTGGGTGATGAAGAGCAATGTGGAAGAATAAGCTGAACAAACCCTTTCTTCCCCAGCTTGCTTCTTGGTCATGATGTTGTGTGCAGGAGTAGAAAGCCTGACTAAGATAAATTGTAATGTTTTTTAAGATTTAAGTGAAGTACCTAATACTTCACATAGAATCAATTATAGAGTTGAACACTGCACTGGAGAGAGGTATATGTAGCAAGGAGAGCAAGCATGCACTACCTGTGAGTGTGTGGTGAAGCCTTAGACCTTCCCCCAATGACCCACAGATGTTGAATGGGTTGTGGAAATCAGCCATTTCAAGGTCCTTTGTAAGTTTGTTTTTGAGATAGCTATTCCTCTTTCAGAAACCTTTCAGAAGTAGACACATTTTGTGTATTTACATTTTAAAGGTAAGGATCCTGAGTTATTGAGTAGTCTAGAGCAGTGGTTCAACTTTCCTAATGCTGCCTCTCCTACAGTTCTTGCTGTGGTGGTGACCTGACCATACAATTACTTTGTTGCTACTTCATAATTGTGTAATTTTACTACTGTTTTGAATTGTAAATATGTGATATGCAAGATAGCTGCTGATATGTGACCCCTGTGAAAGGATCCTTTGGCCTCCAAAAGGGGTTGTGACCCATATGTTGAGAACCACTGATCTAGAGTTTGAGCCCCAAGGTGCAGTCCTTCCAGAAACTGTTCAGGAATATACTGTATTCAGTAAGTGGTTAAATTTTTAATCCAGTTTTAAAGAGAATTTTTTTTTTTTTTTCATTTTTGGTTTTTCAAGACAGGGTGACAGGGTTTCTCTGTATAGTCCTGGGTGTCCTGGAACTCACCCTGTAGACCAGGCTGGCCTCGAACTCAGAAATCTGCCTGCCTCTGCCTCCCAAGTGCCCCAAGTGCTGGGATTAAAGGCATTCGCCACCACTGCCTGGCAAGAGAATTATTCTTAAGCATCCATCCTTTAAAAATAATTACCTAAATTTAGAACTACTAAATTTAGTATCCTAAAAGCATTTTAATGTTGATGATTTTTTTCTATCCCTGCTAACTCAAAGGAATGAGACTGAGACTATAAGATTTATTTAATAAAGCTTTAAAACAACTGGCATAACTGGGCAGTTAATACTCTATTCTAATCTAAACTAATCTGGCTACCTCCCAGCCAGAGTCCCCAGATACTTGCGTTTTAGTATTGGTCTGGCTCTTTGGGTTTCAGGCTTCAGGTGTTTTTTTCAGTGAATCTCTTGCTTATGATGAATCCTCTCATCCTCTCCCTGTCTCTTTCCTCCTGGCTGGCAAAAGTCCAGCCCCATTCTCTCTCTGCCCAGTCATTGGCTGATCAGCTTTTATTGACAAATCAGAGAATAAATGAGAAGCAATGTTTATACAAACTTTAAAACAACAGATACTTTGAATAAGCATTACAATGCCATGTCCTGGTTGCAACAAGATAGGAAGGCAGAGAAATCAGCATTTGAATAATGCAAAGATAATCTTTATACAGTACACAATAACATTATGCCTACAAATGTAAATATGGAATGTATAGAAAGGTTATAGTGATCTATTATAATGCAAGTTAAATGAAAAATTGTATGTGGTTCACTTTAGTATTCTGAGAATAAATATTGGATCTAATGGACATGTTGACAATTGCAGATTAATTTTTAGATAGTTTAGCTAGGAAAATAATTTTATTAGTAGTTAAATGTCAAAAGGAAAGCGACTCTATTTTTGCAATTTGAGTTTGAAAACAAGTTTGTACTACGCATTGAAAAGGAACCCATCATGTGATGAATGTGTGGTGGAGCACACCTGTAACCCCAGCACTGGGGGAGGCAGAAGGGTTAGGAGTACAAGGTCATCCTTGGCTACATAGTGAGTTTAAGACTAGCCTGGGACACCTGAGACCCTATCAATCCTTTACTGTTAGTGACCATACAAAATATAGTAAGATAAATAATCGAATTTAGGAAAAATGAATTTCTTTGGAAAAAGAAAAGTTAACTAGACTCTGAGGCCTTGTTCTGTGGCTCTGAAATAATGATAGTGGAGTTGAAATGAAACTGTTATTGAGTAGTAGGGTTAGATAGATGGCTATATCTGGGGCACATGACGTATTTGGGGCCATTTTATCTAAAAAGCACACAGAGTTCTAATAAAGACATGAACGTTTACTATTCAAAAGTCTTTGCAATTTTGCTTTATAATGAAAGGGTGGTGGCGACAGCAAGTTTTATTGTCTCTAGAACACCTTTAAATGGCAGTCTAATCTGCTGTATAGATTTTGGAAAATTGTCGTTTAAAGCTGAATTCTTTTATCCCTTGACTGTCCTTGTCAGTATGTGTGAATAACTCTGCTCACCTCGTTTCAGGTTCTATTGCAATACTGAAAGCCATTTGTAAAACAAAAGAAGATTGAACTTTTAAAAGGAGATGAGTTTTAAAATTGTTAGGAAGACTGAGAAGAATCAAAAGAATACCTTAGTTTTGCTGTAGACATTTTGGATACAGTAACATTAACAAAATTACTCAGGGACTGTAAGAGAAAAGAAATTGTTGAGAGTAGGAATAAAGGAGGAGAGCCCAGACAAAGATGGGCTGCAGGAACAGCATGAGACCTAAGCTGCGCCCTTGCTGCACTCAGGATTCCAAGTTCTGATCAGACTAGCTGGAGTTAGAGCATGTATTGGACAGTTAGTGTTCTTTTCCTCCCACACAAGACTGAGGTTTTACCTCCTACCAAGAGTTAATTCTCACAAGTGCTTCCTGTCAGTTGGGATTGGAACTTAGATTCTGGAAGGAAAAAAAAATAGTGCTCCCTACAGCGGGAAAGATAAGTAAATGAGAGTGAACATACCGAGCATTCTGTATGCCAGGCACTGTTCATCATATGCCTAGGTTCTTCTTCAGTGTAACCTTCTGCCAGAGAGCAGACATGTTAGGGGTGATGTGTAAAGGCTTACACTGGAGTAGTATTTAGCATGTTCCCTAGATAATATAATCATCAGTCAGTTGGGGGCATTTTCCTCACTCTGAGCTCACTAGCAATTTGTTTCTTCTGCCCTCAACACTTCCATATTCTTTTTTGATTTACTTTCTGTCTTTATGGATTTGTCAACTTTTAGGATTTCACAAAAAATAGAAGCATATAATTTGTGGCCTTTTATGATTGGCTTTCATGGGGGAAGTATTTACTGCTGTGACCTGTGATGTTTGTGATGATGGACAAGTACTGCTTTGTGGATTGGGAATTTTGGAAGAGATTACTCCAGGAATAGATAGAGGCATGTGGGTAAATATTAAGGCCTGGATCCTAATAGCATGTAAGGAGGTCTATGGGTGACAAGTCATTTGGGAAGGACATGCTCACTGATTCTTAGAAAGTGAAGTACTCTTCATTGATACTTTTAATTTTATGAGAGCCTTGTGAACTTAAATCTTAGATTAGAAGTCAATTTCTGTGATCTTATAGTCTATCATTATTGATACGTGTAGGATCAGGATCTAGAATTCAAACGGTAGAAGCATCTCTTATTTATTTATTTATTTATTTATTTATTTATTTAGTTGGTGGTGGGTTCGTTGCTAGGGTAATATAAGTTAGCCTGAGACTAGCTCTGATCATCAAGTTGGCCTCAAATTCAAGAACCTTCTGCTCCAGCTCTTCCATACTAAGTTTCCAGGATGAGCCATTGTTCTTGTCTTACCTGTGTCCTTTTGATCCTAAGTTCCTCCCAGATTCCAAGAATTGAACTTGAAGGAACTTGAATAGTGTTGTCTCTGTTGACTGAGGGTTCAGATTTGCTCTCAATATTCTACCAGGTGTTTTGTGTAAGGTTGAACATTTACTTGGAGGTAGAGAGAAAAAGTGTGGAGTTGTAGAATTAGAAAAGCTTGCTAAGCAGTTGTCATTTATTTTTCCAGTTAATATTTGCTTTGAGTTCTCCTGTGGATTAGCTATGGCGTTCTTACTCTAAAGTTCTTAATTGTGGATTCTACTTTTTGAGTTTGTTTATAGAGTAAAGAGAAAGAAGTGACAGAGTTAAAGCTAGGCTTTTAACAGCAGGTTATATTGGGATTAATCATATTGTAAAATTGTATAGACTAGATCATGCTATGTAAGGATAGAAGCAGGGCTTTCATAGGCTGTCAGCCACTAAGAAATTTAAAAAATGGGTTTCACAGACTCAGTGGGATGAAGAACTCCCATTCTAATGTGCTGTGACCTTGTGTTTGTTGTGTTGTGCTATCTGCTTTAAAGTTGTGAAATGCTGAAAGAAAACTAGTGTCATCTTAGACTCCCTTGCTAACACTCTGTAATGCTGAGGATTGAACCCAAGGTGTGGTTCATATTGTATATATCCACTACCACTGGCATTCATTCTCAGCCTTCCTTCACAAGTTTGATTTGGGACAAGTGGAGCTGGGCTCACAGGCCTATACCACCACTTACATTCTGCCCTTTCTGAATCATCTTCTGTGTTCAGAGTATTAATGTGTTTACTGTTCTTTGGCTTTTATCACAGCTCATTTTGTCCAGTTCATTTTAAAGTGTGATTCATATTCCTTTAAGTGGTTTCATATTTATAATCTATTGGTATTTTCAAGTATGTTATTAGTTAAGAGATGCTTTTGAAAGCAAAAAGGCACAAACTACTGTATTAAGTAAAATAACTTGGTCAACTGCGCTCTGTCTAGTCTTTCTCTTTTTCTTACCCCCTGCTTCCAGAATGCATTCAGGTTTCCTGATTCTTTATCACTGTCATTGTGCTGTTATGTTTCTTCAGTGGTCTTCTTTATATATAGGATACTTTTCTTTTTTAAACCTAACCACTTTCTACATGTTCTTGGAATTTTCATGTTTCTCGTGATTCTTCCTTGTTATAAAACACAAGAGTATTCTTTACTTCATAAAAGCAAGGCTAGTGGCCATTCTTTATCCTAAGGCTCACACATTTTGGGATTGTCTTCTGGTTTTTCATATGAGGAGTTTACATGAGACTGAATGTATGGCTGATTATATATACTGCTCAGCTCAAGGAATGAGAGGATCCAATCCAAATTTTAAAAACTTAGTTGTTTGTTTATTTATTTTGTGTGTTACGGGCATTTTGTCTGCATGTATGTCTATATACCACATGTGAGCCTGGTGCCCTCTGAGGTCCAAAGAGAAGTTGGATCATCTGGTACAAGAGTTAGGAATGCTTGTAAGCTGCCACATGGGTGCTGAGAAGCAAACCCAGGTCACTGGAAGAACAGCCTGTGCTCTTAACTGTTGACTCATCTCTCCAGCACCCTATTATTTTTTTGTTTTAATTTGGTGGGGACTTTATTAACTATTTTACAATTGACTAATCTTAGAGAAATCAAAACAAATTTGTATTCTTATCTGGTAGGCAGCAGATTATCACTTTAAGATTCTGGGGTTAGGCAGTGATTTGTAGAGATTATACTCTTCTGCTTTGTAGGAGTTCCAGACTTGAGAGCAGGACATCCTGTTTGAGGGTTTTGGTTCCTACGGTTTGAGGTTATCTTGTATTAGACAAGTCCTCGAGGTCATATGATGCTTCATTCCGCTTACCCAGCAGAGGAGAAGTGTACCGTTGACCCTCTTCCATTAGCGCAGTGCTTCTCAACCTGTGGGTGGTGACCCTCACAGGATCGAAGATCAGATATCCTGCATGTCAGATATTAATTATGATTCATAACAGTAGCAAGATTACACTTACAAATCTCAGCAAAGATAAGTTTTTGGTTGGAGTCAGCATAACATGAGAAACTGTATTAAAGGATCCATTGCATTAGGCAACTTAATAATAACCTGGACTCTTAAGGTAATGAACATGCTTGTCAGTTTAGGGTGGTTTTTATGCATGTGAGCATTTCTGATTACTGTCTGCAGACCTGTGGACAGTTCAGAAATGTTCCCTTCCAGCAATTACGGGAGTTTTGTTGTAGCCTTGGTTCCCTCCCCACTCCCCCTTATATAATACAGTTTGGATTGGAAGAATAAAATACTGTGTTGTGAAAGGGTATCAGATAGAAACTGCAATATAAGAGTCTCATTTGGGGCTGGAGAGATGGCTCAGCGGTTAAGAGCACTGACTGCTCTTCTAGAGGTCATGAGTTCAATTCCCAGCAACCACATGGTGACTCACAACAATCTGTAATGGGATCTGATGCCCTCTTCTGGTGTGTGAAGACAGCTACAGTATACATGAAATATATATATATATATATATATATATATATATATATTAAAAAGAGTCTCAATTGCCTTATAAAATGGTAAGTTTGACATAATTGTATACATTTAAAACTTACGGTATATATGTGATTTAAGATGGTATAAGGAGTGGACAGAGTGGAAAGAATATGAGGAAAGTAGAATTAGCACAGATAATTGTGTGTGCTGTGTAAATAAATACCGTGCTATCTTGTTTAACCCTTGTAGGAGCCCAGTTAACTTTTTTACAGTCAGAAATTATTAAAAATATAGAGGTAGTTGGTTGTCTGGAGAGGTTGTGAAAGTTTTCAGCCAGAGGCAGTTGGTACATAACCTGAATTTTGCAAGATGAGCAGGGGTGTGGTGGTTGTGTTGAGGACTGGAGGGCAGTCATCAGATGTGCTCAGAACAGGTTAATAGAGGCGAGTGGCATGAGATGAGCCGAGTTCTTAGAAGCTGTCATCAGGTCTACGGCTCCAGAAGCCAGCACAGCATCAGAGCACTAGGAAGGGCTCTTAGCACCACATTAAAGGAACAGTATTGTTTTTTAGAGTTTTTTTAAAAAAAAAAAAAAAAAAAAGAAGAAGAAGAAGAAGCATAGAGAGTGGGAAGTACTTGAAGGTTTAGGTGACAAGGCAAAATCATATTTTAAACAGTTTGTGTTTCTCCTAATATTTATTTTTTGAATGTGTTTGGCATACTCAGTTTTTTGAACTTAGTTTTGGGGCTGACCATCCCAAAATAAATGCTTTTTTTATATTTGAAAATTTTTCTACAGATGTCACAGCAAATTACTTACTAATATTTAGTAAGTTTGCATATGGAATAATACAAACTGTTGTGACTGGCTCTCTAAAGCTTACTTGTAGTTAACAGTAACACATCTGTCTTATAAGTAGCTCTTAGCATGTTGTCAAAGCTCCATTACAATTTCTAATTATTAGAATTTTTATTAATATTCTAATAGTTTTTATTGTTTTAATAGTATAGGTGAATATACTGAATCGATATGTTAAAATGTCACTTTAGTATGACACTCAAATGATAGGAAATGACATATAATTAAAAAAATCATCTCACGTCTATATCCTATTTGCTTTGCTCTTATAGGTGCAATCAAAATTCCTTACGTCATATATTTTAGAAATATTTTGTTTAAATTATCAAATGTATTTCATATGTTCTTATTCTTCTCCTTTGTGTTTATTTTACTTTTATGTAGATATGCCACACTTTGCTTGTTGTTCTGTTGCTTGCTTTGTTCAGCTACCCCAGTATATCCGAAAGTGTTCCAATCAGTACGTAAAAGGGCATAATAGTCACAGTATAAACTGAGTGTATTTTGCTAGTTTCTCTTTGGACATTTTCAGTCTCTTACCATTATAAACAAGGTCACAGAGAAGGTTTTCTTGCATGTTGATTGAAGTGCTATTGATTAGTGGGGTGGCTCCGTGAGTACAGGTGCTTGCTGCCAGACCTGATTACCTTAAACGTCTATCTCTGAGTCCTTATGGTAAAAGAGAGCTTATCTCTGAAGGTTATTCTCCAACCTCCACATGCATGCAGTGGCTTGTGTACACACAGTGAATGAGTAAACTTAAAACGGCAGAGTGTGTGAGTAAAGGTTCTTGCTGTCAAGCATCATGGTCTACTGTTAGCCTTTGGGACCTACATGGTGGAAAAGAGACTCAACTCTTGAAAGTTATCCCCTGACTTGACTTCCATACCTGCATTGTGGTGCACATCTATGCATACATACATGCATTCATACATACATAATGTACATTTTTTTTTTTAAACTGTTGGCATTTGAGTTTGTAGCTTAGTAGTAGAGCACTTGCCTAGCTTGTGGAGAGCCCCATGGTTTGATTCATAGTATAGCAGAAAGAACTATAGATATGTGATCATGATAGTTTCTCTGTGTTACAGCCCTGGCCTTCCTGCAACTTGCTTTGTCAGGCTGGCCCCAAACTCACAGAGATCTGCCTGTCTCTGCCTCTTGAGTGTTGGGATTAAAGGTGTACCCCACCATTGCTCAGCAACTGATTTTGATAGTTTTCAAGGCAGAGATGCTGAATGAACTAAACTTTTGATTATGTATGTATAATGAACTCTCACTTTTTAACAAAAATTGCAGAATACATATTGAGATTAGTGAAATTTTATGAAATTTTTATTTTGCAGATATACAAAACTAGGATATGCTGGAAATACAGAACCACAGTTTATCATCCCATCATGTAAGTATTTCTTTTACTCCATGGATGAGCTGATTTAAAGGTCTTTCCCCATTTCATTATCAAAGTAAAATAAGTCATTAAGCATGCTATTATATCAGAGTCAGGCATTTAGAAACACGATTGCCTCGAAATGGAACCTTATTTCCAACTCTTCTAACTCTTCATTTCAGGTCTTTACCCTCTGCTAAGTGTCTCTTTAAGGAAAACAAAACAAAACCCAGTAGTGAATTGATAATTAAGTAGTTTCTGCTTTGAGGATATCACAGCTACCTGTGTGTGGCTGTAACTGGTTATTAAGTAGCACAACTCTAGTACCTATAATTCAACTAAAGTGATCATCCTTTGGCTGGAGGATACCATTACTGTTTGCAAAACCTATCCTATAGACATCTGATGCAAACGTCAATATTTCACAGTGAAGAGCTAGTGGTCCTTGACTCGTAGCCTCAGTGATATCCTATAAGCATACTATGCTTGTAACATTGTCTTTGGGAACTTTTGTTCTTTTCTGCTTCTGTTAACCTTCTGCTGGTTGCAACAGTTTTAGTAGATTTAGATTGTTAGAGGTATTTTTATTAGTAAAGATGTATATTATCAGCATTATTTTTGTATTTTTGATTTTCATCATCTTAAGGCTGTTTGCATAATTATAATGAGTGAAGATGCTTAACTTGAATTTACAAAATTAAAACTTAATTAGATTACATAGCAGGTTTTTTTTTTTAAACAGTGTTTTTATTTTTATTCATGTGTATATGTGAGTATCTGCCATGTGTGTATAATGGGTACCATATGTGTGTATGAGACACAGGAGATTATCCAATCCTCTAGAGCTAGAGTTATGGCAGTTGTGAATTAATCAGTGTGCTGAGAACTAAATGTGGGTTCTCTGGGTGAACTGTATGCTCTCTTAATCACCAAGCCATCTCCAGCTCTGAAAAGTTCATCATAGATTTTACCTCTGGGAATAGACACAGAATTCTGAAATTATTTAAAGGGATTACTTTTTGTATTTAAGATTGAAATTTAGTAGATCCCCACTGGTTAAAATTAAGTAGAGATGTAAAGAAAGCTTATTTTTAAAAGTTCTTGTTGTAAAATTTCTCCTTTTATTGGTTAGTGTTATTCACCTTTAGTTTCTTGATTATTCATCAAGCTTTATATTGACTTTATAAGATTACAATTTTATTTGTAACTTATAGTGCATATGTTGTTGATTATGGTTGCACAGTTGTGATAACAAGCATGTAGAGGTCAGAATGACTTTCTTACACGTCAGTTCTCTCCTTCCATCATGTGGGTTCTGGGATCGAACTTAGGTCATGAGACTTGGTGGAACAAGCACTTTTTCCTACTGAGCTGTCATTCTGGCAATACAGGGCTCAGCTCAGCTAGGACTGGCAGCAGAGGACTGCAGTTCTTACTACTTGGGAAGCTGAGGGAAGCGGGTTCTAAGTTTAAGACTGACTGGATAACTTAGTGAGTTGTATCTCAAAAGTAAAAAATTTAAAAAGCCTGGGTGTATAGCTTGATGGAAGTATACACCTGATATGCATGAGACCCTAGTAACACACACATCCACATAATTAGAATCAAAATGGATTTAATAGGTTTTGGAACTAGAGCTGAAACAATCCCATACTAATACCTTTTTGGGGTTTTTACTTGAGGCCTTGTCCCTGAGATGAAGCTGAGGTGTTGGTGTATGGAGGGCATTTTGTCTTCTGGCTTTTGTTCATTAGTTGACAGTTTTAAGTGTCCTGGGTCATGCTTATTTGTTGTTTGTAGTAACGCTTTACAACTGAAGAAGGCAAGCTGAAAGTTGTTTCATTTGAAGAGATGAAAATTTTAAAATGTATAATTAACTTACTTCAAAGGTATTGCCATTAAAGAGTCTGCAAAAGTGGGTGATCAAGCCCAGAGGAGGGTGATGAAAGGTGTGGATGACCTAGACTTCTTCATTGGTGATGAAGCAATAGAAAAGCCCACATATGCAACAAAGGTATGTTTCTAAGAGGGCTCCAGTCAGCTGGTGGCCTGTTTCACTCTGTTGTGGACTTGGTGCTCTCTCAAGTTGAGTTTTCTGGTTTTTGCTTTAAATTTTTCAAGACAGGACTCACTTGGAACTGTCTGTGTAGACAAGGCTGGACTTGAACTCAGAGATTTGCCTGCTTCTGCCTTTTGAGTGTTAGGATTAAAGGTGCTTAAAGCCAGGATTAAAACCACACCTGGCTCTGTTCTTAGCTTCCTAACCATAAAAATGTCTCCTTTCCCTTAAGCTTTAATATATTGAAGTGGGTTGATTTTTTTTTTTTTTCTGTTCCCATTGTTCCCATCTCAGGCCCTTGAATAAGAATTGAGTGTTGTTTTGTCTTCACATTGCTACATCTAGAGAGATTTTCTTCTTTGATCAGGTATTCATTTCTTCTAAACCATGTGGGACTATTGTTCTTCCTCTTTCCTTCCTTGCCCTTTCTGTTTCATTATTGAAATAGAGCTTATACAGTAAAGCAAGTGGTCTTCATTGTGCAGCTTAGAGAAATTTTTGTGGCTGATTGCACCAGGTAAGAGCAAATCTTGTAGCACAGGTCTTCCTGTGTCTTTGTTCATAGCCAGTGCTCTAGCCTTCTTGGAAGGTAAACATTGCCAAGCATTCATTTCCTCCGGGCTTTTTTTCCTTTGTAATTTTAAATGAGTAACTATCCTACCATATGTAAAAATAAAATGTTGCAGTTTTGCTTTGTGCTGAAAAGAAAGTAGTAAGAAACAACTTCTCCTCTGGAGATATATTATGAAGTGAGTAAGAGGAAAAGAAAGCAGGATAGGATGTTGTAGGTGCTTGCCACAGAAGTTGTTAGTCTAGTTGGGGATTTAGCAGTCCTTGAGGGATAAATTATTGAGCTGAGTCTGGAGTTAGGCAGGATGTGCAGTCATTTGGCAGAAGCTAGTACATAAGAAGGCTTATGAGGAAGACTGGGAGCAGCAGAGCTTATATGCCTGAATCCAGGAACTTCATGAGAGCCCGTTCCACCCACAGGTACACATGGGTACACTGGATCAACAGTGTCGATAAATTCTGTTTGGACTTGAATTTTGGCTGTGCTTCTTTCTAGCTCTGTGGTATCATTAAATGGCGTAACTTTCTGTAATCTAGTTATTTATCTATACAGTGGAGCTAGTAATACTTCAGGATTGTTGTGGACCTTGTTTAGAGGGTGGGTATAAAGAAATTGTTGTAGTGCTCAAATACTGAAGAGAAATTATTTGAGGGAGGCATATATATTTCTGAAATAAAGATATATGGCAAGGGATGTTTGTGACCTGGGCCAAGGCAGAAGTTCTCAACCTTCCTAATGCTAAGGCCCTTTAACACAGTTTCTCATGTTGTGAAGATTCCCAGCCATATATTTTGTTGCTCCAGTTATGAATGGTAATGTAAATACCTGATATGTAGGATGTCTGATACTCAACCCCCAAAGGGCTCATGATTCACAGACTGAGAACTGATGGACTAAGGTAAATGTTAATAGGGATAAAGAGAATTGAAAGGTGTGCGTGCATGCGTGTTGATTCACATGTGTACATTAAAATATTACAGAAAAATTCAAAGCTAAAAGTAGAGTAAAGGGCTGGGTGTGATGCACACCTTTAACCCCAGCCCTTCAGAGCCGGAGTCAGAGGCAGAGGCAGGATCTTTGTGAGTTTGAGGCCATCCTGGTATATCTAGCAAATACTAGGCCAGTCAGAGCTTCATAGTGAGTCTTTGTCTCAAAACAACAATAAAGTAAATCAATAAAAATAGAGGAAAAATATATTGACCCCACACATGCTTCTCACTCAGCTTTGGCAATTACAAACTTGTAACTAACCTTACTTTGCAGCAATTCCATTCCCCAATTATTTTTTAGTCATTCACTTAAAAGTACTTGCCTGTTAACAACATCTTGTGGTTTTAGTCAGAGTTCATTACATTTCTCTGAGTGTTTTTTAATTGGTAAATGTTTGGGTCATGGTTAAAATAAGGACTTTACACTGGATTTAGTAGTAAAGTCTCATAAGTCTTCTGCCTTATAACTTTCTTTCTATGTATATATCCTTGTTTCTTCATTATTTACTCATGGGGAAAAATCAGCTGTCTATTAAATTTCCTATATCTTGATCTCTTGATTGCATTTTTATTGTACATTTGCCATGACCCACAATTTCTTGTTTATTCTTTTATTGTTGGCATAGAAATCTAAAAATCTAAGTCAGAAGTATGCTGAAGTTTACTTCTTGAGAATATATAGTGTGTTTGAAGAACCTATGAGGCAGCTCAGTATTGCCAGACAGTCACTAGACTGTGCAGGCTTTGGAGCTCGGAAACAAGGTGGATAAGGAAGAGATAAGAGAGGTATCCGTTACTTTTGGGCAGTGAATGCTGTCACCTAGGGGAGTCTCCAGCAGGAGAGAAGCCTAGGAGGTGCACTAATTAGGCTTGAGTGGAGAGGATCAGAGATACACAGCATGGATTATCCAACAAGATGTATGCTGAGGGACCATTTTCAAAGTGTAATGTAATTGGATGAATGTAGCTTTGTGGATGGTAGATCAGGAAAGAGTAACAGACGGGATCCTATTGAGGTTAGGCTGTGACTTAGAGAGGGAGAGATGAAAGGATAAGAGGCAGAGGTAAGAGAAGAGACATTGCTAAATCCTGCTTAGAAAACTGAAAGGGGCACACAACACCGAGAAAGCTGGAGGAGTGCATTCTAGATGGCAAATTGGATGGGTGGGAGCTAGAGAAATGGGTCAGTGGCACAAGTGTGCACAGTTCTTTCATAGGGCCCACTGCTTATAACCACCTG
>JANHMN010000009.1:25567518-25577805 GCA_030674055.1 Rhabdomys pumilio | reverse complement strand
GCAGATCTTCCTGAATTTCCCACCCAAATCCATACCCTTTAATTTCCATCTCATTAGAATATAAACAAGCATCTTGAAAAAAATAAACAAGCCAGCATGGAATAAAAAAACAGGGAACAAAAAGAGCAAAAGCAGGAGCATGTAGACACAAGAACATATTATTTTCGTATATGTGTAGGTCTGGTTTTACTCCCTACAGTTTTCTTCTAGTCTTTGTGTCTTTCTACCTATAAATTTAGTGCCTTTTAAATTATTTTACAAATTACTTCTGCTTTAGAAATTGCCTATAAAGTTCAGAATGATCTAATATTGTCTTTAAAATATCACTCAATTCAATAGACTGAGCCTCCACTGAATACTCCAGAAAACAGGGAATATACTGCTGAAATAATGTTTGAGTCCTTCAATGTTCCAGGCTTGTACATTGCTGTGCAGGTACGTGACTTGTGCTTACTTAAGCTTGACTTTTCCATTTTATCTAGGCTTTATTTTCTCCTAAACCATGCATATCTCTTCCCAGAAAGCTTTAACATAATTCAAACCATACCATGCTCTCCTGAGGTGATAATTTAGATGCAGTAGTGCTTGTGCTTTGCCTGACTTCCTCAGTGCTTCTCGTTCACTCGTTTACTTCTGTTCCTTTCTTTGATGTGCAATAGTCAGTAAGATTTCTGTCACCTGGTATATTAATATATACATAATCTAGTTTGGGATCCTAATTGTTTATAATAGATGTGTAGAAAATGATCACAAGACAGTTTTTACCAGAAAAGTATATTTCTAAATGAAATCTCAAAATTTTCTTCTTTTTGTTTTCTTTTAATATTGCGTGAAACTCTTCATTGTAAAACCTATAAAAAATATTGTGTGGTGTAAGCAGTCATTGTATTATTGAAATGATTTTTTTGTTGTTGTTGTTAAAATAGGGTGATGAGCCATGGCTGCCATCTCAGGAGTCTAAAGCCAAATGATTGCTGGATGACTTTTTTTTTTAAAGGAGAATGGTGGACTAAATACCTCTTGGTTCCTTTTAGTATTACATCGCAAGAGGGCAAAATCAGTTTTATCATCTCTTTTTAATTACTACTTGTGTATTTTGATTTTAAGAAATTAGCTTTTTAAAAAAATATATTCAATTTACAAAAGTTATATTGCCACTCTGGAAAGAGTTATTTTGCATTAAGCATGATGAAATTCTTGGTAGGAAAAATGGTATTGTGTGTTATTGGTTTTCTAGTTAATTCACAGTGTCTGTAAGTGTGTAAGACCTTTTCAGTTAAGGTACTTGGATAGTGCTAACTGCAGATTGCGTTTAGAACTTTGGAGTTTGAGTTCGTAAGAGTAACGCTTGCTGCTCATGTGGATGATGGGCCATCCTCGTAGTCTGTGGTCATCTGTGGTAGTCTGTGTAATGCTCATGTTGCTGATGGGCCATCCTCGTAGTTTGTGGTCGTCTGGGTAATGAGACTTAAGTTTGGTAAGGCAGTGCTGCGCATGTTACATACATGTTGTGTCCCTCTTGCTTGTGGCTCTAGGAAGAGAGTGCTCCTTTTTAACTCTGAGCTTTCTAAGTATGGTTATGCAATAAGAGGCCCATGAAGTGTAGAAAGCATGTAGTGTCAGTACAGGTTACTTCTATAGACTTCCACCTCTAGGAACTCTTTAACAGTTTATTTTTGTCTGTCTTACCTTTTAGGCTGTTCTTGCCTTAGCTGCATCCTGGACCTCAAGACAAGTAGGAGAGCGGACGCTGACGGGTACAGTAATAGACAGTGGAGACGGAGTCACTCATGTCATTCCTGTGGTGAGTACAACAGAAAATCGCCAAAGAGAATGGGAAGCAGTACACCTGGAGGGAAATGGTAGGGACTGATGAGGTCTTTACAAGACTCGAAGCTCTTCCTAGACTACCAGCATGGGCTGCAGAAGGAGCTTGAAGATCTTAAGAGCATCAACAGTGCTGAGAGGAGGCAAATGACAGCTCCCTTATCATGCTATGCCCCCAAATCATAGTTATGTTTGTCAAGTGTGAGAACGGTGTTGTGGACCTCGCACAGTACATAAGGCATGATCAGATTTGACTTAAAAAGACCTAGGAAAGTGGCAGAATAAATAATGTGTGCTGACAGCCTAATAGTAGATGAAGAATCCTGGCACCATGGGTCATGGACATGAGGAGGAGATGAGAACACACAGGAAGGAAGGTTTAGTGAGCTCAAGTAGCACATGGCAGCTTCCAAGTATGGGGTGCATTGTATCTGCCAGCTACAGGCTTTCTGTATGGATAGTTTGCCTGTCCAGCAACTTCATAGAAATGGAATTATATACTCTGGTCTTTGTGACAGACTGTGTTCACTTGCACTTACAGTTTTGAAATTGTTCATATTATAGTATATATTCTTCTTTATATTGTCAAATCCTAGTTTACTGTGTGGATATATCCCCTTTTGTTTAGCCTTTGGGTGTCTTTCATATCTTATTAGGATGTGCCTAGCATTTAATGGCTTTGGGCAATGTACTTGGTAGCTCTTTTCCTTTGTAGTATCTAAAAAATTGTTAGGGGTTGCTGAAGAATTGGTGGATAAGAGTTTGTAAGTGAAGACCTGTGTTCAGATCTCTAGTCCCCACATGAAAAGCAGGTCATAGCTGTGCCTAATCACAACAGTGGGGAGCAGAGACATAGTGTAGTTTCAAGAACTCAGTGGCCTAGATAAAAACAGCGAGTTTCTGGTTTAGTCAGAGGCACTATCTCCAGGCAATAGTAGATGAAGAATCCTGCGGCAGCCTTTTAGATGCTGGGATTTTAGGTATCTTGTTACATTTTGCTAAGAAATGGATCTTAATTTTTTTTAATTAATTAATTTTTAGAAATATAATTTTAAAAAATTTCATACAGTAGTTGTTGGAGAATGCCTGGGCATATGAGTGGAGTTGGTTCTCTCCTTCCACCTTATATAGGTTGTAGGGATTAAACTCTGGGTTTCAGGACTCAAAGCAAGTACTTTCCACACTAAGCATCTTACCATCTTGGGAATGTAAATTTGACACCTTTCCTCTTGTATGTAGGCTGAAGGATATGTTATCGGCAGCTGTATTAAACACATTCCAATCGCAGGAAGAGATATAACATACTTTATTCAGCAACTGCTGCGAGACCGAGAAGTAGGAATCCCTCCTGAACAGTCCTTGGAAACTGCGAAGGCAGTGAAGGTAAGCCACACATTGTGGGTCAGCTGGGGATTAGTCACATGCTTAACCTGAGATGGCAAGGAATGCTCCTTATCGAAATCCTCTCATCAGAGTAATTCCTCTAAGTCGTTTTCTCTGTATTCCTCACAAATAAATGGTTGATGATCACTCGCTCTTTGCATAGCCTATCAGTTCTCTCAAGTTGAGAGGGCTAGCATATGAGTGTTTAAATAGACACTTTTGTGATTACTCCTTTTATTAAAAGTAGAGATTTATTTTACCCAGAAATTATTATATCTCAGTGTACTCTGAAGCCCTTATTTTAATCCTTATCGTTTGCTGTTACTAAAATTGTTTTGATGGAATTGGCTTGTTGAGCTCTGCAGTATAGATGCAGGATATTACTTGAGTGATGTGGAACATGACAGAAACTGATGGGTATATGAGGTATTTGATTAGGTTTTGACAGTATATGCTCTTTTTTATATCATTTTTGTCATGCATACAGACAAAATATTTTCCTTATTCTTTTTGTATTGCTTTTAGACTTCCGTTATTTATCAACAAAGCTGAATTTTTTTGGTATTTCTCATGCTTTGAATATGTAAAAGTGGCTTTGCAAAAATAACTCACATTTATTTGCATCTCTTTTTATGACATTTGTGGAGATGTCTTTTTTCTTTCAAGTTTAGGCATGAAGATGCCTTGACTACTTCCTGTATATTAAAGAAACTACTAAATGGTTTCCTGAACTTTATCTCAAGTTGGTAACCTAAAAAGTAAATACATGGAGCCAGGCTCACACCTTTAGTCCAAGCACCTGGTAGCAAAGACAGGTAGAGCTCTGAATTAGAGGACAGCTTAGTTTACATAGCAAGTTCTAGGATAGCCAACACTAGAGAGAGAGTGTCTGTCTCATAAAAACAAAACCAAAAAAAAAAAAAAAAAAAAAACCAACAAAAACCCCTCCAAACTACTAAAAATGTAAAAATTAATATTAACACTATTATTTATTTGCGAAATCTATGGCATTAAAACAAAGCAAACAAAAGGCCACTGAGAATTTAGATTTATTCCAAGGAGGTCTGCTCAGGCTGAAGATCTTAAAAACACCCTTCTCTTAATGAAATTTCCACCTCCAAGATTTGGAGATAGATGTGTGTGGTAGTTTGTAGATGCTCGACCCAGGGAGTGGCACAATTAGGAGGTGTGGCCTTGTTGGAGTAGGTGTGTCACTGTGGGTGTGGGCTGTAAGACCCTCATCCTAGCTGACTAGAAGCCAGTATTCTGCTAGACGCCTTCTAGGTGAAGGTGTAGAACTCTCAGTTCCTCCTGCACCATGCCTGCCTGGATGCCTCTATGTTCCCTCCTTGATGATAATGGACTGAACCTCGACCTGTAAGCTAGGTCCAATTAAATATTGTCTTTATAAGACTTGCCTTGCTCATGGTGTCTGTTCACAGCAGTAAAACTGTTAACTAAGACAGAAATGGAACTAGGGACTAGGGTATTGCTGTGATAGGCCTGACTATGCTTTTGTTTGGAGGAATGTGGATTTTGGGACAGTGGAAAGCAGTAGAATGCTTTAAATGGAGCTTAGTGGTCCATCCTAGTAGGAATATGGAAGACTTTTGTTACTGAGGGTGATTTGAATTGTGCAGACCTGGCCCAGGAGATTTCAGTGGGGAAGAATTTCAATATGTGGCCTAGAGACTATTTTTGTGGTAATTTGGTGAAGAATGTGACTGTGTTTGGCCCCTGTCTGAAGAGTCTACCTGAGGCCAAGGTGAAGAGACATTAATTCTATCAACAAAGGAAATCTCAAAAAAGCCCAGCAGAGACTTTGTTTTCTGGTTAAATCTCCTGAAGTGCATTTTGAACAGGGGTACCATTGGAAGGGAAAATGTAAAATATATGGCTCAAGTATTAAAGGGGCACCAGGAAGTGAAATGGAGCTGAATCCTATGTTCTCGGACATAACAGTTGAAAGGATTTTGGGGCAAGATCCCATCCAGCTAAATTTAGATCTAGGCATGGTTGTACACATCTTTAATCCCAGAAGACAAAGACAAAGATCTCTGAGTGCAAGACCAGCCTGGAACAAAGCAGGTTCTATGTGAAGAAGAGCTTAAATCTTGGCATGATGGTACAGGCCTTTAATTCCAGCATTACAGGAGGCAGAGCCATGCAGATCTTTGAGTTCAAGGTCAGTCTACAGAGCAAGTTCCAGGAAAGCCAGGTTTAGGCAGAGAGGGAGTTGAAAAACTGAAAGCTGGTAATAGAATAAGGGGAGCCATGTTCCAGCCCCAGAAAGCAGCAGAACACAGCAGCTTCAGCCATATGGCTCAGACTTTTGAGAAAAATATAAGGGACTACTAGGACAATTGATGCTGGTTAGCTGGAGCTAAGAAATTAGTGGTGATTAAGAAGAGACCAGCATTACTGAGGTGAAATCCGGGAAGTGTTTTCTGAGAGCACAAAGAAGCTGTGTTCCAGAGATAGCCAAGGTTGTACCTTGTGCTGCAGCTGGACTTGGTAATATGTAAGAGTCACCCAGATGGTACTGTTTTGAAGGTATGAAGGGGTCATGAAGAGCAGCTGAGGCTTGGCACTGTGAGAGACCATGAAAGGCCGTTGGTAAAGGTGCAGCCTCAGTTGCAGTTGATGGCCCAGGACTGAAGGGGTCATGCAAAGGAGTTGAAGCCTGGCATCATGAAGAGAGAGCCCATTGGTGAAGCCTAGTTGCAGTGGAAGACCCCAGTGTATTGGAGATGCCAGTAACATGGAATGATCACGAAGAACAGCAGCAGCAGTGGAGTGGATCAACCTGAGCTTAGAGTGCTACAGAGGGCAGAGCTGGAGAAGTGATGGCAGCTCTTTGGAGGAGTTTAGGAGATCATGTGTGGATCCCACATTGAAACAAACTGTAACATTGAAGTTACCTTGGAGACTCCAAGATGTTCAAGATGCTAGAGCTGTGGCTATCTGCTGATGAAAGCTACAAGCAGGTGGTGGAACCAGCCCAGGAGAAAGAAATCTGTGCAGTCAACAAAGATGAAAAGGGTGTTGGAGATTGGAAGACCTTTTTGACATCAGACACGGAGATACAGAATTTGGAGTTTGCCCAGCTGGTTTCCTGTCTTGTTTTGGGGATTACAGTAAAGTGACTGGGCAAATCTCAGAAAAGACCTTGAACTTTGGACTTTTATCATGTTGAGACTGCTACAGACTATGGGGGCTTTGGAAGTTGAACTAAATGTACTTTTTATTATGCTGTGTGTAGGTGTGGCTCCCATAGACTCATGTGTTTGAACAGCCCTATAGGGGCCAGGAGTGGAATGTGGTGGCTTGTATATGCTTGGCCCAGGGAGTGGCACTGTTAGGAGGTATAGCCTTGTTGGAGTAAGTGTGTCACTGTAGGTGTGGGCTTTAAGACCCTCATCCTATCTTCCTGGAAGTCAGTATTCTGCTAGCAGCCTTCAGATGAAGATGTAGAACTCTCAGCTCCACCTGCACCATGCCTACCTGGATGCTGTCATGTTCCTGCTTTGATAATAATGAACTGAACCTCTGAACCTGTAAGCCAGCCCCAGTTAAATCTTGTCCTTTATAAGACTTGCCTTGCTCATGGTGTCTGTTCACAGCAGTAAACTCTGACTAAAGACTGTGTGTGAGATAATGAGATTGTCCTTTTTTTCATAGAAGCCTTCCTTTTGGCAGGGGGATTGAAACAGGGTCTCACTATGTAGCCCTGGCTGGCCTCCAAATCACAGAAGATCCTCCTGCCTCTGCCTCTTCAGTGCTCTAGATTAAAGGTGTGCAACACTGTAATGCCACATCATGACAGCCTTTCATAATTTTTTTTGTTATCTGTGCTAATAATTGTGGCTACTTTGAAAAGAGTCCTTGGTGTTCAGAATTACTGGACATTGTGCATATTACTCAAAATTTGATAGAGGATAGAAGCAGTGGGACACAGTCAGGTAATCATGGGTATTAATTCAGTCTTTGAGGCAAGAGCAGAGTAGCTTACAGTTTTGTATTTCTTTCTTCACTCATTACCTTGATCAGAATTAGCTTTGTTCTAAATGAGTATAAAGGATCTATGTTAATTTGTGTTGCTATAGGTATTCTTTTTATATTTGTGCTTTTTGATTTTTTTCCTTTCTAGAAACATTCTATTCTGTTACTGAGATAGTAGATGTTGAAGACTTTAGTGCGTATTATTGTAATATTAAAATAGTTAGGGCCAAGTCTAGTCTTTCAGATTTTAGTTGTGTTGATAGATGGGATCAGAAATTATGTATGGATGAACCATTTAATTGTACCACACAATATGATATTTTAGTAGTATAATTTCACCTATCAAAATTACTTAATTATATCTTTTTCATTTCATTGTTTGACTGATACACTATGCGCTATCTTTTTTTTAAAAAACTTTACCTAAAACAAGAGAAAAAATACTTTTATTTATTTGCGTTTAAGGAACGCTACAGTTATGTCTGCCCAGATTTAGTAAAAGAATTCAACAAGTATGATACTGATGGGTCAAAGTGGATCAAACAGTACACCGGGGTCAACGCCATCTCCAAGAAAGAGTTCTCCATTGATGTTGGCTACGAGCGATTCCTGGGACCCGAGATCTTTTTCCATCCAGAGGTAATGCTTGCGAGTTGGTATTTTGTTTGTTTTGTTTGGGTCAAAATGGGTCACTTTGAAATTTGCAACAGAAAATCAGAAGAAATTTGGAGAGAATCACTCTCAGAAACTTTCTTCAGTGTCCTAAAGCACCATAGTGAATGATTTCTACCCCACCCCCACCAGAGAAGAGGCTTCTATTAAAGCATCCTTATCTGTGCATATCCCACTTCTTTAATCTTTATGCTCTTGGGGAGAGCTGGGGTCCTGAAGAGCAAGGCAGAGAGTAGTAGCCTTTCAAGTTTGTAACAGCTTAAACCCTGGGAAAGATTCCAGAATGCCCGTGTCTCTACTGTAAAATGACTGTGTGCAGACTTCAGTTACCATCGTATCTAGTAAGAATAGTCTATGGAGTTGAAGGAACATAAAAACTCTCATAAAATAATAAAATAGATGCTTTTGGGAATCCTTAATAATGAATTCTTCAGGTGACTGGATATTAGGAGTCTGACTAGAATTTAATGTTCAGTACCTGCTGTGCTTATTCAGCATCAAGGACAGTTATTGTCGGGAACTGCTTTGTCTTTTCTATTTTTCTTTTTTTTTTAACACTTAGTATTGGCTATGACTTTCATGGTCTCGGATTAAGTATTGACTATCGAAAGCTGAAAGATTATAAGAAAAGTAGTTTAGTTGCTTTAACAGATGGACATATCTGTTGAGTTTATAGAGACAGCCAAGTCTGCTTGGGAGAGTCAGGAAACTTCTCAGAGGGATTGACAAATGAAGTCAGCACAACAGTTGGGTGGGTAACTATCTTACATGCTAGAGAATTCATACTGTGTGGAAATGTCACATGAAAATGTATATGATATGATGCATGGTTTTGTATCAGAACAGTGATTTGAATTGGGTTGGGTTGGAAGCAGATGAGTTTGTAGTTTTTCAGGTGAATAAATGTGTGTCATGGAGAAAGGAGGAGAAACAAGATAGGGGTTTTATGATTTAGTAAATACTTAGATGTGATAGGGCTAAGAATATGAGGAATCTGTAACTTGTGTAACTTAGATTCTGTCAAAGGAAATGTGGGATGGCAGTCAAAGTAATGAGACCAGAGCAAATGAGTCTCTGGAAACTTCAGCCCAGCTGTGTATGATGCTGCAGTTCGGTAACCTTGTCACTCTAGAAACTAAGGCACAAGAATCTAGAGTTTGAGGCCAGTCTTAGGCTCCACAGTGTGACCTTTTGTCCCTCCAAAACCAAACCAAACAGCAGAACTAGAGTTCTAGGGATTTGCAGCCTCGATTCACGCCCTTCCTCCACCTCCCACCCCCAAACTCACATCAAGTTTTAGGTATTTTTGAATTGACTATGGAAGATAACTTCCTCTTCTCTTCTGCTCTTGTCCCTTCGTGTTCCCTTTGTACCCTGATAACTTTTTCAGCATGAGAGTCAAATTCAGTCAGTCCTTCTGTCTGCTTGAGTTATGTACCTACGTATAGTTCATTTAGGGGACTTCCGCCCGCCCCCCCCCCCCCCCCCCCATGCTTTCATTACTTTAAGGGAGGATAAAAATAGCTCAGAAAGCTGTTTTCTGAAGAATAGTCTATTCTTAAAAAATCATTAAGCAGAAGTCTTGATGAGGAGAAAGCATTTGATGGGCTCCTATGGAGAATTGGGGTTGACTGTGGGACTGTGTGCCCTTGTCTCCTCCTGCCTGGATTTCTAAGCTCCCAGTTGGCGTTAGTTCTTTGTGGGAAAGGTTCGTTTTTATAGAACAATGTCATTCTTGTTTGAAGTCACTGGTGACTTAAGTATAAGGAGGGTCTGCACATTCTCAATGGCCTTATCTTTGGTTGTTTCTGTGTTTTAGATTTTTTTTCAATTAAAAACTTTCTTTACCAGTGGTTTTAATTTGATGAGAGAAAATTAGATGAATGTATTTAGTTAGTTCACTGTAGTTTCCCAGAATAGAGCTTTCTCGTGTGTGTGTGTGTGTGTGTGTGTGTGTGTGTGTGTGTGTGTTGTAGAAAGTGTGTTACTTCCCAAGTAAATATTTGAGATTCCTTCTGTGTTCTAGTTATCCTGTCAATTGAAGTATTCACTCATTTTTTCTAATTTGGACTAGATGAATGATTGAACGTTTAACCTATCCAAGACTTGAATACTGACAATAAAATGAAAGATGAGAGAATTTACTTTTGTTTTTATTAAAAGATTTATTTTTTATAATATATTTGATTATAATTCTTTATCCTCCCCTAACTTCACAGCTCCTTTCCCCAGCTCCCTACCGGCCCAACTGTCTGTCTCTGTTTCTTCTTTCAAAAGAAAAAAAAAAAAAAGCAAGACCAGTAATACAAAAAGTATACAACAGTGCATGAAGTCTGGAGTCAAAGTCAGTTTGTGCTGGCCTCCTGTGCTGGCCTATACCCTGCCCTGTACCCAGTGGCCTCC
>JANHMN010000009.1:25540837-25567508 GCA_030674055.1 Rhabdomys pumilio | reverse complement strand
AGTGGCCTCCTGTGTTGGCCTATACCCTGCCCTGTACCCAGTGGCCTAGCTGATTTTCCCAGTAGATAGCAGCTACGGCAGAGTTTGTTACTACTAAGGGTTGAGAATTTATGTAACCTCCTCAGTTTTGCAGTTTGTCTAGCTTGGGTCTGTGAACGTCATGGTCTTGTGTGTGCTGCACAGTCTCTCTAGGTTTTATGTGTGTATCATTCCTATCGGGTCTGGGAGACACTGTTTCCTTGGAGTAGGTCAGCACCTCTGGCTCCTATTCTTTCAGCCTTCTCTTTTTCCCAGAATTCCCTGAGTCTTGAGGGTGGGGTGTGATTCAGACATCCTGTTGAAAGTTTATTTTTGAACAACTAAGTTCACTACAAATACTAGAACTGGTTATTTTAGAAGGAATGTATTTAGAATTTTGTTTTAAAGAAAAAATTCAAAGCCGTTTTATACTTTAAATTTATGAATATATTTCTACTATAAGACAGATATGGGGTGTTGTATTCATTTGATATATTCAGTTTACCTGAATAATTCTCCTCTAATAGCCTCTTACAACATTCTCAGCAACTGTGTGCTGCTGAGACCTGACCAGAGACCAGTTAGACTAATACCTAAAAGGAAGCTGAAGGAAGGGCCGAGGACTAGTTTTGGGGAGCCACTGTTGAGTTTATTAATTTTTTGAGGAACTTGTACTATTTTATTTTTAATCTATCGAATGGTGTTTTATTGTTCTTTATAAAATATTCATTGCTTCTTTGTATTAATCTGATTTTCATTTTTCTTAATTACATTATTTTATATGTATATGGATGTTTTGCCTGCATGCATGTCTATGTACCACTTCCCTGCTTTGTGTCCATGGAAAACAGAAGAGGGCATTGATCACCCAGACCTGGAGTCGTGGATGGTCGTGGGCTGCCATGCATGTGGGTCCTGGGGTTCCTCTGGACCAGTGCTCTTAACTGCTGAGCTGTCTCTGCAGCTCCAAATACTTAACAGGTTTAAATTTATGGTTATGGATGTGTGTGTACACTTGGGTGCAGGAATCTGCCAAGGCCAGAGTTGGATCTTCTGCAGGTTAAGTCTTCCTGGAGCTAGTTAAAGGCAGTTGTGAGCTTCCCAACACAGGGGCTGGGAACTGAACTCATGTCCTCTGCAAGAGCAACACACTCCTTTAACCACTAGCCACTATTCTGATTTTCATTTGGAGATGCTGCATTGCAGTGGATAGGCCCAAGTAAACTCCATTTTTTTCTGTGTCAGAATTTCCATGGTGGATACAGAGTATAGGATCATGGAGAGTTTTGTAAAGTTCTGTTTTTGTGCGTTCCTGATTAAAAACTAAAAACTGGAAGTTGTATGCACACCTACAATCCCACCACTCAGTAGGTTAAGGTAGAAGGATTACTGAAAATTCTAGGCCAGCCTAAGCTTCATAGCAAGAATGTGGGTCAGTAAAATCAGCCGTGAGGAGGGCACGTGCTGTGCAAAGGATGCAGACAGAGCTGCGACGTGCACGGCCCTGCTCTGGCTTGTTGCTCACAGTATGGCAGATAACATGAGGAAGATTATGGGAAAGATTAACAATATATGCACAGGAATGTGTGTGTGTGTGACTGTTTTAGGTAAATACTAGAGAGGACAAAGGGAGGGCAATGAAGAGACTTTACTAATCTGCTGCCTTCACAGTGGAAAGGTTTTGTAGAAAGCAATGCAGTAAAAAAGATTGTTCTGTCAAATTGTCATTTTCTTTCTAGATTTGGGAAAATTAAGTTTTGCTTTAAAAAAAGAAAAAAACAAAACAACAAGAAAACCATAAAACCACTGCCAGGTTCTGAAGTTAAAGTATTATCCTGGGCTTATTAAAGCATAATGCTTTGAGAACTAAGGAATCTTCAGTGTTGGCAGTCTAAAGCACCCAAAGATTGTATGCAGTCACAAATGCCATCATGGACAGTAAAGTCTCAGGTTCTGTTTTGGTTTCTGTCACAGTTAGCCTGCCTCTGCATGTGAGCTTGTCTTTCAGTGACATCCAGAGCTAGCCAAGCTGAGCTCTGTAGTTTGTTTCCCTATAATGCAGTGTTGGCGTTTGCTTCCCAGGTAAAACATGGGGCCTGTGTGTTTGCTTTTGGGCATCACAGATAGAAATGGCTTTATTTTGGCTGTGATGTAGCATATTAATACATCACTGACTCTTTATCTTCATCTGTTGATAAAGTTCTTGAGAATATTATAAAGTACTGAATACTGAACAATTGCTCCTAAGGGAAGAGAAAGGTTAGGTTTCTGTCAGTTCCTCGTCATGTTTCCATCATCCTGTCTGCATATCTCTGGTCTACATGTTCATCTGTTTGAACTAATTGCCATTCATACCGCTACCTAACTGGCACTTTGTTGTTAAGACACACAGCCAGACTTCTTCCTAAACACATGTGGACTCCACATCAGTTTGTGCCTTAGATGGTGAGCTAAACATCAGGATCACCAGTCATAGCAGGAAAAATACTAACCCTAAATGACCGAAAAGGACATGTGTTTATAGTTTGACAGCTAAAAAGACATAGTACCACCTGTTCAGCTTCAACCAGTAGTGTACACACTTGAATTAAAAGTGCTGCTGCCCTGTGTATGTGGAAATAGTGTCACCTCTTCACATGAGAGTTGTAAGTTAGTTTGCAGATACAGAATCTAATGGCAGGGTGTATGGCAACTTACTGCTGGACCGTTGGTGGTTATTTTCACCTTTTTATAGATTTTACTTTATGTGTGTGTGTGTTTTGTAAGCATGCATGACTGTGTACCACGGCCTGTGGAGGTCAGAAGAGGGCATTGGATCCCCTAGAACTGGAAGTAAAGGAGGGAGCCAGCATGTATGTTTTGGAAACAGACCCAGGTCCTCTGCAAGAGCAACAGGTGCTTCATATTGTTGAGCCGTCTCTCTAGCATATTTCCACTGTGGTGAAGTTTTACATAAAGTATGTAGATTAGAGTTCCCTTTGGGAACTTTTGAAGAAGAGCCAATGGTGTGTGGCTCTTTGAATCTTTGTTGGCTGTTGCCAGATTGTTTTCCAATGGTAATTTGATGTTCAGGTATTCTCTTAGCTGTGTGCAGAAGTTCTTACTAGGATGACTGTTGTCTCATAGTGCAGGCATTGCTTCCTTGTTTTAATTGAACCTCACTTGACTTCTGTCCTCCGTAGCTTTAGTGTGTTGACCACCAGGGTCCTTTCACTCCTGAGCTGGAATGTTACTGACCTGAACATTACACTAACAGAATGTTAACTTGACAATCCTACATCTCATGTTTCAGTTTGCTAATCCAGACTTTACACAACCTATCTCAGAAGTTGTAGACGAAGTCATTCAGAATTGCCCCATTGATGTCCGGCGTCCTCTTTACAAGGTTAGTGTTCACAGCAGAGACTGGACTTTAACTTTTCTTTTCATAATATTTAATAGCATATTTTAAAAGCCTTTATTCTTGTTCATTGTTGAATATTAGAAAATTGTGTCTTAGCAAGGACACAATCGAATTCTTGTGTATTTGTCTCTAGATTGTTTCTCTTTTAAAATAAAGGTCATAATTTTTTTTTTTCTACCAATACAGAACATTGTCCTCTCTGGTGGTTCAACCATGTTCAGGGACTTTGGACGTCGTTTGCAAAGAGATTTGAAGAGAACTGTAGATGCCAGGCTGAAGTTAAGCGAGGAGCTGAGTGGTGGTAGATTGAAGGTTGGTTTTCTCAACTATTGACAGAGAATTGTTATTGAAGTCTGGACAGGAATGTTTGCCAACTTCTCACTTAGGAGCATTAAAACAACGATACCAGATATTCTGCTGGAAGGTGGCTGCTGTCTCTAGAATCATGGATGCAGTTTGTTGTTTGGTACTTTGATCTGTTTTGAGCTCTGTTGAGTAATGACAAAACTTTACAGCTCAGGCAGACTGCTTATGCAATAGGTTTTTATGTTTGCTTTCCTCCTCAACCACCCAATTCTCCTGACATACACATAGCTCTCCACTGTGTGAAAGGCTGACTTGTGTTTCACCGACATAGTTTTAAATCTGTGTAGCAGGGCCTAGTGAGATGCCTGTGCATACCCAGTGACTTGAGTTTGATCCCTGGAATCCATGGAAAGGTGAAAGGAGAGAACTAACTCTCAGTGTTCTCCTCTGACCTCCTCAAGCACACCATCACACACACACACACACACACACACACACACACACACACACAAGTAACTTCTAAAGAAAAGTTTAAATTCTGTGTTTGGGGGAATTCATACATTGATTATACACACAAAGTGGGGCTGTTAACCTGAGATATATTTTACAAGTTGATTTAAGAAAGATCTTTCAAGCCAAAGAAAAACAGTAAAATTAAAAACAAAAGAAAACAACAAAAAAAAAACCAATGGTATATTATTCAGTCAAAGAACATATGCTCCTCCTCTTCTTCCTTCTCCTCCTCTTTTTTTAATAATTTGGGATGGTGTGTGTGTGTATGTACATACATGCGCCTGTGTGCATGTTTGTACATATGTTGAGATCAAAGGATAACTTGAGTGAGTTGGTTTGATCCTTTTATTATGTTGATCCTTTGGGTAAATTCAGATTGATAACAAATGCCTTTTACCACTGAGCTGTCTTGATGGCTTCACATGTTCCAGTTAAGGAACTCTAGGAAGCTTTGGTTTGCTCAGTATTTCCTAACCTGAACATTTTTGAAGAATACAGGCTGTTTATTTTCTGTACTTTGTCTTGGTGTGGGTCTGTTTGGTGTTCCTTGTGGGTGGATGTAGTTTGTGCTTTGGCGATCACATCACAGAAGCGGTATCATGTCAGATTTATTGCGTTTTGTCAGAGGATGCATGATATGAACTGTCCCACCTGTTAACTTTAACCACTTGGTAGAGTGCTTCCTGCCAGCTTTCTCCTGTGTGTAGCTGTTAACTTTGCATCCCATGTGTAGGAACTTAGAGGAGCCGTCAGGCCGTTGAGATGTTCTGTTCTTCATCACACTTTTTTCCCCCAACAGTTTTAGCACTCATTGTCCTTTTCTGGAAATAGTTGTGGCTGAGGTAGTTGCCAAAAGTATAGTTAGTTTGTTTCTGTCTGCCCTGGTTTTGCCCCATGTATACCTCCTTTAATGTATTTGATTTGTATGTTTAGTATTTAATTATACATGGTTTATGGAGTACAGTGTGATAATTCATTACATGTGTGCAAGTTGTAAGATCAAAGCAAGATAATAGCATTTCTGATCTTTAAACACGTGTTATTGTGTATGGAGCCTCTCACATCCTGTGTGGTAGTGCAGATAACTGCTCAGCTGTGTATGCTGAGAAGTGTGGTCATCTCCATCCGGTTCTATCCTGCTTCCTCACTGGTCCACGTCCACTCTAGATATTCTAATCTCAGTTTCTGAGTCGTGTCACTTGCACTTTATAATTATTATTTCCGTGTATGTGCATTTAAGCTTAATTGATAGAGAAATTGGTACTTGAATTTACTGTTGAAATGATGTTATTGTGTCACTTTTTAGCCCAAGCCTATTGATGTACAAGTCATTACACACCACATGCAGCGGTATGCAGTCTGGTTTGGAGGGTCAATGCTGGCTTCCACGGTGCGTAAAGTTACCTGTAAACTTTTATGTTTTGATTGAAGAAAATTGTGTGTGGAAAATTGTGTGTAGTGTTTTTGGGTGTGTGTGTGTGTGTGTGTGTGTGTGTGTGTGTGTGTGTGTGTGTTTATATGTATACACACACGTACATACTTATATTTGGAAGTTATTTCACTTTATTGTTCTTTTTACCTTTTCCTTAGTAGATATTCTATACTTCAGAGTGAGCTTACTATACTATATTTTCACATTTATTATAGGGAAAATTTTTTTAAATGTGTAGAAATAATACTCACCAGAAAGTTATTGGTGTTTCTGTTTAAATATCTAAAAATATCAAGGAGAATGTTAGGTTTCATTGCATAGGAAGTATAGTGTTTGAAAAAGAATAAAGAGAATTATTCTAGAATCCTCTCTCCAGACCAAAACATGCTCCCTTAGAATGTGTTCTAATATAATTAGTATAGTAAATATCTGTGCTGTTGTATTAGGGCATGGGCTATTGAAGAATTTTTTATATGAGCTACTAGATTTGCAACGTTGTATATAAAACCATTTGAAACAAGTAAAGATTGTTTTCTGTCTTCATTTAGTCAGCAGCAGCTGTGCTGTGTTTGCCCTTTAGAATGTAGTCATGCACCAGGTAAAAAGGGTGGGCATGGGTGTGCTTAGAGTGTGACCCTGCTTCTGCTTCCTTAGGCTCTTGCTGTACTTCAGATGCTTGTTCCAATCTAAATCTAGATTTCCCAAGTGGAAAAGTCCAGTGGAACAGACTACATGTTAGAACCCCGCAGAGACAGGTGTCAAATGGTGGGATATGAATTAATGGCCCTAGGGTTCCTGAAGATATATCTATCATAGATTTTAATCTTGGTTTCTAGAGTTCTGAGCTTTGTCCTAAAGCCATGAATCGACTGATACATATTGTATTTTTAACACCCGTTTTAAAGTCTGTCTTTCACAGACTATTGGAAAATAGAATTTGACCTCTAAAACGCATTGCTCTGTTCTGTTTTCAGCCCGAGTTCTACCAAGTATGCCACACCAAAAAGGATTATGAAGAGATTGGACCTAGCATTTGTCGTCACAATCCAGTGTTTGGAGTCATGTCCTAAAGTTGACTTCTTGTTTATTGGGGTTAGGGAGATGGAAATGAGATAATCTTTCTGATGACCTGTTTTTGTCTGAATGGATGGTTCTGAGGTTTTTAACCAAACATGATCATACAGGAATATTTAATGAGTGTGTCAACATGCAGATGTAGAAGAGAGCCAAGGCGATTGTTTTCCTTTAGGTTGAATATTTGAATCTTATGTGTATCAAAAAAGAAATGGGTTTTAGTTCTTCCTGTGCCCTGATATTTTGTATATTGTTGACTTCCCCAGTGTGCTGGGCTCTGTGGGTGTGTAGAGAGCTCTGTAATGCCTGATTGGCACTGCTGAGTGAGCAGGGCCGAAGCTTGTTTATATTTCATACTTTTTTATACTTTGAGGAAAAAAGTCAAAGAAAAACTGTAGTATTTGGAGGGAAACAATGTGACCAAGGAAAAGATGAATTCAACAAGCAGCCTCACGGGACTTGGCGCACACTCTGGGTTCCAGTTATCTCGAGCTGCTCCACCCCTCCCCAGCCCAACGGTTCTCTCTGCAAACGCTTGGATCTAAGAAGCTAGTCTCCTGGGTTAGCCGATGCCTGCCCTGCTTTCTGGTTACTTACATTCTGTTTCTTGCTTTAAAAGAAAGACAAGACTGTTGGACCAGTATTGCAATTCTGTAGAGTCGTTTCTTATTAAAACAATAATGTGATTACCAAATTTGGCATATTTAAGGCCTAATGCCATTCTAATAAAGGCAAAAATTTCTTTTTACTACTTGTTTCAGGCTCTTTGATCTCTTTATAAGTTAACTAATACGTCTATTTTCTTCAAATTCTGCAGTAGCTCTTTAAAAGCACAGCGGTTGGATAGCAAGCTGACTTTTTTATGTGCTCTGTACAAATAATTGTGAACTTTTACTATGTTGAGTGCTTTCATTTTGATAACTGGATCTCCGTTTGATATTTCATTTGTATAACTCATTTGCAGTCTGGATTTTTTTTAGTGCCAGTCCCTGACATATCATGAAAAGTTGGTTTTCTTTGCATTTTCAAATATCTGGATCATGAAGAAACGTGATGACAATAAATTAAAATTGAATTATCCTTCCTGATGGTTTTTCTTCGTGCAGTGGAGTTCAACTGGCTGGCTATTGTTTGATGGGATTTGTGTTTCTGAAGAGACAGTGGCATTTGTTTTAAGTCTCTGGCATGTGTGTGGTAGAGAATGTCTTGTGAACATAAGATTTTCCAGTTATTTATAGAACAGCAAATGTTAATCTTGTAACACTTAAAACAGCACTGTTGGGAATAGCACCATAATACATAAAACACAATAGAATTTTTCATGCCTTCATTACATGCCCACCTTTGTGGTCTGCTAAGTCTTTGGAGACAGACATGGGGACTGAACCTTGATTCTTACGTAGAGCATATCAGGATACTTATAATTTTATTATTTACCTTTAAGAAGTTGGATCATGAGCTTGATGAGCTTGTTCCAAAAGCATTAGAGTAAGTTTCTTCCTCACCCTTGGCCTCTGGTGTGATCATTTCAGGCCCAATAAGATGTAGTCAACGTAGAAGAATGAGCTGCAAGGCTGCAGAGGATTCTCGGTGCCCCAAGCTCTTGTCTTCTTGCACCCATACTGGTGGCCACCAGCCTGCAACCCCAGTTCTAGGGAACATGCCACCCTTTCTTGGCCTTTGAAGGCAACAGGCAGAACACATGCAGTGGTATACATATAATACTTCCAGACAAGCTAATCACATATTAACAAACACAACTTTACAATTACATATGCTCTCTTTGGCAGGGGAGAGGGAATGGTAATCTAGAATAGCAAGTTTAAAAATCATGTCCTCTTAACTCTTTATGATAAAACGTGTCATAAACTAGGAGGCCTAGGCTTGTTGGAGAACACAGGAAGACCTGGGCTGTGCTGTGTTTCCCAGGATGCATTTTGCTCTGTGTCTGGAGTAGTAAGCTGAATGTGTGGTTGATGTTTATCTTGTGCGTCTGTATGAGCACCTGTACCTGTGTGCATGCAGGAATGCCAGGAGGCTTAGGTACCCCCTGAGCACTTGGCACCTCTTCCTTCTGAACGGGGTCTCTCCCTGAACCTGGGACCCAAGTTCTCTTTCTTACTGGGCTGGAAGCCAACAAGCCCTCCAGTTCTCCCTCCACTTTGCCTTTTTGAAGGTGGGGTTACAGATGTACCAGCGTTTCCATGGGTGCTTTTACTTACCAAATCTTACCAGCTCCCACAGACATATTTTGACTCCCTACTTTGGTCCAAGCTTTGTGCATGAAGACTAGGAAGCATTTTGACCTCGGCTTAGAGGCTGTAAGTAGAACAGTTACCTCTGATGTATCACTTTCGAGCTTTTTTTTTTTTTTTTTTTTTTTAATTCACTGGGTTATATCTGTTCTTAAATAGGTTATGTATTTGGTACTTTATGTACTTAAAAATACCCCTTAAAATTTATCCCTTTTCAAGACTATCAGATACAGATCGGCTCTTGTCTTCATTCCATTCCCTGTTAAAGTAAAATACCCTGAAAAATAGAAGGAAGGGTGTATTTGGCTCACGGTTCCCTGGCTCTGTTGCAGGGATGTCAAGGTGGAAGGTAGGAGCCTGAAGAAGCTGGCCACACCCTGTCCAGTCAGAACCGAAGGCATGTGCTCACGCATGCGCTCACGCATGCGTGCTTCACAGGCTTTAGCCCCGGTGATTTTGAATTGTATCGTGGTGGCGAACGCTGAACCACCACAGCTCTTTGGTTCACATTTGATCTGACCAACACTCTCTTTTTGTACTTACGTCCCATAAAATAGAAGATGGCCCTGCTTGGGGGCACTGTAAACAAGAGTAAATGGATTTAAATGCTTTTGTCTTATCTGTGTAGGAAATTACTCGGTAAGCCCGTTCCTCTTTCATCCAACCGTTAGGATTCTGGCACTCTTTATTTTTCGTCTTTGTGTATATATAATGTATACAAGCTTGTGTGTGTCTGGGAGTGCCTGTGCTAGGGTCTGTGTGTGCATCATGGAGGTCAGAGGACAACCTTAGATGTTGGTCCTCACTCTTCACCTTGTTTGAGAGTATTTTATGCGTTGCCGCTCCGGGCTAGTTCAAGAGCTTTTTCCAGGGACTCTTCTGTCTCTTGTTTCTCACCACTCCAAGTGAGCGTTCACGGTACTGATATTACTGCATCTGGCTTTATGTGCTCTAGGGATTCAAAATTGTCCTCGAGTTTGATGGCAAACGCCCTTACTGCATTGTCTCTGTGGCTTGGATTTTGTTTTTTTACAATGGGGTAGCTCCTTGTCTTCAACTCATTTCACAAAGAAATTACTTTTTCCACAATGTGTGCCAGGAGGTAGGACTGGCAGCTATAGCTGCTGAGCTTAGTCCTCCCATCTGCCAGCTGCTGAGCTTAGTCTTCCTAATCTGCCAGCTGCTGAGCTTAGTTCCCCTCTCTGCCAGCTGCTGAGCTTAGTCCTCCCTCTGCCAGCTGCTGAGCTTATTCCTCCCTTTGCCAGCTGCTGCTGTTCCCTGTGCTGCAAACCAAAAGCATGTAAAGTCATTTACCAGAATAATGTCTCTTATATGAAGAATATATAATTTCAGAGAAAATGGAAAGGTTCCTTAGGCTCTTATCATACACAGTGAGATTTATTGGTTAGCATTTGGAATGTTTAAGGTGACAAACACTTTTCCAGATGCTAGACACAAAATAGTGAACAAAGCAATGTGGTTTTTCCACCTGCAATTTAAAGATTGTTAAGAATTTTCATCTCTTTCATATGTGTGTGTATTATATATGTATATACTTTGTGTGTGTGTGTGCCTATGAAAGCCAGAAGAGGTGTCAAAGCCCCTGTGGCTGGTGTTAAAGATGGCTTTTAAGTTGTATGACATGGTGCTAGGAACCAAACTGCTCCTCTGTAAGACCTGTGCATTTTAACTGCTGAGCCATCTCTCCAGCCCAAGCACATTTTCTATTTGGGACTATCAAGCTAGTAAAGGCTTTTGCTGTCAAGCCTGGTGACCTAAATTTTAAGCCCTGGTTTGAAGAAGACAACCAACTCGTGTAAGTGGTCCTCTGACTTCATGTACACCGTGGCTCAAACATACACATAATTTTTAGAAGAATGTTTTCATCTACTGTTTGATAAGTACTATATACTCTGCTCACAAAATCCTATCCTACCCAGAATTATGATGTACACATTACAGTGTTGTGCCTGAGTTCTGTGAATAGCTGTCTCTTGTGCTCTCTGTTCTGGTTTAGACCCCTCCAGACCAACACAAACAACCCCATGCAGTGTGTTAATATTAAAACGTTTTGTTTGTTCTGAGATACAAAGGGCCTTTGCTTAAGGGGGCACTGCGGGGTTAAGCATGGGATTCCTCACAACACTTTCTTTCTGTTTTCTATAGTGACTGTGATTGTTTAATGCTGACATACTAGAGCTGAAATGTCTGAATACACATTTAAGCAAAAAAAAAATATTGAGTAGGAAACAAAAAAAAATATGATTAGAATTAGACGAAACAGAAAAGGCCCTCATTACCCCATTCACACCGAGACAAAACCGGAAGGATGCTGGTTTGAAAGTGTTTTCCATAAATGAGATTTACAGAGAAAGCCGCATGTGTAGCTGTTTGTTTTCTTTTGGGGGTGGGGGTTAAAAAAAATCACTCTTGTCGGGGTTGAGAAGGCTCAGTGGTCGTGTGTGTGAGAGTGTGATGGTCTTAATTTGATCTCCAGAACCCGAATTAACAAGAAAGAGCTGCTTTTGGGGTGTGTCTGTCCACTCATCTCCCCACATTAAGACAAGAGCAGAGCATAGGTCAACTAGCTGGAGGACTGACTCAGCAAAGCTACATGAGCACGAGACACCCTCCCTCATAACCAGGCAGAAGGGAAGAGCTAAGCCCCCAGAGTTCTCCACATATGCAATACGTAATTTTCAAAAAATAATTAAAAGAAAATTCACCTTTGTATAAGGAATGAGTCTGCTGAGTGAATTCCTAATGTAAGCCTGGTGAACGCTAGTTCCACTTGGGGAAACACCCTGCCTTCATCTGGCATAGAGAGGGCTTGTGGCAGCTCTCTAACCTTGAGTTTCCTGGGCGTGATGTACTTGCTTTGAAGCCATTGAAACATTGTTACTTCTGTCTTGTAATTAGGTTCAGCCTCTCACCCCCACTAAAAGAGCAGAAGGAGCTCTTCAATGCTGAGTCATCTCTCCAGTCCCTTAACTAAACCTGCAAAAATACTTAAAGGAGTCATTCGCATTAATATTCACTATTTTTAAAAAGTATTTAATAATTGCACATGTGAGATCAATAAACAAGGTTGTTGTTTTTTTTTTTTTCCTATTTTGGTACTTCTGAATTTAACATTAAATATACTGGTGTGTGTATATATGTAGCATAACACACATGTGTACACACACACACACACACACATATTTGCTTTCCCTATCCTATAATTTTCCACATTGACTGGTTTTGTGTGTAGGCACTTTTCTCCTGCAAAAGAATACCTGCCACTTAATTTTGTCTTGGTCTTGGCCAGCGTTGGGCATAGGGCAGACAGAGGTTGAATAAATACTTCCTACGGTGGCCCCAAGAAGCATTTGCTTTAGTTATTTCCCTGCACTGTCTCCAAGCTTGGATGGTAACAGATGGTGTGTGGTACCCTTTTCGTTGAAATCCCACCTCTGCTAAAACACACATCACCCTTAGGCAACGAGGCCCTGTACAATCAAGCACTTTATAGCTCTGCTGTCTGCAGTCACTGGAATGTCAATGGATAGATACGTTCATCCTGATGTGTGCTAAGTGCTTATGAGTCTCCATGGGTAGCATCCTCATAGATGGATTACAGGAGGCTGTAAACTATCAGCTTACACCCCAAGGAAACACAGGGTGTCATCTGCAGTTGAAAATGTACAAAAGTGAATAAGCCATCATTCATCCCAACTTAATTTGTTTTCCAAACTTCGGCATGTTTACATTTGGTTTTCACTGTGAAAAAAAAAATCCATTGATTATCAATTAACAAGGTTTCAGGGGTGGGCTCAGTAGGTAAGTGTTTGCCATGCAAGTCTGAAGACCCAACTTTGATCCTCAGTACACAAGTAAAAGCTGGGCACTGCAGTGCATGCTTGTAACCCCAGCTTGAGGGAGGCAGAGACAGAATGACCCCAAGGGTTTGCTAGTCAGCCTGTGTAGCCAGTGAACTCCAGATTCAATGAGAGATTTATTTATTTTTTTTAAATAGTATGGGCAAGATGTCTCAGCAAGATATCTCAGCAGGTAAAGTCCCAGGCTGAACAAGCTTGAGGACTTATATTCAATCTTTAAACCCACAAAAAAACTGCCCTCTGACCTCCACATGACCTCCACATGTGCACTGTGGCATACACGTCCCAACCCTAGCATAGTAGATTACCAAGCTTTGGGGCAAATGCCTTTACCCACTGAGTTTAGCCCAAGGGAAACATTTAAAACGTTCCAGTTGCACCATGGTTGGAGAGACAGGTGGATCAGGGCAGGCTGTGCAGATGAGCCAGGAGTAATGTTTCAGTAGTCATCAGCATCCCGGAGAGAACAGCCAGGAAAACAGCCACCCACTGCTGCCTGGGTGAGGGACTGTGCACAGAATTGTGAGCAAAAATATTAGTCACAAAACAAAACAGAACAGAAACATCACAAATTCAGCAGCAGCAGAAAGGCTGCCCAGGGCAAAGGTGAACACAAGCAGGCAAGCCTTCCAGACCTGCTCACTAGAGCCTGGGGCACAAAGAGATCGAAGATGTACAAAAAGCCCAATACACAAAACATAAGAGACAAATGTTAACTGGGTGGCAGTCAGTATCTGATTGGGGGATTCCACTAGAAAGTGGATCCCACCCAGGGCCAGTGAGATGGCTCAGCCTGCAAACTTGATGACCAAAGTCGGCAACCTAAATTCAATCCCCGAGATCCACAGGGTGGAAGGCAAATACTGATTCCTGCAAGTTGTCCTCTGATCTCCACCGATGCACCCCTCCCCCAGTAAGCAAAGGAAATGTGATAATAATGATAATAATAACTATTCACACTTATTTTATAATTGGTTATGTAAATACATAAATAAATGATATTATTATAGAGTAGAGCCCCATGCTGAAACCCTCTTCAGCAGGAAGGACATATGTACTTTGTACTTGTTTGAATTACTGAGACTGGCAGCCCATCCCCAACCTGCAGACATGCCTAAAAAAGGAAGAAATACTGAAGCCCAACCTGGAAGAAATTCTGCTGAAGTTAAAAGTTTTGTGCATGGTTGTATATGTGTGTACGTATGTACGTGTGTGTGTGTGTGTGTGTGTGTGTGTGTGTGTGTGTATTTACCTATGCTTGAATGTGGAGGTCAAGAGCCAATTAAAGTAACTCTGCTCTCCACCAGGAATTATTTTCAAAGCCAGGGTCCCCCTCTGTAACCTATGTAGCTGGCCTGGAACTTGTCATGTTAACCAGGCTGGCCTCCTGCTTCTGCTTCTTGAGTGTTGGAATTAAAGACTTGCATAACAATGCTTAGCAAAAATGTACCCCAGACTGGCCTCAAACTTGTGATCCCCCTGCCTCCACCTCTTCAGCATACCCTACCAGCACCACCACAAGTGAGTCCACCATAATTTTTGAGTCAGAGGCTCTTGTTGTACCAGGGCTCACCATTTTGGCTAGAATAGTTGGCCAGCCAAGCCTGCAGCTGCCTCCTCAGTCCTCATGGCCAATGTTGGTGTTAACAGACACATGCTGCCACATCTGCTGTGTCATGTGGGTTCTGAGGGTCTGTCCTCACGTTTCCATAGCATGTGATGTGTGCCCACTGAGCTGTCTCTGAGGCCCCATACTGTCTTATTTCTACTCACTTATTTTTAAATTTAAACCTTTAGAACTGGGGAGGCAGCTCTTTAGGCAGAGTGTGGGCCCAGTATGTACAAGGCCCTGAGATTGATCCCCAGCAGCCCACTGACTGGGATGGTGGTGCTGGCTTTTTTATGACTGTCTTTTCTCTCCACTCCTATGACCATAACGTTTTCTCATTTCTCACACCTCTCACCTCTCTTACACATTTCATTTTCTCCTAGTTTACTACTTAATTATTAATTTCTTTAGCTTAAGAAACCCTGCAAAGCTCATTTTAAAGACTGATTTTGTGTTTTTATTCATGTGTATGCGTGCGTGAGCTTGTCACGTGGGTACATGTGCCCGTGGAGGCCAGAAGAAATTGTCGGATCCCTCTAGATCGTGGGCTTTCAGTCTTCCTAACACTGGAACCCTTTAATACAGTTCCTCATGTTATGGTGACCTGCAACCATAAAACTATTTGGATTGCTGCTTCAAGACTGTAATTTTGCTACTGTTATGGATTGTAATGTAAGTATTTTTAGAGACAGAGGGTTACCATAGGGGTTGAGGGACCCACAGGCTGAGAACCACTGCTCTAGAGCTAGTGCTATAAGTAGTTTTATGGAGCTAGTATATTATTATATGTATATATTTATTACTAGCATTTATAATACTATATATTGTATTATATATATATTATATTATATTATTATATGTAGTTGTGAGCTGCCTGACATGGTTGGGTGCTGGGAACCAAACTTAGGTCCTCTGGAAGTGCAAGCAAGTGTTCTTAAGCCCTGAGTCATCTCCTTAGCTCCAAACTTCCCTTTTTACAACCAGCCTTCTGAGCCTTACTGAGGACACAGGGGAAGCACCTGGGTGTCTTCTACTGCAAGATAATGCCAGCACTGCCATCAAGTCATGGAGTCTGTTACTGCAGTCAGCTTTCCTTCCCAAGTGATAGTGAGATCATGAACTCAGATGAAGATAACTCACCAAGAGGATAATGTAAGATAAAATTAAGTTCGAGGAAGCATCCACCACAGACACAAGAAACATAGCTGCAAGTAGACATGGCCAGAGAAGAGCCACGAGTCTCCAGGACACATCATGGTTGAGATGGCTAAAATAGAAAGCGAAGATTTTAGTAAGTGGAAATGTCAATTCACCCATCAGGATAAACTCATCGTGGGCTGGTGATTTTGCTCTGCAAGTAAAGGCAATGGCTGACCATGCAAGCCTAAGGGGAGAACCAACTCTTGAAAATTGTCCTCTGATCTCCACATGCATGGCATTGGGTATGCACACACACACCACAACACACACACACCACACACACACACACACACACGCAAACACACACCATGAAAGTATACATGCACAAATGAAAAAAACTTAAAGCATATCAGAATAGCATGAGATTTCTTATTAGGACCTGAAAGGACAAGAAAGCATGGAATGATACATTATAAGCACGAAGATAAATAATCCCACTGAAAACTGCTACATGATCCAGCTATATGACTCCTGATGATACCTCCAAAGAAATCTAAGCTTCTACACAGATGCCTACACGTCTGAGGTTAGTTCAGCACTGCTCACAACATCGAGATCATGGAACAAGCTTAAATGCGCATCAACAGATGAGTGAATAAAGAAAATCTGGTGTCTGCACACGATGGCGTTGTATGCACTCACAAAGAGCAGAGTGACTTCATTGAAGGAGAATTAATAAGACCGGAGATGATCATGTCAAACAATAAAAGCCAGACTCAGAAAGACAAGTGTGTGTCCTCCCCAAATCCTATTGTAAAGCTAAAGAAGCCTGGCTCCCCTAGAGAAACCCATACCACGCTCTCATGTGTATCTTCTCTTCCCAAGTGACTTCTTTCTCTAACACTCGTGTTTAAAATCTATCTATGTAATGCCCTTCCCTCTTTTATGTTGTCTTGTCCTGAATTTGTTTTCTGTGTCTAAAACCAAGGATGCAAAGGAAGCTGGAGAGACAGTTCAAAGTATACTCTTCTCTGCTGCTCTTATGCAGGGTCCAAGTTCGATTCCCAGCACTTACATCAACTTGTTTATAACTTGCATGCGGCTTCACCGCCACCAACACTCTGGTGCACAGAACCGCACACAGACCCACACACATACACATAAATTCAAAAGAAATTCTAAAAAGATAAAAAACAAGGCTTCCTGTTTAATTTGAGTCAAAGTCCCTGAAAGGTTAAGGGAGGGAAAGCTGGTAACATGCTTGCCACAGGTATTAGTTACTTTCTATTCCCGTGATAAAACACTGTGACCAAAGCAGCTCATAGAAGAGAAAGTTTATTTGTATTTACTGTTCCAGAGCCTTAGAGTCCGTGATGGGGTGCGGGGTGAGGGGTGAGGTGAAGGCAGGGTGGCGGGAGCAGGTAGCTGAGAGCTCACATCCTTACCACAGAGAGTGAACTAGAAATGGCTCTCAGTAGAGGATGCCTTTATTCAGGCAGGGACTGGATGTGCGGGAACGGGGTGGTAAAGGGGTGGGAGTAATACCCCCTTGAAAAGGGTCCCTTTTCCTTTTCAAGAGGGGGAGGAGAGGGGGTCCTGGGAGAAGGGGATGATATTGGGATACAAAGTAAATAAGCAAATAAAATTAAAAAAAAAATAGATTGTCCTCGGTGACCTTTCTTCAAGGCCACTCCTTAAAGCCTTCTCAAACAGCGCCACCAACTGGAGAACTGGAGATCGAATATTTAAGTTCCTTTGACTGTGGGGATGTTCATTCAAACCACCATGCCTCACAAGCCTATTGATTTGAGTTTGATCCCTGGAACCTATGTAAAGGCGGAAGGAGATAGCTGACTCCATAAAGATGTCCTCTAATTCCACACGCACGCCGTGGCGTGGGTCCTGATGCTCCGCCGCAATAATAATAAATGCTAAAAAAAAATGGCTCGTGGGATGGCTCAGTGGGTAAGGGTGCTTGCTACCAAGGCTGTGATCGCTGCTTTAGCTGTCAACTTGAATACATCTGGAGGGAACGAAAACCTCAAAATGATTGGGCACACCTTTGAGAGACTTTTGCTTAACTAAATCATTTGAAGTGGGAAGACCCACCTCTACCCTGGATCTTTGTGGTAGAAGACACATCTTTAATCCAAATCTTTCAAGACTGGAAGACAGACGTTCAACCTGGGCCACACCTTCTGATGGACCTATATAAAGATGGAGAAGAAGGAAGCCTAGTTCTTTGCCTGCTTGCCCTCACTAGCGAGTCTCCTGACATTAGAGCCTACTTCTTTGAGATTCCAGCATCTACTGAAGACCAACTGAGACATCCAGTCTCATAGACTGAATAACTACTAGATTCTTGGACTTGCCATTCATAGATAGTCATTGTTGGACTAGCTAGACCATAGCCTGTAAGTCATTCTAATAAAGCCCTGTGTGTGTGTGTGTGTGTGTGTGTGTGCGTGTGCGTGTGCGTGTGCGTGTGCGTGTGTGTGCAATGTAATTTGTTTTTCATGTCAAAACTAAAGGTCCAAAGGAGAATGGAGAGGTAGTCTGTCTATCTATCTATCTATCTATCTATCTATCTATCTACCTACCTATCTATCTATAATATGTGTCACATATATAATATATATCATCTCTCATATATATCTCATATATATTATTATATACAATTGAGTTCTGCCTGATAGAATAATATAGTCCATAAACATACATATATATATTATATAATTTTTGTTACTCTAGAGAACCCCCACTAACACAACGACTGACCACCTGATTCGTATTCCTGGGACCCAGGTAGAAGGAGAGAACTGACTCCTGCAAAGTTATCCTCTGACCTCTACTCACACCCTGAGATATACATGCACACAAAAATAAACAAAAATATACTTTAAAAACGATGAAGGAACCCCTTAAGCTACTGTGGGCGACAGCATGAGGTTGTGTTTCTGTCCCTGCCACCCCCAACCAAGGGCTATAAGCCAGGAGACAACCTGTAACCATGACACTGCTTTTGTAGCAACTGGCAGCAAGCCCCAGGTTAGGAAGCAAACTAAGCCATGCTAACAAGAGACACTGGGAAAGCTTCTTTGATCAGATTAATTTGGGACCAAACAAGGCATTAACAATTAAGATCAGCATTGGCTGGATTGTTTGGGAAGGGGAGACTGGGAAATGCCAGGCTTTGAATCCAGCCGTGTTCTTGTTTGCATTCATTTTCAGAATTAATCTTTAGTGCAGAAGGAGCTCCCAGCAGATCACATTGGCTTCACTGTCAGCGGGATGCTTGCAAGCATACTGTGCTAGAATTAGGCCATGACTTTTGGAGGCATAACAGCTGGGAGGACTGGAACTGGGGTGTTTTTGTTGCCTGTATTCCAAGGATCCAGTGGTGTTCAGGATGGTTGGAATTACTAGAAATCAATCCCCCTCCCTCTCCCTCTGTCTCTGGGTTTCTTTTATCTTTTATTTATTTTTGGCAATTTCATGTCTATATACAACTTATTTTAAACACAGACATCTTCAGCTTCCCCTACCACTCTGATATTCCTCCCCACAAAGTACCCTCATCCTCACCTCCGTGTCCTCTCCTTTTTACATTTTCTGATAGCCCCTGAATCCACTTAAGTGCTGCCTGATGGAATAGTGACTGGTCTTGTTGGCTTAGTCTTGTGCTGGTAATTAACAACTAGACATAGGTGTCTGCATAGCTCTTAAAAAGACACTGCAATCCTTGAGAACATTCGAAACTGTTCAAGGGTTTCTAGGACCTGTGCTACAGGAGCTACTTCCGAGAGGAAGACTGGAAGCTGGAAGGTAGCCTCCCCCCCCCACACACACACACCAGCAAACACTTCCAGAACACCTATGCAGAAGAGGGAGCTCCAGACCCCGAAGGTGACATTTAAAGAAAGGTGACCTATTTTATATCAAGGAGACTGATAGTGTGAGGGTGTCCAGCGTCAGCTTTAGGCTTATCTGAGAATGATCTCCTATTTATACTGTCTTTCCATGGTGTTGTAATGTGTGGGAATGAATGGCCTTAAGTGGCATGATATAGATAGGGGGGCAGAAACTTGGGATGGGTGAAGAGGACCCTGGGGTTGATTTGGGTTACCCATTCACATTATTGAACCTTTATTTTTATATGATTGTGTGTGTGTGTGTGTGTGTGTGTAAGGTCAGAAGATGACTTGAGGAGTCAGTTCTTCCTTCCATCGAGTGGGTCTCAGGGATTGAACTCAAGTCACCAGGCTTAGCAACAGGTACCTTTACCCATGGTGCCATTTAACTTTCCATGCTCTCTTGTAAAAAATTTGAGAGAGAGTCTCACTGTGCAGCCCTGGCTAGTCTAAAGCTTTACTTTGTAGACAAGACTATCTTAGAACTCTCATGGATCTACCTGCTTTTGCCTTTAGTATATTGGGATTAAAGATATATGCTACCAATTAAGAATATTTATTTATGTATATGTTTATTGTGTGTGGTGTATGTATGTTTATGGTGTGGTGGTTGTGTGTCTGCATGTGTGTTAGGTATGTGTATACCACAACACACATGTGGGAGTCAGTCAGTTCTCTCCCTTTAGCATGTGGATTCCAGGAACTGAATTCAGTTTGCTAGGCTTGGTGACAAGTGTCTTCTACTGTCCAGTCTTTTCATATGAAGATGAGATTTGCTTTCCTAGCACACACGAAGCCATGGATTCCATCTCTGTGCCACATCAACTGGAACCTGATGGTATGTATATGATGTTACGATGTACAACAACATGATGGTGTGTACCTGTAATCCCATCACTTGATGGGTGGAGGCAGGAGGACTAGGGGTTCGACCTTATCCTCATGCTGGCAAGATGGCTCAGCAGATAAAGGCACTTTCTGTGCACGCCTGAGTTTACTCCCTGGAACACACAGCAGAAGGAGAGAACAGATTCCCTCAGTGTCTTCTGACTTTTTGTGCTCTGTGGCATATGTGCATTCTCTCAACCCACAAGCACACACACTAATAATAATAATAAATAAATCCAATTCAATTAATCAAGGTCATCCTTGGCTGCATAGTGAGTTCAAGGCCATCCTGAGATACAAGAGAGCCTGTCTTAAGATGATTAAGAAAACAAAAGCAAAGATAACAAGATGAGACTGAAGCCCATGCTGTCCATGGAGAAGCTCACCCAGGTGTCAGGCAGGTACCAGGATGAGTAGTTTCTAGGAGGAGAGAAGATCTAGCCCTTACTTGGCTCGCTGCTGAGACACTAGGAGTGTTCAAGTCCTACAGTCCCATGTTCACAGCATGGTGTTTTGATTCCGTCTGACAAATGGGGAAGCTGAGGCAGAAGACTCAAAGTGGAGTTTGGTGGGCAAGGCTTTGTTCAAGGTGTCCCATGATAGTCACTTTTACATGGCTGTGACAAATCACCACGACCAAAGGAGGTTGTCTTAGTCACTGTCCTACTTCTAAGAAGAGACTCCATGCCCATTCAGCTTTTATTAAAAAAAAGCATTTAACTGGGGATTGCTTAGTTTCAGAGGTTTAGTCAATTTTCATTCACCATGTCAGGAAGCATGGCAGCACACAGAGAGACATGGTGCTGGAGAAGTAGCTGGGAGTTCTACATTCAGATCTGCAAGCATCAGGAAGAGAGAGAGAGAAAGAGAGAGAGAGAGAGAGAGAGAGAGAGAGAGAGGAAGAAGGAGGAGAAGGAGAAGGAAGGAGAAGGAGAAGGAGAAGAAGGAGAAGGAAGGAGAAGGAGAAGGAGAAGAAGGAGAAAAGGAGAAAAGGAGAAAGAGAAGAGAGAGAGAGAGAGAGAGAGAGAGAGAGAGAGAGAGAGAGAGAGAGAGAGAGACTGGGCCTGGCTTGGGATTTTGAAGCCTACTCCCTTTGTGGAGGTGTGTTATTTCCTCCAACAAGGCCACACCTACTTCAGCAAGGCCACACCTACTTCAGCAAGGCCAGACTTCCTAATCCCTCTCAAGTAGTTCAACTCCCTGATAACCAAGCATTCAATAGGACCCTCTGGCGGCCATTCTAATTCAAACCACCACACACCTTACGGAAGTAAAAGTTTACTTTAGCTTGTCATTTCAGAGGAAAAGCCTCACAACCCTTCCCCATGACACCTTTCCTCCAACAAGGCCACACCTAGTCATTCTCAAGCAGTTCCCATTGTTGGGGGCCAAATATTCAAACATATGGGCCTATGGGAGACGTTCTAATTCAAACCACCATCTCTTCCTTGACAGTGTGGGGTGCTTCCTCACTGTTTCTCTGAATGACATTCCTTCTTCTACAGGTGCGCGTGCACACACGCATACACACACATGAGTGCACATGCACACACATGCACGGGTACACACACTCACACATACACACACGCGTACACACACATGCACGGGTACACACGCTCACACATACACGCGAACGTGCACACACACACTCACGGGTGCACACTCAATCACACTTGCGTACACACTCGAGCACATACTCTCACGGCAGCTTGCTGAACTCCAAAGGCATGAATTTCCCTCTTTCAACTTCATCTCCCTCTGCCTGGCGCCACCAGGGTTTTCAGCTAGCCTGGTGGTGTTTTTCTCTCAAACTTAACAGAGTGATCCCTGAGCTTAGTCTGTTCTTAAACTCCCTACTAAATGAGACTGAAAATCCAGAGATGGGAACAGCTCCCTGGTTACACCTTCATTTCCTCTCCCTCTTTTTTCTTATTTGAACCCCCTTTCTAGTCTCTTTTTGTTCAAATCCAGCATTCCTATCCTTCCACAATGAGAAACAGATAAATGCTGTTTAAGTACAGAAAACAGTAATTCATACTTTACAATAAATAATTATTAACTAATTATTCCAGTCCAGTGCTACCGACTCATCTTCAGCCCAGCTTAGCCCCAGATGCTCATCACAGCTGAATTTAGATGGCATTCTGTCTGGCATCTTTGCTTCGTTTCTCCTCCGGTCTGTCTTAGACACAGAAGACATAGCAAACACATCGTCTAATTCACGCAAGTCCCTTTGTTAAGAAAGTGAAGTATCTCCTTGCTCCCTTGCTGCCCAATTCAAGGACAAATACTAGTGGACAGGAGATGGAGCCCTGAAGGAAATGTGACTTTTAGGGAGGCAGTGGGCATGAACCTGGAGTCCCAATGTTATCAGCATGAGAGAACCCTTTAGGATTTCCAGGTTGTTTTGTCTGGAAACACAGAATTGGACCAGGGACATATGGAGAATAGTAGAAATAGAGATAATTATTAGAGTGATTCCAGAATGGAAGTGAAATGGAGAGGTAAGAAGGGCTAGACGCTGGAAAGCCTTGGGCCAGGAGAGTTGTGACCCTCTGGGGCCACTTACACAGCCCACTCCCTTTCTTATTTGTATATGTTGTCATTTCTTGCACAAGTCACTTACAAGGAGCCCTCAAGGACTCTCCAGTTTTCCTGCCAACTGGCTTCTTTCATACGCCATACTTTCTCTCTCCCTTCTCTTTCCTTCCCTACCATATAACTGTTGGTGTGATACCTAGCCTCCGCCCGTGCTTACTGGATCTGCAATTCTGAGTCTGTCCCCACAGACTCTGTCCCAGAGAGATTCTCAGCTGACTGATAGCTCACTGACTGACCTACAGACACTGCCTCATGGGAGGACTGCTTTCTGTCTGGGCAGAGGCTTAACACTCTTCTTTACCAGAACTGTTGAGCATGTTCAAAGCAGGTTGGCTTTCCTTACTGTCAACTGCAGAGGCTATATGAAGCATGGTATCTGGGCTGGTTAATATCAGTTGTCTACTTGACAGGATCTAGCCTCCCAGAAGAGACAGGCCTCTGGGTAGGCCTGTGAGGGAGTTATAGATTAGGTTTATTCAGGTGAGAAGACCTACCTTGAATATGGGCAGCTGTTGTAGAAATTATTTACTCTTAATCAGAGGCTTCTACCCCACCTTTGATCATTCAGTTCCTGGATAAAAGACACACAACTCTTATTATAATAAGCCTTAATCAGTACTAGAGCTGGGCGGATATCTACCTTCTAAGCTGTTAGATTCTATTTGACCATTAATAACCACGAATTACAATTTGCCATGTTCCATCTGGGCTGGTCTTAACTTCAGTTGGCCAGCCCTCATGGGCATGTTTTTATGGCTCACCTAACCCATGGTGTCTTCCTTTTCTCCTCCTTCTTCTTCTCTTTGTGATTCTCCTCAGACCCCAAGCCCGGGAACCCCAAGCCCTGCCTATCTCAATCCTGCCCAGCTATAGGCTGGCTGCATTTTATTCACCAATCAAAGACAACTTGGCATGGGGCAAGGCCACATAGAGTCACTTGGGTCTATGTGCAGATTCTCTCATCCTTGAGGGCAACCAGGCTTTGGGGGCCAGCACTTAGCACCACAATACACAGTAAAAGACCAGACTTCCACAGCTGCACCGTGCCACGGACTGGGAGACAACTGGAGAAAGCCAGCTCAGCCCCAGCAGTCATCTCTCTCTGCTTCCTGACTGGACACAATGCCACCAGCTGCCTCTGGCTCCTGCTACCATGACCCTCAGCTCCCAGCCCCATGGTGAACTGTATCTTAAACTCTTTAAACTGTAAGCCAGAATAATTCCTCTCTTAAGCTGGTTTTGTCAAGAATTTCAACACAGCAGTGAGAAAGTAATTCTTAACAGTCACTTGCTCAAAAGGGTCTGATTGAATAAAAGCACAAACAAATGAAATGAGACAGGAAATAGAGGATCTACCTGGCCCTGAAAACTGAGCTCTTCCGTAGTTGTAAGTGACATTTTCGTTGTCACTCTTCTTTCTTTTATTTAAAAAATAATTGAGAGGCAAGTGTGGCAGTGAATGCTGGTGGAGCATACCCTTAGCCTTGGCACTTAGGAGCCAGAAGTAAGTGAATCTCTATGAGTTCAAGGCCAGCCTAGTCTACACAGTGGGTTCCGGGCTTGTAAGGGTTCCATGATAAAACCTTATCTTGTTAAAAAAAATTACAATTTGAAAGTGGTTGGTTATTTCTTCAAGTAAATCTTTTACAAATGTGTGTTGGGGGTGGGTAGGGGCTGTGAAGGCGACTGAATAATTAAGAAAGCTCAATGTACTTATAGAGAATCAGGATTCTGGTCCCAGCACTCATCCTGCAGCTCACCGCCACCGGTAGCCTGCATTACAGACTTACAGAGGGATCTAACACTCCCTTCTGGCTTCTGTAGCTACCCTGAACATATGCGGCATATCCACGCACAGTTACACATATATGCGTACACACAGAAAATACATCTTAGAAAGATTGAATTAGCATACAGACTGCTAGGCTTTGTTGTGGCATTTTAAAACAAGAGCTCCAAAATAAAACTTTGGTAGGTTTCAGCTGTACCACTCTGGGGTCGCTACTATGAGACACCATACCCTCCTGTACGAGAACCTTATACATTTTTCTTCATTGTGTGCACAACAGCAAGGAAATCCAACCAGCCTAGATGCCCATCAGCAAGAAATGGGTAGTGAAGATGTGAAACATGCACACAAAGGAACTTCATCTAGCTCTCAGTGTTGGCATTTTGTCTAGGCTCCACCCCAGTTACCTGGCAACAGCCAGGTGTGACTGACTCACTACAAAGGGGGCTGCTTGCCTCCTCCTCTTCTCTTGCTCTTTCTACTCCCTTCCTCTCTTCCATGTCACTTCTCTCCCCATTCCCCTTCCCCATCTCTCTCCACATGTTCATGACCAGCCCCCCTCTCTCTCTTCTCTCTCTTTCTTCTCTCTCTCTCTCTCTCTCTCTCTCTCTCTCTCTCTCTCTCTCTCTCTCTGCCTTTCTCTGTCTCTACTCCCTCAACTGCCTCCCCATACCCTAAATAAACTCTATGCTATACTATACCATCCTGTGGCTTGTCCCTCAGGGGGAAGGGAGGCTTCAGAATGGACTCACAGAGGCACCCCGTTCCCCCACATCATATCTCACACCCACCAAACATATCCCTGGCTTCTTTGTCCTTTTTGTAAAACACAACAGTAAGGAAAATTGAAATCATGAAATTTTGCAGGCAAATGGATGAAAAATAAAATATAAAGTGAGGCGACCCAGACACAAAGACAGAGGTTGCTTGTTCCAGTGGTATTTTGACAAGCAAGCTGTCCCCAACTGTTGATTTCCCAACACAAAGCACGAGTGAGCAATTTCAAAACCATCCAGCAGATGGTACCTTCCTACCAGGAATGAAGTTTCAGGCTGCAGCCATTCCCAGTGTTTTCCTGCCTTGCAGACACGCTGTGGAATCAGATGCCCATCATGCTTACCCTTAAAGGAAAATATGTTGTCAGGACAATCCATGATGGACAGCATACAACATTTTGAAGCAGCAGAATTGCAAAAAGACCTTGCAGTTTTCTTACTCTGGTGTGGCAAGCCATGCATAGAGCAGACTCTTGGATAAAGATATATGTAGAAGAAAGACCCTGGGGGTCTAAGCTTAGAGAAACATGATAAAAGTGAAAGCAACTTGGTGGAAGTAGACATATTCAAAAGAGACACTGTGTCTCTCAACATGTCCCTCAAACTGTAGAAGCAATGGATCCCAAAGAGATGGGGATGTCCGCAGGAATCTCATGCCCAGAGAAGGAAAACGAGCCAACCAGCCAGCAGGCTGGGGAAAATGATCTCCCACAAATGGACTCACAGCTTGTCAGACCATCTTACAGGTTGAGACTGAAGGCCAGAGAGCAATGAGTCAGTGGTGTGTGGGACCGCACTGTTGACTGGGACTGCATAGATGTTCGTATCCTGGCTTCTCTGTTTAAACTTCAATCTCACCTCAGGACCTAAAAGATGGATGGGTGCTGTGCGTGTGTGTGTGTGCGTGTGTGTGTGTGTGTGTGTGTGTGTGTGTGTGTGTCTGAGAGAGAGAGAGAGAGAGAGAGAGAGACACACAGAGAGACACAGAGAGAGACACAGAGACACAGAGAGAGACAGAGACACAGAGAGATGGAGAGACAGAGAGACAGAGAGAGGCAGAGACAGATACACACAG
>JANHMN010000009.1:25490811-25532715 GCA_030674055.1 Rhabdomys pumilio | reverse complement strand
GAGAGAGAGAGAGAGAGAGAGAGAGAGAGAGAGAGAGAGACATATGTGTAGGTTCCTGCAATGGTAGGAAGAGGGTGTCAGATCTATTGGTGATTGTGAGGTGTGGGTGCTGGGAACCCAACTAGAGTTCTCTGCAAGAGCAGCCGCAATTGTCATTAACCGCAGAGCCATCACTTTGGCACCCAACTCTGTAAAATCAATCAATTGATCAATCAATCAATCGATCAATCTATGTGTGTGTGATACGTGTGGAGTGTGCGCGTGCACGTGCACCCCCATGGACACACATGTATAAGATTAAGCTTAATCAGTGGTACATGAGAATGGACAGGGGTTATTTACTGGAGTTCCGGTAACTTGTTAGTGGCTTGTGAGACTTTCTAGGTTTGTGAGACAGGGTCTCTCATGGGTCTTGCCCGGAAGTCAGTGCTGGGTCACCATGCTTAGGTTTTGCTACATGTGTTCTGGGGCTTGAACTCAGGTACTTGTTCTTGGGAGACAAATATGTTACTGACGGAGCCCAGTTTAATTTTTTCTTATTTTCTAGGTCTTCTCATCCTGGTGAGTTTGATAGGCTGTAATCTTTGTGGCCACCTGAAGACTCTGCCAAATATCACATACCCCATGGAACTGTCTGTCGTGTCCCTTGTGCCTCACACACACAGAGCTGCTTCCTTCCTGTTTTCTTCTTCAAAGCAGCATCCATTTTCCTGGATTCTCTGTTAGTAGGCTGTGAAGGGTGAAAGTGCCAACAGCATGACTTGGGCACTGGGCTGCGTCATAGGACAGCAGAGATCAGGCACACTCATGTCACCAAAAGAATTCCTGTTGCAAGATTATGGATTTTCTGGGATACTCACAGGAAAAAAAGAACATTTAGGTTAGAGCCATGAGATGTAGTGCATGATGTCATCCCAGAACTTGAGTGATGAAGACAGGAGGATTATTATGGACTCAAGGACAGCTAGGGCTACATAGTAAGTTCCAGTCCAGTCTGGTCTATAAAGTGAGACTCTTCATTAAAGCAAAATGAAACCAAGCACACAAACACAGACACAGACACACAGACACACACACACACACACACACACACACACACACACAGACACACACAGACACACAAAGATATTTAGATTAAGATGAAGAGAAACAGATCTGTCTTTCATGTTTATTTATCATCTATCTCTCTATCCATTGTCTGTCTATCCATCTATCTACCATCTATCACTATTATCATCAATCATTTGTCTGTCTGTCTGTCTGTCTGTCTGTCTGTCTGTCTGTCTGTCATTTCTCTCTCTCCCATCTGTCTTTTTTTCATGAAATTACTTTAAAATCTCAATCTGACCCCCACTGTATCCTTCTCTCTCTGAATAGACACATACACAAAGAAAATACATTGGGATCACATTGCTTTATAAGCTTGGTTTTTCAACCTAATGAATTAATTTTATGCCAGCAAATATTTATCAGGAGAATAATTTCTTTAACGACTGTAACCAATCTTGTTTTCTGAGATACTCAGGCTGCTCTTATAAACAACATGTGATGAGTATTCTTGTAGCCAACAGTTAATTTACATTCTTAACTAGCTTCCTAGACTAACTTTACCTTAAAGTAGAACTCTGGGGTCAAAGAGAGTTCACAGTTTAGGGGTGCAAGCAGGTCTCCATTGTCTCTGTGATTTGTTATATGAAACATTGGGGCATGTTTTCACTAAACTTTTTCTTTTGCTGCTGCTGAGAATGGATCCCAGGGTGTCATGTGTGCCATGCAAATATTCCCAGCCCCATTGCTGGCCTTTTAGCCAGGATTTGCTGAAAGCAACTGATCTCCTATTTCATTAAGAACTATGTTTAGTGCTGCATATGTGTTTATAGAATATGAATACTAAAAACATTGAGAATAGATTCTGATATCAACCTTTAGGTCTACCACACTAAGGGACTGGCTAGTACTTTTAACTCATGGGGCCAAGAGAACAATCTCTTACAGGGTATTTCTGCTTGAAGTCCTTGATATTTGCTTATGCACAGGCTTTTACATATGTATCCATAGTCTTCAACCGATGGTGTTTCTACTCTTAAGCTTTGTATGTGTATGTGTGTGGTGTGAATAGGTGTTCACATATGTGTGGGCACGTGTGTGTATGGGTGCATGTGAATGTATGCTTGGTGTGTATTCATGTGGAGGCCTGAAGTTGATGTCAGGTGTTTTTCTTGATTTCTCTCCAGCTTCTTCATTCATGTGGGGTGTCTCAGCTAAACCCAGCACTGCCTCATATGGCTATTCTAGCTGGCCATCTTGCTCCAGGGATCTCCTGTCTCTGTTTTCCAACACTGGAATTACAGGCAGGCCACCACAAACACCCAACATTTACTGGGGTTCTGGAGATTTGAACTTTGGACTGCATGTTTGCACAGCAAACACTTTATCCGCTGAGCCATCTCCACAGCTCAGTGCATGGCTCATCATTTGGCCATTTGTCCTGAGGACTATGTATAGATGTCACTCATAGACTAACACAAAACCCTATCAGGAAGTGGGGCTTCTTTCATTGACTGTGTGTTGGATATGAGATTGTATCCTGTCTCTGTTGAGAAGAAGTTTGATTCTCTTCTTGTTGTCTAAGCTTAGTTGATTTCAGATCAGGTCTGAAGAGTTAAGTCAGTGCTTCAGAACACTTATTTTTTCTACCCACAGTGTGGTCTAGTTTGGTGATTTCAATGCAACTTCGCTTACAGGTCAGTGCTCCAGATGGAGTTGGTTTTTTTATTAGAGGGTCAGGGTGACCAAAAAAGCATCTGAGTGAGACTCCTGGTTGCTCTGCCTAGGACATTGTGCAATCCGTAACACCCTACATAGATCTGGAAGCATAAGGAAGGTGGGGGGTGGGGGACAGTGTCTTGGTCACTCACTGGGCTGCTCTGAAACCTGAACTGGCCCTTCTATGAGTGTGGGCACAACGTGAGTGGGGTGAGATCTGAGATAGTCCCTGGCTAGGATGGTACACAAGCTGTTTGACTAGGCTTGGAAGTATAGGGTTAGTATGGGTGAACAGGGATCCAGTGAACTTATCAGGCTTGATGGTTATGCAAGCTATGACTCCAGCTGGGCTAGGGAATGTAGACACAGTGTGGGCAGAGAGGCATGGGTCTAGGGAGCCCTCCAAGCTATGCCAGTGCAGAAGAAGCATGACTAGAGCTAGGTCTGGGAGTCCTGTTTTCTTTTTATTTAATCCAGGACTCCATCCCATGGAGGGAGACTATCTACACTTAGTAAGGGTCTTCTCACACCAATAAATCCAGTGTAGGAACTCCCTCATGGATGTGCCCTAAGACGAGTTTCCTAGGTGATTCTAGATCCTGTTAAGGTGATGATGGTCAATCTAAACCATCCATTTATCAAATATGGAGACTCTAGCATATTCTGGTAAGCTATAAGAGTTATCTAGGAGCGAGGAACCACCAGATAAGTAGTCTTTGAGTTGGGTGTCCTTAAAAACAATTGTAGACTCTGATACTCGAGAGAGGCACTGCAATAAAGAGGGAAGGTTTGAAAAGGATCACCCATACCATTTCCACACAGTAGAGAGGAAGATTTAGATTTTTCAAAGCTTTGCCTGGAAGACTTGTCAATAGGAAGGGTAGGAAATGGGTTGGGGTGGGGTGGGGGAGGTTGTGACTGCTCAGTGAGCTCAACAAAGTAACAAATCATGGAAATTTCTAAAGCTAATTATTGTTGTTTTTTTGTAAAAAAAAATCTTTGATATGCTAAGAGTTTTAATTAGGGTCATTAAATACAGAAACCCTTAGGATGCAAAGAACACAGGAACATCCTACTGATGTGCTAATTATGGGCAGATTGCCATTTACCAAGGGGCCTTAATCATGACATGCAAAAGAGAGACCATACTGCAATGGGGAGGCTTCACAGATTTCAATGGGTTGAACTCATACCAGACAATTTTTTGAAAAAAGTATTATGACAGATAAAAAGGAGGTTTAATGGGAACACATAAAGAGAGGAATTAATTCTACCAAGGGAGCTGAGATCAGATTGAGAGAGGAGAGGTGGTGCAAGCAAATTTGAGATGATGGGTAATATTTGTCAGGGGCCTTGGAAGCAAGGCACCACAGGATGGGAATTAGAGAAAGACTGGACAGCAAGAGGTCTCAAGGTGGCAGGAGGATCTGGGCGGTGGCTCAAGTGTCATTGGTTGTATTTTTCAGGTTCATGTGATTGCAGTGAAACACCTGATACAGGCAGCTTTTAAAGAAAAGAGAAAGGTTAATTTTGTCTGTGTGGTTCTGAAGGTTCAAGCTCCAAATTGGTAGTACTGAACTAGCCTGCCTCCATCTTAGGCTTAAAAGTAAAAACAATCTCAGCTCATTCCTGACTGTGATTAAACCTGCTTCTCAAAGACTGTGCCATGCTCCTCCTGTGACCTTAACTTCAAACGGTTCTGTGCCACCAGTTCCAGGAAATGACAATCAGGTCTTTGTTTTGAAAGGTGATTATGACCACCCGTTGTTAGGACTATCTTGTTATGATCTGCTTCTGTAACCCTGCCTATTTGCTTGCCAAGTCTCACATTTAGAAACCTCCTTCCCCTAAGCTATTAAAACGTAATCTTCTCCATGTTCAGTGTTGACATCTTGAAGCCCACCTTAGCGGGAGGCAGCCCATGCCCAAAATAAAAAGAGCTTGCCTTAACTAATTGCTTGCTTTAACTAATGTAGCCATGATTTGGGTCAGTGGTCTTTCTCCTTGCATCTTTGGGATTAACAGCAGCCTCGTGGGGTTGGCCTTTTTTGAATATCTCAGATGTGGGTTCTAGAAGGATAGTGAGAGAATGTTGGGTTGAAGAGTTTGTTAGAAGAGTTATTCATGGCATGGATAGACAGAAGACAGCATGACAGGCCTCTGACAAGAGTTCAGATTCCAGCACCAATGCCAGAAAATGCAGCAAGGTTCTGAAGAGGGGAGTCAGAGCCTCTGTGGCAAAATGAGATATTCCTCTTGTACCTTTCTGAGGGTGGGGAAGGTTTCACAGTTTAATCCTGAATCTAGGCTCTCTGGAAAGGTAAGATGCAGGAAATGGGGTGAGAACAGGACATATGGCGTCCAATATCCCCTTTGTTATAAACTCACCTCCCAGGTGAGAGATCCTGATACCTGAAAGACAGTTAGGTAGAGCTTCTCAGACCAATAGAAGGGCCTACTAGTAACTGTGAGAGGGGAGGGCTAATTCAGGGGTGTGGCCTGAACAGCAGCTGGATTCTAATGCTGCTGTAGTCTTACAGCTCGGTAGCCAAGGGGAGGGGCACAAGTGGTTTTAGGACATCCTCTGTTCCTGATGGGAGGGTTGCAATGCCAGGCTTCCCCAGGGTTGGCAGAGTCAGAGGAGGAATCTTTGTAGCTTCAAGGTTGATGAAGAGTGATTCTCGAGTCCGTTTGTTCTGCCTCCTTTCTCCACCTAGGCAAGAAAACAGAGGGTACCCTAGAGTCAACACATGAGTTCTCTCTCCACGTTGTCTCCTTGCAAACTTTGAAGGGGAACCAGGACTTCCTGTTGTCAAGTTTTAGGAGTTGTAGTGTAAATAGTTCCTCAGGTGCCAACTGTGTAGGTCAATAAATCACACAAGGCTTCTCTGAGATGCCATCTGTGGAGTGTTTCTGAACCAAGTCATGGCTGCTTGGAGCCCTGTCCTCCAAGACTGCATGTTAGTGTTATCACATCCAGCATGAGGGTTTTCTCCAGGCTTTCCTCTCCATAAATCTGTCTCTGACATCGTCCCTCTCCAATCTCCAAGCACGTTCCTCGTGTGCAGTTAACAAGACTTCTCTGAGCACACAGAATCTGCCTGGTGCACTGTGGGCTTCCGAAAATGAATACCACAGCCAAGGAATGGCAGACAGGGAGCAGCCTGGAGGTGGTGAAAATGTGGAAATGGGGGGGTTGAGAGAATGGCTCTATGGTTAGGAGGGTGTACTCTCTTGCAGAAGATCCCTGTATTGTTTCCAGCATCAAAGTCAGTGGCTCACAACAGACGATAACACCAGCTCCAGGGGCTCTAATACCTCTGGCTTCTATGGCACCCCCCTCACACGCACATACACACAAAACACACAAACACACAAACACACACACACTCTCTCTCTCTCTCTCTCTCTCTCACACACACACACAGTAAAATAAACCTTAAAAACAAACAAACATGAAAAGCATTCTAATAAGAGAAACATGGGTGCAAAGAAGACACAGGGGACGATGTGGAGAACTATCTAGAAGGAACTCTCCAGGGAGGAACTTCAGTCACCATGCATAGTTGCTCTTCTGACGCTCTGACTCACATGCTGTTGTCAGCCGAGTTGTCAGGATTGAAGCTGGAACCTCTAACTCATGTCAAGGCTGTAAAGGAATAAAGTGAAAAGATGGTCGCTGGGCCTCTTTATTTGTTCTTCTGTCTGAGTTTGCATCCCTGTCACTGAGATTAAACATTGTGACCAAAAGCAACTTGGGAAGGAAAAGGTTTATTTCATCTTATAGCTTATAGTAAGTCCATCATGAACGGAAGTCAGGGTAGAAAGAGCCTGTGTCAGGAACCGAGCCAGGCCACGGAGGGGCGCTGCTTGCTGGCTTACTGTATTATGTCTACTTTATTATGCCATGTAGGGCTACCAGCCCGGGGATGGCACCACCCATAGGCCCTCCCACAATAACCATCAGTGAAAAAATTGCCCCTAACCAAAGGACTTGCTTACAGGTCAAGCTTATGGAGTCAAACCCTCAAGGTTCCCAGATGACTCCAGTTTGTGCTAAGTTGACAAAACTTTACTAGCACATCTTCCCAATTTGGCCACAATGAAAAAAATGTCCTTTCTTCTTTTTTACTACTACTCAACTGTTTAGTAGCCCATTAGGCAAAGTTGGCTGAACTTATCTTGATAGGACTTCCTTCATCCTAATCCTGGTATCCTTGAGCTGAATATTTCTATATAATGAAATGAGCTGAATATTTCTATGTAATGAAACAAAGGGATCCATGGGAGAGTTTTATGTTACTTATTCTCATATCAATATCTCTTTATAGGACAGTACTGTCTCTTGCATCCTACAAGAGAATTCCCTCTTGTGTTCTTGGATATGCCATAGGCACGGAGTGACCTAAACTTACCAAGCTAAGGGACTTGCAATTGTAGAGATGGAGGAAATGACTTCTGATGGCTCAGCTTTCTGATTGTTCTAACAGGAACTCATCAATTCTTCCTTGGAGGTCACCTACCACAGTGTGTCTGAGGACTGCTGTGGTTTCGGTTTGAGTTGCTTTTATTATCCAGGAATACACAGAGGTGACTAAAACCTTCATATTTTCCCCAGAGTAAGAGGAGTCACCATTCTACAGAGGTTCATACAAAGGTGTGATTCAAGCTTGTTTGAACCTGTACAGGGAACAAGGATGCTAAAGGAAGCTTTGCAGATTCTTGGATCACCATGGAGATGGACAGATTCTGAGAAAGTTTCCTTTTTAGGAGCAAGGAAATATTGACTGCATTCTTCCCCGGGGACACTTTAGAATGCAAAGACCGGTATATGCTCTTCTTGCTTCTGCTGAGCTCTCCCACAGAAAACTGAAGCATTCAAGGAAGTTCAGCTGCTCACACTGAGTAGCCCCTGGTCATGGGAGACACAGTCATATCATCAAGAGCCACTTGTCCTGTTTATCTTCCTATCTCAGGGCCCAGGATAGTACCTTAGATGAAATGAAAAGCTGAACACATCTTTAGGGTAAAGAAGTGTGAAGAATGAAAACATAAAAAAACCTCATAGAGAAGGTCCTAGTTCCCAAGTGACCCTTTCTTAGCATGGAGAGATAAAAGCATGTAGCGCACACTTCCCCATGTTTGTGGGTTTACAACCAGCCTGGGATCTTGTTAAAGTTCAGTTTCTAATTGCATAGGTCTGATGTGCAGTGAGAAGGTCTGCATTTCTAGTGAGCTCTCAAGTGATGCTCAGAGGACTGGTTTATAGAAGGCCAGTAGACAACTGCTTCTCAAGTGGTTGATTGGCCGGTGCTTGGAAACCAGGCTTGGGCAGAAATCCTGGAGCTTTGTTGACCTATGGAGTTCAGAGTGTTTAATGGCTAGAAATATAGTCTTCTGGATCTTGTTCTGATGGTTTCTTGAACCTTGAGACTCCTTTTCCTAGAGAGCCAATACTAACTATGCCGGGAAATCCATCCAGTGGTTGTTAACCTGGTGGGATTTAAAATCACCTGGTAGACAAGCGATTGTCTGCAAAAATATTTCTAGACTAGGTTTATTGAGGATAGAAGACTCAGCCCGACATTGGCTGTCACCATTCTATGGATTGAGATTCTGAACTGAAGAAAAGAAGAAAGCAAGCTCACACTAGTGTTCAAGTTTCTGCTTCCTGGCTGTGGATGCCATTTGACCAGCTGCCTCATTCCTGCTGCCATGCCTTCCCAGCCATGGACTTCCCAGCCAAACCGTGAGCCAAGACAAAGCGTTGTATTTGTCAGGCTTTTTGTTGTAGCATCTCTTGTCGAAACAGAAGGTTTGGCCAAGTCCTTACTAGGTCTTTTCATGTCTGGAGAATCAGCGTGTTTCCTTGGATAATGTCTTAATAGAATCTTCTGTTCTTCCAGAACTAGAAGGGACTGCTCTCAGCTGGCTGTGTCCATCAAGTGGATTAGTGAAAGTCACCTAGGGACATTCATCCTGGTCCTATTCCAGGACCAGGTAAACCAGGTTTAGTGCAGGAACATCCTGACTTAGCCCTCTGAATAAGCAAATGGGTCAGCTCCGTGATGCTCATTTTATATATGTGAACACTGTAGAGACTTTATATTCTTAGGCATGTGATGGCATCTGTGTAAGATCCAACCCCCAGCAAGACATAGAGCTGAGGTGGAAACTGAGGCATGTGCTTATCCAGGGCTCCATGCTTTCACCACCACACTGGGCTATGAACACAGATAGAATAATATCATACAATCCATAGGAGACTGGCATCTTCAATTTTTTTTTTTTTTTTTTTTTTGCGACAAGGTCTCATGTAGCTCAGGTTGGCTTTAAACTCATGTAGCTGAAGATGACCTGAAACATCTTTAAAATATATGTATGTATGTAAGTATGTATGTACGTATGTATGTATGTATTTGTTCATTTATGTGTACACACATGTGGCAAGTGTGCTACAGTGCACTTATGGAGGTTAGAGGACAAACTTGTAGGAATCAGTTCTTTCCTACTTTGTGAGTCCTAGGGATTGTCCTCAGGCTGTCAAACTTGACAGGAAGTGCCTTTGCCTGCTAAGCCCATCTTGCTGGTCCCAACTTTAAACTTCTGATTGTACTGCCTCCATCGCCTGAGTTCTGGAATTACAGGTGTGCATCACATCTGGTTTAATGAGGTGCCAAGGACGGAATCTAGGGCTTTGTACCTGTTAGGCAAGCTTTCTATCAACTGAGCTGCATCCCAGACTCTGCATTTTCAATATTATATATTCATCAGTTAGTGTCTTAGTCAGTGTTCTATTGCTGTAAAGAGACACCATGACCAAGGCAACTCTCACAAAGAAAAGCATTTAATTGGGGACTTGCTTACAGTTTCAGAGGGTTAGTCCATTATCATTTTAGTAGGAAGCAGACAGGCATGGCACTAGAGCAGTAGCTGAGAGCTTTGCATCCTAATTCACAGGCACCAGGCAGTGAGCAAGTGTGTGCGTGTGTGTGTGTGTGTGTGTGTGTGTGTGTGTGTGTGTGTGTGTGTATGTGTGAGAGACAGAGGAAGAGAGAGAGAGAGAGAGAGAGGATTTCAAAGGCCACCTCCAGAGATACTCTGACAAGGGCATATCAGCTGGGGACTAAGCATGCAAATATATAAGCCCATTGGGGATCCATTTTTATTCAAACTACCATAACCAACAAGTGTTTATTTTCTATTGATGAATGGGGAAAATGCTATGTGCTTTGCTATGTGTGTATCTCTCTCTCTCTCTCTCTCTCTCTCTCTCTCTCTCTCTCTCTGTGTGTGTGTGTGTGTGTGTGTAAGAGAGAGATTTCTCTTTCTCTCATTCTTACATTCTAGGAATCTCACAGAAACACCTATGAAAGGTGAAGCTGTGAAACAGCCAGTGAGAAAGCAGCATCAGAATAGCACGGGAGAAGGTCGTGAGCAACCTGGGCATGCTCAGTGCATGGAGCTCCACGAAAGCACTAGTCTTAAAGGAACATCAGATCACATATTGGGGACATGCTGAGGGCAGGATGGGTCTGCCAAGACTCTGACATCATACTTAGAATTTGTCCCAAATTAGATCTTTTTCATTAGTTCATTCCATTTGCAGGCCAAATATTTGACTAAGATGGGAAGTGAGGATGGCAGTGGACACATTCCTGGGTTTCTAGAAGGCGTGTACTTAGCCATTAGCCACGCTATGTCCATGAGGACAATAGCATGCTTGTCTGGAAATGTATGATGCAGCATTGAGAGCACAGAACCTGGAGCCTGAAATCTGCACCTTACAGCAGAGGTCTGTAGTCATGTTGTCTAACACCTGTAACTAATATTTATTCATCATGTGCGTGATATGTATAATGCATGTGTTCGTGTGTCTGGGCATGCATGTGTGTATGAGTGCTAGCTGTCAGCCTTAGGTGTCTTTCTCAATCTCTTCTATTTGCCCTTTGAAACAAGATTTCTCATAGAACCTAGAACTCATTAATCTTGCAAGACTGACTGGCCACTGAGCTCCAGAGATTCTGCATCTCCACCTTCTCACTGGGTTTACAGGTATGTACCATTGTCCCTGGCTTTTTATGTGGGTTCTTGGGTTTGAGATCAGCTCCTCATACTTGCATGGTAAGCACCTTACCAACTAAACCATCTCTCTGGCCCCACTAACTTCTATGATGTTTGCCCCCTGTCTTAGTTAAGGTTTCTATTGTTGTGAAGAGACACCATGATCATGGCCAGTCTTATAAAAGGAAATATTTAATTTGGGGCTGGCTTACAGTTTCAGAGGTTTAGTCCATTATCATCATGTGAGAAGCATAGCAGTATGCAGGCAGACATGGTGCTGGAGAAGGAACTTAGAGTTCTACATCTTGATCCACAGGCAGCAGAAGGGGACTGTGTGTCACATTGGGCACAGCCTGAGCACAGGAGACCTACAAGCCCCCACCCCCAAACAATGACACACTTCCTCCAATGAGGCCACACTTCCTAATAGTGCCACTCCCTATGGACCAAGCATTTAAATACATACTTGGTTATTCAAACCGGCACCACCGCCCTCAGTCTAGAATGTGTACATTGTCACCTATCACATATGCTGTCTTAAGGATTTAAATGATGGAATGACCTACAAGTTCAAACAAGGGTCCTGACTTGTTTGTGCCTTTCTTTCCTTTCTAAGGATCTGATTAACTTTCATGATCTATGTTTAAGAAGCAAGCAAGCAAGCAAGCAAGCAAGCAAGCAAGCAAGCAAGCCAGTCAGCAAGCAAGCAAGCAAGCAACAAACCAGAATAAATTTGAGCAGCTTCAGTACCTGCTGTATTAGGGTTTTACTGCTATAAACAGACACCATGACCAAGGCAAGTCTTATAAAGGACAACATTTAATTGAGACTGGCTTACAGGTTTAGACGTTCAGTCCATTATCATCAAGGTGGGAGCATGGCAGCATCTAGACAAGCATGGTACACACAGAGCTGAGAGTTCTACATCTTCATCTGAAGGCTGCTAGAAGACTGACTTCCAGGTAGCTAGGATGAGGGATCTTAAAGACCACATCTACAGTGACACACCTACTCCAACAAGGCTATACCTACTCTAATAGGACCACATCCTCTAATAGTGCCAATCCTTGGGCCAAGCATATAGAAACCATCACACCTGAAAATCAGGAATTGGTCTTAAGATGGACCAATTTATGGCAGGCATACATTTTTTGGATGAGTCAGTAAAAAATCATTTCAATAGGTCTGAAGAGATGAGGACGCAAATCTGTTCCCCTGCACTTATGTGAAGAAGAGCCATGTGTGATAATATCTGTCCTGGGGAAACAGAGACAGGAAGATTCCTAGAATTGTCATCTAGTCTTGCTGACTTGATGAGCTCCAGGTTTAATGAGAGATCCTGCCTTAAAAAATAAGGGAAGAGCCATAGAGGATATGGCTGTGATGGCCTAGCTCTAGATTTCTTGGGCCCTCTCCAGAATGCTCTGTTCTGTGGCCAAGCCTCTGCTCTTTCTGAATTGTCCCATCTTCTGTGAACCAGTGTCTTCAAAGACTTTTCAAAAACTCCCCACTGGCACAGGGGCTCCATGGTGTTCCTCCACAGCCCTGCTTGATCTGGGGGCAAAGATGGCTGTTTCTGATTGAATTCTGACAGGCATAAAAAAGAAAGAATTAAAGAGGAAGGGCCATCTCAACCTGGTCTGTTTCTTTGTATTAAGAAGCAGTCTTTCTAACCATCTGCACTTAGGCCACATCAGCAGGAAGGGCTGGATATAAAGCATCTAAGAATCTACTGGGAAGGAAGAAGCTTGTGTGACTCCCGTGAGTCTGAGAGGGAGAAGGGATCTAAATCAAGCTCTCTCTTAATCTCCATTCATCCAAGCTAATCTCCAAATGGACAAAGCAATCAATTGAAGTAATAAATATGGCTTATTCAAAGGGCTGAATAAATGACTGGAACAATTCCCCCTACTGGTTTCCATTGAATAATTGAAATTATGCAAGGGCATGGAAATTTTTCAACAAATAAAATATGTCTGAAAATCTATTAAAGACATGTCTGCAAAAATCATTCGGAAAAGCCCAACTCAGCAATAAAAAATAAATTACATTTCTGTTCTTACTGTTGCTCCCTTTGGGGAGGAGCATATTACTATCCACCTCACAGACAAATGAGACTGGCACATTGCAGAATAAATGACTGTGTTCTAACCATGAGATTTAGCCCATTACATAATGACTCTACACTGAGAACAATATAGGAAATAATTCCGTAACTTTTCTCAGATAATGGACTTGCCGTTTTGCCTCATCCGTGGGGCTTTGGAATTGGAATTTTTCACCTGTGACTTTGACAGACAGCTTTACTCAGAGATGGAGCAGATTTGGACCAATTAAACCAGACCTGTGGGGAAGTCCGGTAGCTCACTGCCATCCCTTATTTCTGCTCTGCTAGGAAGTTGACCAAGAAAAGGGGCTGCAGATGTGGTCCAACGGTTAGGAGCATCTACTTTGTATACAAAGGACTCGAGTTCAATTCCCTGCATCCAGGTTGAGCAGCTCACAACTGCCTATAACTCCAGTTCCATGGGATCTGCCACTGTCTTCTGACCTTCACTGGCATCTGCTCATACTGTGAAACAAAGAAAACAACAACAACAACAACAACAGCAACAATAACAACAACAACAACCAACAGATTGTTGACAGGACACTGGCTAATTCCCAGCTTTTGGGAAATCCTGTTATCTAAGGAGGTGGGGTTGTCGTTGACTGGAGAGAACCTGAGATTGGGGTTACTCTTACTCTCTGTGATGGTTAACCTTGTCAATGTTGATTGGCTCTGGAATGAACTGAGAGGTACACTCTAGGCAAGCCTGTGATGGCATTTCCAGGGAGGATTAACTGATGGGAGGAGAAGACTCCCTCTCACCCCAAGTGGCTAGCTCCTTCAGAGTGGTCCAAGAGAAAAAATCAGCTGTGTTTTTTTCTGCCTTTCCTCTTGCTAGTGATGTCCTATGGTTTTGCAGCTGCTCAGCTGCCACCCTTTGCTGGCCACAGAACCCACCTTTTTCAGCATCCCAGTGAAGATTGAAGACCAGAGGCTTCCAGGAATCACCTAGGTCTTCAGTACCAGGTAGGGATGGCTAAAGCATTCAGTCTTACCGATCAAGCCTCTCCCAGACTCTCAGCCTCTCCTGTGTGCCCATAGACACTGTTGGACTTCCCAGCCTTTATTGCATAAGCCAGCCCACTAAACCTCCCCTGTAATGTGCAATGTATCCATTCTGTATTTCTGTTCCTCTAGAGAACCCTGAACCAATAGAGCCCCCTTTTCTGAAATCCAGGAGGCCCTTTTGACACTAGATTTTTGAAATTTCACAGTCAAACACTTATTCCTCCATTCAATACCCCTTATCACAAAATCAATAGTGAGCTCTCTAATAAGAAAACAGAAAGGAGGAACATTTTGAGATTGAGAAGTAGATATTTTATAATCAGACAATCACGAGGAACTCCAGCTGGGTAAGGAGGTGTGTACCTGTGTATATCCCAGCTTGGAAGTGGAGATAGGAGGACCAGGAGTTCAAAGCCATCTTAAGCTATACAGCAAGGTCACTTGGCTAACGTGAGATCTTTTCTCAAAAACAAAACAACAACAATAACAACAACAACAAATCCAAACCAAAAATAATTACAAAAGAAAATGATGAGGAATCGTACTAATTATACCACCTATATGAACTATGTATAATTAGAAAATATCATTTTAGTTTGAGTTGCAGATGGAAGTGACAATGGGTTGCCAAAATCTTTTTGTACTTTTTACTGTTTCAGAACATGTGAGTGCATATAGTCTCTGTCTGTCTGTCTGTCTGTCTGTCTGTCTGTCTGTCTGTCTGTCTCTCACACACATCTTTAAGATTACTTCTTATTTGCTTGTTATTGATTTGTAAGCTTATTATTCATTTAGCCATTTAAACTGATCCTTGTGCATTACTTTTGTGACTTGGGGAAAATTGGGGATGGGGCCATAATTTCCATTCCTGGGCTCTTTGTGTGTCCTCTGAAACATGTGCTGAGTCACTTGGAAATGCTCGCTAAGGTCTTTGCCAGCTTAGACGTTCAGAAACTTGGTCACTCGATCACAACAGATTCTGTAATTTTATAGTTTGGCATTACTTATAAGGATGGCACTATTATTAAACATGTACTCCCCAAGATTCAACCACAGGCATCTAGGATATGGAGTGAACCTGGAGGTGATGGAGCCTCACGGGAGGCCTTTTGTCATTCCGGATACGGATTTTTTTTTAAAGATTTATTTTTAGGATTGGAGAGACAGTTTAATGGTTGAGAGCACTGACTGCTTTTCCAGAGGACAAAAGTTTGATTCTCAGCACCTGTATGGCAGTTAGTAAACATCTGTAACTCCAATTTCAGAGGCTCTGACTCCCTCTTTTGGAGTCTCTGGGCACTGTATATACATAGTACATTGTAAATGAGGCAAAAATACCCATACACACAAAAATAACATAGATAACTATTCAAATAGATTTCTTTTTAGCTTTATTTATGTGTAAGTTTCTGTGTGAGGGTATAGGCATGTGACTCCAGTGCTCACAGAGTCCTGAAAGGGGTATGTGTGTCAGGTCCCCTGGAGCTGGATTTACAGAAGTTTGGGTGTTGCTAGTGTGTGTGCTCAGCTCCTCTCAAATAGCAGTGAGTGGTGCTCTTAACCACTGAGCCGTCATGCTTAAAGGCTCAGAAAGCATTGGGAGACTAGACTCTTTTGAGTTGTCTTATATGGAATGAAACTTTCAAAAACTGGTTTTTGTCAGAAGTGAGGGAAAGCAAGAGTGGCTGAGCTGGTGTTCCCCAAGTTAACCTATCCAGGGTCTTATTCCTAAGCAGCAGGAGAGAAGTTCTGCTATCCATCTGTGTATGCATCATAAAGGTAAAGTCCTGTATAAGGCAGGCAGGCAAGATTGTGCTTCCCACCCTCAGAGTGGGCAGGTGACACATTTTTTTGGTCTGTGGAATGTGGCTGAAAGGTGGGGTGCAGCTGGATTTCTGTGGAGGGTTTGAGCCAGGTGTGTGGCTCCATGCTCCCTCTTCATCACCTACTGTCATTGTAACTGACTTCCTGGAAGGAAGAAGGACACGTGTGCCCTGATGTCTGGCTCTCAGAATGTTGAAACAATGGACACCAGGAAATTAGAATTTCTCCTGGAACCCCTTGCTGGGAAAAGAAAAGTCTGAAGCGGGAGCTTGTCTCCAGGGGAGATTTTACACAGTTCTGACAAGCTGTCAGAGAGAGACACAGAGAGATAGTGATGGATCAGTGACAGGTGGGGCCATGCCAGGACTGCCTAGCTACACACAACTCTTGGGCTCCATCTAAACCTAAATCTCATGTCAGGACCTTGAAAATGAACTTAGGAAGGTTGCTCAGGTCTAGTAACTTTGAATAAGTCTTTCTCTCCCTTTCAGGATCACTTAGCTATTCAATTGGCCTATTGAAATCAAATAACTAATCCTAGTTAGTTAAAACTGCTAGGCCCCCATCTCTGACCAGAACAACTCAGGTAACAGTGATTCTGTACTGAACACACCTTTCTGGAGGGTGCCAGTATCTGAGGACAACCTTGCATAAGTGAGATATAAACCACTGTAATTTCAAGCTTCTGAGATGTGGGGGGAATCATTAATTATTGAGTTATCGTGCATTTTCTCAACCTGTGCTGGTGGACCAAGCCAAGAGTCAGGCCACAAAGGTTGCCCATGTGACTGTGATCTGAAGAAATATTGATTTACTGGTTAAAACATTCAAAGCCTCCACTGCCCAAATACCTGGATGAACTATTCTGAGTTTTCTTTCCCTGCTCCCTTTGAGCTTGAGAGTTGCTGAAGCGTCCAAAAGTGGACAGGAGGGATCAGAAGGAGGGAAAGATTTTGTCTGGATTCACAGATTGAACTGTCAAGCTCTGGCCAACTGAGGGTTGCCAGCCCTGGTCTTCCAAGCACGTACCTTTCCCAATATTGGTTCCCAGCCTTTCCCTGCTTCACTTGTTTTAGTTATGGTGGACAGCGTGCAATAATTGGATTTCTGTCCTTCAACTAAATAACTTGGGATTTTGGGGGGCACCCTCGTTATGTTTTGTTCATCTTCTCAGGGAACTTTTCCTGCTACTTTGCACTCAGATTGATTTCCTGGGTGATTCTTCAGAGCTAACTCTTGTTTGCATCTCACCTTCCACAAAATGAAGACCTGTTGTAAGCCAAACATCAATTCTAAGGTGAAAATTTAGGGTGCCCTTTTCTGAATGCTGAATTTGAACTGTTTTTCTCACTGTGAAGGATGTGGTTTTTTTCCCACTAGCAGAAGTAATTAACGTGTTCCCATGTTCCCCGAGTTCCCCAACCCCACTTTGTGCTGATAAGCCAATTGTTTCAGACTTTAAAGCCAACCTCCCACCAATGGGATGAGACACAGTCACCACCTATGTCAGAGATCAAAGACAGAGACTAGTTTTGGTCCTGTATACTTGCTAGCCTAGTTTGGGTTCTGCTACACAAATCCTTCTGGCAAAGCAAACTTGACAGTAACATTCACTGGTTTGTGTAATTCTTTTCCAGTAATTTGGAGGCTTCATGTTGTATTTTCAACCCATCTGGAAGAGTGTTTGGATCCCTTCCCATTGGAGGGATGTGTCTCATACCATTTTGCCATGGCTTGCAGGATATATGGTGCACTATACTCTCTCTCTCTTTTTTTTAATCTGAAGGGATCTCAGGATGGAACATGTCTGGGCCCAAGACAACACCTTGATCATCAAGTAACCTCTACGCGTAAGACCTAGGTAGGAAATGAAAAGAATGGCAAAGTACTCTTTGGTGGTTTTACCATCCCAATGGTTGGATAAGATAGAGTGAATGAGACCTACCACGGACTAGAGGCAAACATAGAACCCTGATCCATAGCTTAGTATCTGTCCCTGGTGACTTCTGATAAGCCTATGGCCACGAACCCCCTAACATAGGTCCCTGTCTAAGGAGGGAATCAGTTGGAGACAGACAAAGCATGCAAAATTAGAAACCTCCAGTGTGTGTGTGTGTGTGTGTGTGTGTGTGTGTGTGTGTGTGTATTCATGTGCATGTGTGTGTGTGTATTTGTGTATGTGTATATGTGTGTGTGTGTGTGTGTGTGTGTTGAAGCTCTGACAGATTAGCTCTCAGGAAGCAAGGATAGGAAACAGTATGGGCAAAAGACCTCCAAGGAAGCTGATTTCCCCAGACAAGGGCAAAGCAAATCCTCTGGCAGTAAGAGAAATAATAAAAACTTATTCAAGGCATTCTCCCAACTATCAGTCACCCAATTACAGTCTTTTTCTTATAATAATTGATGACCCTGATAAAAAAAATTAGAAAAACTTAAGATTTGAGATAGACCTTCTCTATGGAAACTATATATAGAGGTGTCTGCTTGATTGAGAAGGCTTAAACAGACTGTTCACCCATTAAGCAGAATGGATTGCTGTGCTGGTGCGACAGGCTGACCATAAATTTCAATAGTTCCTTTTCTGTTGGGATGGTCTTCTGTGTGATCTCCCTCTTCCAAGACTGAAGGCAATAATGAATCCTGATGGATCCTGTCACTACTGTTTCACCACTTCAAAGCTAGGAGGTATCAGCTGCCTCCAGGGCCCACACAATTTCTATGACCTAAAAGTAATTTTCCCCCATGACTTTCTATGTGGGAGGAGCAATTAACAACAGCAAGAAACATAATGGGGTGCAGAGAAGATGATCTTTTAAAGAGATGACCAATCATTCAGCCCTGGTAGGCCCACATGTAAATGTCAGGTGGAATTGTGGACTTTCTGTTTGAGTTGTTACCTGACTATTGGAGTGGAACTGAGTCTTCAGTTCATCTGGCTACTTCCACTGTGACATTCAGTCACTCCAGTCACCTCAGGGACTTTGCTGTAAGAGTAGAAAGCTTTTAACTCTCATATGAGAGTTTCCTGGGCGAGTCTCAAGTGAATTTAAGACTCCCAAACAAATTTTAGCTAGTTTTGAATATGTTGTATTTTGATGGTCCATTGTTAATGAAAAACACAGACTGAATTGCTTATATGTATTCTAAACAGCAGAGATTTGTTAATTGTGTCTGAGATGCAGTAAAAGGGATACAGGAGCAACTGGACTCCAGGAGCTAGATGGCTTGGGAAGGAAGATTCCTGTTGAACATGACATTAGATGGGAGTCTGTGTAATGTCAGGAAGACAAGGTTGAACCTTCATTTCCAATAACACTGCTCCATATGGGACCATTACTAGAGTCCTTCGAGGCCTTAATGCGCTTGCCAAGGAATTGGTGAAAAGCTCAGAAACAGATGACTCTTCTTCCTAACCTCATGGAACAATGTGTGGTAAATGGAAGGGAATAATGACTTCAGGCTTAACATCATTAATTATGATAATTGGAATATTGATCTTAATAGAATCCTATGTTTCCCTCGTGCCAGGCTCTATTCAAAAGAGTTATTGAGACAGCCATTGCCGAGCAAAGCCACAACCCCTCACGTGGACTTTCCTTTCTAGACAGTCAGAGACAGGAAGCTCTGTGTCTGCTAATGGAATCCGAGAGAAAAGTAAAATAAAAATAAAAAGGGGAGATTGTGGGAAACTATTTTTTCCAAATAAAATAGATAGCCCCACAAGAGCCCACATTCTCTGAAACTTTCCTGAAACCCACCTTTCCTCTCCCTATCAATTATCTCATTGTATGACTGTGAAGTCAAGGTCCCATCTATGGGATGCGATGCAGTCACCACCCACTTCAAGGATAAAAGGCAGAGACCATCGTGGTCATGTGTAGTCACTAGACTAAAGAAATTGGCTTGCTGATCTCTTTTGCTTTCTTTGCGTATTCCTCTGGACAATGTAGAGATAATTATTTTCTAACACTACGACAGTCATTATGAGACTCCAGAAGAAATGGAGTGAAGTTAGAAAGCAGTTGAAGCAACTTAACTCATTTGACTTGCTTAATTTTATTCCAAGTGTCAAGGGAGATCATTTCTTCTCTTCCTTTCCCCCACCTCCTTCTGTCTTTTCTTTTTTGATGCAGGGTTTCATGTCCGTGGCTGACTTCAAAATAGCTACCTAGCAGAGAATGACTGACCTTGAATTTATGATCATGCTGTCTCTATCTCCCAAGGGCAGGGATGATAGACAAGCACCATGACACCTGGTTTATGCAATGTTGGGGAAGCCAACCCGGGCCTTTGTGCCTCAAGTGTGATGGTTAATATAGGCTCACCATTAGATGGACTCCGATATCACCTAAGAGACTAGCCTCTAGGTATGGTGGGCTGGTTATCTAGAGTAAGGTACTTGAGGTGGGATGAGCTCGCTGTAACTGTGGGTGACATTATTCCACGAGATGGGGTCCTAGACTGGAGAAAGGTACCTGGCTGACTGTGGTCCTGTCTTCAGTGGCCAGGACCTTCATGTTCCTGCTACTATTCCTTTGCTGCCACCTTGAACTTCTCTTCTTCTGCCAAAAGAAACCCTCTGCCCTTCTGCTACTTTGTTCAGTTGTTTTGTCATAGCAACCAGAAGAGTAACTGACACCTAGCCAAGCACCCTACCAACTCAAGCACATCACCAGCCCTACCTTCTTTCCTTTAATGTATTTTTTTCTATCTGTAATTATTCGTTTCGTTTCTGTCACTGTGATAAAGGATCCTGAGTAAAAACATCTTAAGGGATGACAGGTTTATTGGACTTACAATTTGAGGTTACAGCCCATTACTGAAAGGAAATTGAAGCAGGGATGCAAAGCAGGTGATCACATCCCCAGTCCTTAGCAGAGAGGAATAAATGTGCCTGTGGTGCCTACTTACTTGCTCTCGGATGGCTTTCTCTACTCTTGCATGATTCAGAGCCCAGCCTATGAAATGTTGCCACCCAGAATGCACTGGGTCTTCCAACATCAAAGAGTAATCAAAACGATCCTCCACAGACTTGCCTACAGGTTAACCTGATCCAGACAACTCCTCAGTCAAGATACTTTTTCTGGGTGATTCTAGGTTGTGACTAGTTGACAGTTAAAGCTAATTACCACAGTAACGTGCTCACGAGGTTCAAAATTACAAAGATATAAGTGGATATGTGGTGAGAAAACCATTCTTACTTTTATCCCAACCCAGCTTTGTGCCTTTCCAATAGGATGATTCATATATCTTTTAAGATATGGGCCATGCATAAATACATCTATGCATAAAGAAATGCTGGTTTCTGTTCCATATCCTGTCCTTTCTTTTTCTTACACAACTGTAATAAGTTGTATAATCTTTTTTTTTTATTGGAAATTCTATTTACATTTCAGATCTTATCCCCTTACCTCGTTTCCCCCTAACCAGGGGACCTCCTATCTCATCCCCCTTTCTCCTGCTTCTATGAGGATGTGCCCCCACCCACCCACTCCCACCTCCCCACCCTGGAATTCCCCCACACTGGGCATCCAGCCTTCATGGAAACAAGGATCTCCTCTCCCACCTATGCCTGATAAGGCCATCCTCCCCTACATATACAGCTGGAGCCATGGGTCCCTCCCTATATGCTCCTAGGCTGGTAGTTTAGATCCTGGGAGCTCTGGTTGGTTGGTATTGTTGCTCTCCCCATGGGGCCGCAAACCCCTTCAGCTCCTTCAGTCTTTTCTCTAACTCCTCCATTGGGAACCCCATGATCTGTTCCATTGTTAGCTGTGAGCATCCACCTCTGAATATGTCAGCTCTGGCAGACCTCTAAAAAGACAGCTATATCAGGCTCCTGTCAGCATGAACTTCCTGGCATCCACATCAGCTTCTGCCTTTGGTGACTGCACATGGGATGGATACCAGGTGGAGCAGTCTCCAGACGGCCCCTCCTTCAGTTTCTGTCCCACACTTTGTCTCCGTATTTGCTCCCATGAGTATTTTGATATTCCTACTAAGAAGGATGAAGGCAAAGTCGTATAATCTTTGTTGGTCTTGCTTTTCTTGCATAGCGGCCTATCCACCTTGTTGATCTGTCCACATTAGTATGTGGAGAAATTTCTTCCCCCTCTAAATCTCCTTGACTGAGTTAATAGCTTGATACTGTGTGGACAGACATCTGTTCCTGACCTGTATTTTCACAAATCACAGTGTAATGAACAGTCTTGTTCTGAAGTCAGGTTAAATCTGTGTGAGTCTGTCTGTGGAAATACTTTCTAGGAGAATTGCTGGGCTAGTCTATTAGGTTAACAGTGAATTTAAGAGGAAAGAGTAACACTGAAGTGTGTGCTCAAAAATATAAACATTCCTTCAAACCACAGCGGTTGAGTCATTGGTTCAGTGTCCCATCAGGTGTACACTCACCAAGAAGTGGTTTTGTTCCTACTGTGTGCCAAGTACTGTGCAGACATTAGAGAGAAGTCGACAAGGCCAATTATGCTCTTGTTAGCAACTCACTATGGAACTTTGCTTAGATGATAATGTGACAAGTTTTGTTTTATATGTGATTAATATTGCTAGTCAGAGGGCTTTATTTGTGTGTGTACATGAGTGAGCATGCCTATGAAGTCCAGAAGTTAACATAGGTGTCTTTCTCACTCACTATTCACCTTTTAAAGATTAAATAGTTGAAAAGTGTGTGTGTGTGTGTGTGTGTGTGTGTGTGTGTGTGTGTGTGTGTGTGGTGGGTGCATGCGTGCCACAAAATAAGTGTGAAGGACCGAGACAATCTTAGGAGTAAGTTCTCCCTTCCACTTTCATATGGGCTCAGAGCCATGAGATCAGGTCTCCAGGTTCGCATAGCAAAAGCCTTTGTCTACTGAGGCATCTCATATATTTCTATCCTCTTTAAGTTTTGGGGCAGGGTCTTTCACTGAACCTGGCACTTGCCGATTTGGCTAGATCAGCTGGCCAAGAAGGGTCAGGGATCCCCCATTTTTTGCCTCTCCAGCATTTGGATTAAAAGGAGGTATCATCACACCAGACTTTTTCCAATCAGGGTCCTCATACTTGCAAGGCAAGCATTTTGCCAACTGAGTCATCTGAGCCATCTTCTCAGCTCACTATTACTCACTATTATGTGGGGTGGGCAATCAGATGAAGGTCATTGTACTGGATAGCTTTATGTCAACTTGACACAAGCTAGAGTCATCACAGAGGAGGGGGCCTTAATTGAGAAAATGCTTTCATAAGCTACAAGTGTATACAAGCCTACAGGGAATTTTTTTCCTTTCTCCGACCCACTTTCTCTCTCTCTCTCTCTCTCTCTCTCTCTCTCTCTCTCTCTCTCTCCTCTCTCTCTCTGGTCTTGTTTCTAGGACAGGGTTTCTGTTTCTCTGTGTAGCTTCAGCTGTCCTGGAACTTGCTCCATAGGCCAGACTGGCCTTGAACTCACAGAGATCCAATGGCCTACACCACTGCTATGCTTTGGCCAGGAACAGAACTTGGGTCAGGTTCTTGGAAGGCAGCTATGTTCACCATTATACCACCAGTGCTTTGTATGTTTTCTTAATTAGTGATCGTTGGGGAAATGGCTGGGCCATTGTGGATGCAGCCATCCCTAGCTGGTGATCTTGTGTTCTATGAGAAATCAAGTTGGGCAAGCCATGAGGAGCCAGCCCATAAGCTGCACCCCCCCAAGGCCTCTGAACCAGCTCCTGCCTCCAGGATTCTGTCCTGTTTGAGTTTCTTATGTCCAGTGTACGTAGTTCTGGAGACTGAACCCAGCTTTGTACATACCTGACAAGCATTCTGTTAATTGATCTACATCTTTAGCTCCCCAAATGGGATTTGAACTAATTATTTCCATGCCTTATTAAAGGAATGACCTTGAACACAGTGGGTCTCCAAAACAAGTCAGCAGAAAAAAAGAAAGCTCTTCTTTCTGATGTGTTCTCCAGAATAAATGCAATACATCTGGCCTGATTCTGAATCCCTGGAAGCTCACTGGACAACTAGTCCAGCCTTCTTGGCTAAGACTCAGGCTGATGGGAGACTCAATCTTAAATAAGAGGTAGAAGGTTACTGGGAAATGATCCCTGATTTGTTAGAATCTAGTCCAGGTCATTGCTTAGACCACACCATGTAGCACACTCCTTTTATTTCTATAAAGAAAATGGGAAGGCCTCTACACAGAGACTTAATCCCCAACCTCAGATACCCAGACTCCAGAGGAAAAAATATCAGGTGTCATTGTCATTTTTCAGGGAACTTTACAGATTTCAGGTTGCCCCAGGACATGAGAGAGCTACTATGGTGACACTTCTTCAGAGTTTCACATTTCTTTCCCTATCACCTAGAGATTGGGGGCAGCCTGGCTATAGGCTCCTGCTTTAAAGCCTATTCTCCAAGACAGAAGGAGAGGTCTGTCTGTCCTCAGAGTTCCTGCCATGCTGTTGTCTATCTGTCCATGATAGTAGTAACTATTTAAGAAAGAGGACTTCCTGAATTTTGCAGGCAAATGGATGGAACTAGAAAATATCATCCTGAGTGAAGTAACTCAGACCCAAAAGAACATGCATGGTATGCACTCACTAATAAGTGGATATTAGCAAAAATATGTAAAGAATACCAAAGACACAGTCCACAGAACTCAAATGACAACCCACCTCAATATTTATGGACCATGTCAGATCTATGACGTTTACATTTGTTCTATAGTCTCCAAGTACAAGATTACATATACATGCATGTGTGCATTTCCAACACATATGCACCCACATACACTCACACAAGCACACACACAGAGTGTGCTGACAGAAACGGAGACCAGGAGTGCTGGGCAAACAAACGTCAGTACAGAATAGTGTTTCCTTCCCTGGTCCTCTGTGGAGTTGTAATGCCAGGACTGATCAGGGTGGCAATACAGGGCTGTAGTGTGGGATGGGCACTCTACCTGCCAGACACAGGCACTCCTGGGCCTCTTATATCAATCAACTAATTAGCTTATTGCAGAACTGCATCCTGCCTCTCCTCTGGGGGTTCCCCAGGCAGGCATCACCAGCATACCACCAGGATCAGTCAGGGCAAAGTTTGAAACAGGGGTCCACAGTGGTTTCTGGTCTCTCTGTGTACCTAGGTGCCTCTGGTGAACCACAGGAAGAGGGAGTCAGGAAATGGGGGTCTGAGATCTTCCTTTCCCCTAGGGACATCCACTTGCCAGGTAGAGAGGAGGAGGCAGAGCCTAGGATGAGAGTAATTCAATCTGATTGGGCACAAATGTAGAGAGTACTAGAGGGGCTAGAGGAAAGAAAGCCTTCTTTGGGAGACTTAGATGTGGCTCTTTAGTTGAATGCCTACCTGACAGAGATCCTTAATGAAGCAGTTCTCTGACACAATCTTTGCTTCATATTGTTTTATTTGATGGTGAATGTGAATGAATAGACTTTATTAGGGGTGAACCAGGGTGTCTTAGGGTTTCCATTGCTGTAAAGAGACACCATGACCAAGGCAACTCTTACAAAGGACATTTATTTGGTGCTGGCTTACAGGTTCAGAGGTTTAGTCCATTACTATCAAGGCAGGAAGCATGGCATCGTCCAGGCAGGCATGGTGCTAGAGGAGCTGAGAGTTCTACATCTTATCCCAATAGTGACACACATTTTCTCTAACAAGGCCATATCTACTGCATACCTCCTAATAGTGCCACTCCCTGGGCCAAGCATATTCAAACCACCACAAGGGTGGTGTTGTGGGAGGGAATAGCCAGGAAGGGAATCTCATTGGCTGAAGGTTTAAGGCTATCTAGATACCTCATTAGCATGAAGAAAAACTTCAGGGATTTTATTTTACTGTGATTGACTGCCCATGGTCCTTCCAGTGGGGTGTTGTTACATGTTCGAAAGCAGGTACAAAGACAGGTAGGGAGATGTTCTACTTCTGCTGGTCTCAGACTTCTGAGATTCCCAAAGTCTGAGCTTACTCACCTTTGCCAGTTCTTGTCTGTCTGGTGGCATAACCCATTTGCTCTAAAGCTTATTATTTTTTGTATATGTACATGTTGGTATGTGAGGGTGTGCATACCACAACACGAGCATGAGGATCTGTGGGCAATCTCAGGCATTGGTCCTAGCCTTCTACCTGTGGCATCTCCATTGCTGGGGCATCTGAACCCAGGCCATTAGGCCTATGCTTCAAACACATTTACCCACTGAGCAGTCTCTCTGGTCCAGGGCGATCTACTTTAAAACTGTTGGTTTCCAAAAGGCAGGCATATACTGGTTGCTGCTACACTTCTGCTGGATGATCTTGTGGAATAATTTGAATTGACAATCAGTTCCAGGAAGGGACCAAGAGCTCATCTAGGAAAAGGGACAGTGTAACAGAGGTAGAGGACCTGAAGTGGGAACAAGAGGAGGCACAATTAATGCTCCAGAAGTTATGAAACCATCTGTGTGGTCCTCTCTACTGTCCACTACAGTAACTGGATTCACCCTCTATGTCATTAGCAAAATCCCCTCTGTTGAGGGTTATTCTGAAGTTCCTGAAGGCCATGGTGACTGCTGCTTCTTCAATGCAAAACCTCCCAGTTTAACAGTTAGGCAGAACATAGATCACACGCCATTAAAACTGCCAGTTTCCATCCCGTTCACACCATTAGTAGGAAATATATAACATTAAAGGAAGTGAGTTGCAATGAAAAAATATGGTAATTCACATGGGCAGGTCACAATTGACAGTGTGTGCAGGAGGCAGCGTTCCTGAGCTGTCCCTAGAGATCTTATATTTAGAAAAAAGACATTTCCCAGAAAACTTTTCATAAATATTCTCCATGGGGGAAAATGTATATTTATCACTTCATATAAAAAGAAATTTAAGGCAAATGTGTTGGTAGCTCACTTCTCAGAAATTTCACGGGTATTTTTAATCTATGGCCTGAAGATTCTTTCTTACCAAGTCTATAAGAATAGAGGCATTCCCAATGCAATTAGCACTGTATTGTCTTTGTTTCTACTGTCTTTCTGGCCCTCCCCACAGCCACACCACATACTTCAGGTCCTGATTCCATTGTAAGGGTGGGTGTCAATTGTGTTTCCTGATTTTCATGATGCTTTGACATGTTGGAAGCTGCCCTCCCAAGGGTGGCAAATTCATAGAATTGGAGAAAGATGTTCTGTGAGTTCTCTGCTTTAGACAGACCAACTAATCCAGACACCATGGTCCCCAGCCTTCTCTTGAATCAGGCCCTTAAACTCAAGGAAACCATCTCCCCTGATTAATCATCCCAGCCTAAGGCATCAGACAATGGGAGAGCCTGTCTGTCACAGGCATTGATCTGAGTCAGAAAGGGCATCTACTGAGATTTTTGAGTTCTTCTGTTCTGAAGCAAAGACTTGGACCAAGAATACACAGCTACAGATGCAAATAGAAACAATTTATTACTAAAAGTACTTCTGGGACTAGAAGTGGGCTCCAGGGCTAAGGCAGGTCTGAGATTCAAAGCCTGGTGCCACCTGAGTTCTGATTCCTTTCTGAGTTATTTACCTCATACCCACTTTGGAATATCTTGCTGTCTTTTCTGGCACATGCTGTTTTTCTACATATAGCCCTGGTAGGGAAGAATTTCCATGCTTCCTCTGCCAATGGGCTGCTTTCATAGGTCAACTTTGATGCCTCGCCCCTATTCTGCTTCGGATCATTCCAATGTCTCTGTAATTATCTAAATGAGCCAACCTTGATCTTGCTGAGTGTGCTCATCCTACCTCACCCACCCGTACTTTAGAAAAGCACAAGAAAGGCTCTTACCAATACCATAGATTGATTCTGCTTCCTGTCTGACATGTACCCCAACCAGTTAGTGGAGTTGTTATGATCGGAGTATGGGCTCTGGGCCTCCTAACCAGTGAGGCTCACCTCCCTGTCCTCAAGAAGTCAGTTAAAGAAACAAGTAGCAGAGAAACAGAGACAGGAAAATTCCTTGATGTGGTCATGTGGGGAAGAGGAACAAAGAGGTCGAGTGGCCCCTCCAGACCATCTTTAGAATATTGACATGAGATGTGTTTAGGTAAAGGGCAGGAAATATGCTCAGATAAGCTGTCCTGGTCAAGACGTGCCCCTGCCCACCACCACTGCCTGGGCTCCAGTCTTTCCTGCAAGCTGACAAGCTGTCAGAGCTGTGTGAAATCTCTTTCCAGGAGACATGCTTTTCATCTGGCTGGCACCACGACCTCTAGCATGAGATTCTTGGAGAAATTTTAGTTTCTGGGAACTCATTGTTCCAGCAGCCTGATATCAAACATGGTTTGAGGCACAGGGGTCTTCTCTTTAGAGTGTCTTTGTTTCAGAAAGGACAGCTAGACATTCAAGGGAACCATGTTCCTTTGTTTGTTTTTGAAACTTAGGGGCAGTAAACTTTCTCGAATGGTGGCCCCTCCTGATCTGAAGGCTCATCTCTCTGAAACTGAGCAGCAGAAACAGCCATTCACCTTAAAACAGGTGGAGATTATTTATTTATCTATCTATTTATTTATTTAATTTGTGTGTGTGTGTGTGTGTGTGTGTGTGTGTATACATGTACATGTACGTGTACGTGTATGCATGCACTCATTCTGGTTGGAACGCCACATGTATTTGGATGCCCACAGAAGGCAGAAGAGGGATTCAGATCCTTTGGAGCTGGAGTTATTGGTGGCTGTAAATCACCTGAACAAGTACCAGGAAGTAAACTCTGGTCCACTGTAAGAAGAGAAAATGCTCTTAACCATTGCGCCATCCCTTCAGCCTCAGAGATAACACTTTTTAATGGTACCCGGTGCTCCAGTCCACTATCTGGGAACATTGAACATTGATGCTAGCGTTTAGAATCCAGCAAGCATGAGAAAGAAGTGTATAGAAAAGTCTACCATAGGCAGGACAGAGTGAAGGCGACCTGGAAAAGTTAGTGAGAAGATGATAAAAAGAGCCGGATTTGGAGGAAAGCAGATAATGTTCTTTGCTGGTGGAATGAAGTGAAGGAAATATAATTTGACAGCATCGCTCTTAAAGTACAGCAGTAGGCTTCAACGAGCGATAAATTGATAAATGAGCTGATAAATGATGGATGGCAACATTCATCCCTAGAGACACAGTGATGCAAAAGTGCTGACGTGTTGGAGGGGGAGGGGCGTCACGGTTTCTTAGGGGGAACCGAAGTGGAAAATGGGCAACAGTTACTTAATGCATATGCCTCAGGGGGAACGTTAGGGGCTATGTGAGCTAAGGAGGGACTATCAGAAGGGTCATTTCCTAGAACTGAGACACTTCTAGTTTGCAGCAGGGTGATGTGGGAAAGGGGTATTTTATAGATGGCTCCAAGAAGAATAGAAGACAAAACGAGCCAGGGAAGAGATTACCCAGGGAAGTCATATAAGCAGAGCAGATTGATATTCAAATATCTTGTTTGTGCTAACAACCATAACACCTGAAACTTACCATTTCCCCCTTTTAAGTGGGCTGTAAGTAGTGTTTATATTTGCATTGCTGTGCAATCAACAGCTTTCGAGAACTTTCAACTCTTGTAGGACTGAAACTCTGTACCTGTGTTTTACACTGCTACACAAGCTATCTGACAAAAGCAACTAAAGGAAGGAAGGATTTATTTTGATTAACACTTTGGGGGTACAGTCTGTAATGGAGGGGAAGGTGAGGTGACAGGGTGTGAGGCAGCAGGTGACATTGTAGCAGCAGTCAGGAAGCAGAGCCCAGCGAGCAAATGCTGGTGCTTAGTTTGCTTTTTCTTTTGTATTTCAGCCCAGGACCCAGCCTTTGGAATGGACTACCACATATAGGGTGGCTCTTTCCACGTGAGTTAGTCAAACCTTGAAACTTCTTCAAGGGCTCACACAGAGGTGTGTTTTCTAGATGATCATTAAATCTTGTCAAGTTGACCATGCTAGGCTATCACAATACCCACTGAATAAGAGCTTTTTACCGATCTACTTCCTAGGTCCTGGTACCACCAGCTTGCATGTTGACTACTGTCGTTAACATATAAGTGGAGGTACAGGTTGCCACTGGGTTATCTCACTTTTTACGATGTCCTTAATGTTCATCAATCTTGCAGCACATGCTGGTGTTTTACTTCCTTTTTGAGACGGAGTATTATCCCACTGTAGACTTTTATTGTTACTGCAGACTCAACAAACTAGGCTTAGCCTCATCTTTAGTATACCAGTTAGACGGATGACAGTGTAAAACAGAGACAGGAGATTTACTCAATGTGATCACATTGGAAAGAAGGATAGACTGGTACCTCAGGGGGAGGATGCCTTAGCATGGGCCTACTAAGGCACCACCTCTTGACACATCATGCCATCGAATTACACAACTTACCACTGAGGAATTATTAGCAGTTAATGATGGCTGGGAGAGTGGCAGAGTTTTCTTCAGTAGTGTAGCCACATAAGTTGCCCCTTTTATAGTAAATGACTTCCCATTCATGCTCATGAAAGCAACCCTAGTTGTAAGCAGTGGGTCTCACAGAAAACAAGACAGGAAAGTAGGAGGGGCTTGTTGGCATATAGGGATCCAGAAGAAGAGGAAGGAGGGGTGAGAAAGAGAATGTGAAAAAAAATTGACTAAATTTCACTGTATATGTATGTCTACATGTATGTGTACATATATATGTGTGTGTATGTAACTGTCAAAAATAATAATAATGAAGAGAGTTGACTGAGTTTGACGTAGCAAGTGACAAGGCTGAGAGATGGTGCTTTGTTGGATGAGATACACTCATTACATGCATCTTATGCATATGTTTAAGTGTGTGTGCATGTATGTTCATGTGTGTGGATGTTTGTGTGTATGCATATGCCCATGCATATATGCATGTATGTGCAGAGGCCAGTGGACAACTCAGGTGTGATTCCTTGGGTGCCACCTAAATTTTGACACTTCCCACATCTTTTTTAAAGCCTCAGGCACTGTGTTTGCGGGGAGGACTTCTGCTGTCATGCAGCAGTATGCTTCTTTCTGGTTTGCAGTGCGACAGCAGGGTCCTCTCTGAGAGTGAGCATTTGAAAGATTCTGGGCAGTCAGCACACCTTTTTTCCCCTAACCAACATGATTTGTACATCAGTACAGTAATTTTAGAAGGTTTCCAGCAAATGCCATAACACACTCTAAGGGAAATGCTTTCAAAGAGCCACAAAGCTGAAATCAGCAAGCCCACTCTCTTTAACACTCTTGTTGCTGCTGCTGATGCAAGTCCACTCACTGGACAGTCCAGGAGTGGAAACAAATCTCCTGTCTGTCTCTGAACACTCTCTGAAGCTCTGGGTCTGCTGGCATCCCAGGGATGTGGCTCTAGGTCCCCTTTGTTCTTCACTGTAAGTTAGGGCTTTAACATTTAAATTGAGAGAACTAAGAACTCCCTTAGAATCCAAACGACATCATTTCTTATTATTGCAGGGCTAGGCTTTCTGATCGTTCTGTTTCTTTCTGTCAGACTGATCTAGGGTTCATTTCTGCTCCATTGGGAGGTAATCAGATACTGTGTGTTTGTACCATCTATTTAGTTGTTGTTTTGTATGAAGGTGGAGCATGTGTGTGTTCACACATGGAAATTGCAGGTCAACTTCTGGTGTCTTTTTCCATTGCTCTTCATCTTAGTTTTTGAGACGTGGTATGTCACTGTATGATCTTGTTTCATTTCTTCCAGCTATGCCAGTGTGCTTTACTTTTAGGTGAGTGCTGAGATCTGAACTCAGGTCCTCCAACATGTACGGCAAACCCTTTATAGACTGAGCCATCTTCTAGCCTCTGAGTTTCTTTTATTAAATATAAATTTACGTGTGTTATATTTGTGTATTATGTGTATTATGTACCTGTACTTGGAAGCCAGAGGTCAATTATAGCTACCTGTTTACCTTGGTTTTTGAGACAGGCTGTTTTACTGGCCCAGACCTTGCAGATTCAACTAGTCTGATTGTCCACTGAGTCTCAGTGATCTTACTGTCTGTATCATGTGGACTCCGCAGACTAAATCAGGTTGTCATGCTTGCGTGACAAACAGTGTCCTGGCTGAGCCACCTCTCAGCCCTATTACTTTGTATTTTAGTGAGATTACAGTGATTATACACATTTGTGTAATAAGAGTGACATTTCAGTACATATATGCAGTGTATAATAACCAGATCAGAATAAGGCGCAGCTATCAGACATATATCAAGGCATTAGTAAGATTCAAAACCCTCTCTGTCAGCTTGTTTAATACATTTAGTTAATAGCTGAAAAACATTTTTCTTGCCGTTATGCTACTGAACACTGGAAGTTATTTCCTCTACCTAATTTCATCTCTGCACCCCTCCCCTCTCCCCATCTCTCCATTCACCACACCCTTCCTTGCTTCTGACAATTGCTTCTCAGTTCTATGTGATAAACTTTAGCTTCTGCACAGAGGTGAGAACATGCGCTGTTTGTCTTTCTGTCTCATTTCACTCAATGTAAGGTCCTTCGTTTTCAGTCCATTGCTGCAAATGATTCGATTTTGTTCTGATTCATGGCTGAGTAACATTTCATGGTTCATTCCATCTCGTGCAGATTGTGTGTTCATCTCAGTTTGCTTTTTCCGCTCTCAGAGCTCCTGGTTGGTGAGTCTGAGTTGGGCCTTGGAAGCTGGACTACCTGGGATAGAGCCTAGTTGAGCATCTCCCAGCTGGGGAGCAAATGTGGGCGCATGACCTAATATCTCGTCTGATGCTAATTCCTCATAAGTAGAACAAGAATAACAGTTGCCCCTGCACAGGGTGGTTTGAGTTTAAAATGAGTCCATGTACAACACTCTGAACAGACCTGCAATTATGTTGGCAGCACTGATTATAATTTACTGTTGTATTTTTCTAGGGTAAATTAAAACTACAGAAGGCCAAGGGTTAGGAATGTTAGCTGTGCAACCATAAAGACCAGTGCTTGGAGCCCATATCACTTAACAGGCCAGGTGCCCCCTGTAACTGTACCTCCTTGGAGGTGTAAACATGGGGACCACTAGGACTCACTGATTTCTAGTCTAGCTGAAAAACCATGATCCCTGCGTTCAGGGATGGGCCCTTATTTCATATGAACAGGTAAACAGCGATCCCCAATTCCGGCCTCCGAGTTTGCACATTCACATACACACCTACATACGTACACACATCCACATAAAAATGTAAATAAGTAAATAAATACCATAGCAAGCTCAGCCACAGACATCACAGGGAAGAAAGTTAATGGTAAGACAGAGAGAACTCTGGTTTCACTTCAGGAAAGAACAACCTCCCCCTGCTCCCCCATCCCACAGCTGCTTATATAGCATTTAACTAGCAAGGCGTGAGCAAACAGTCTTCTTGAGCCCTTTGTCTAAGTTCCTCCTTTCACTCACCTGTTCTGATGTTGTTTGCACTGGAGGGCATTACTCCTTAGGGGATTGGTTGTTCCATGCCTGCAGCTTTCGTGGTCTTGTAGCCATTTCTCAGTCAGGGTTTGTGTCTGAGAAAGAAACTGCAGAGCATCTGAACCCCAACAAATAAACAAGTAAATAAATCATAATAAAACAATAATAACCCAGAAACGAGTTTTACGTGGCTCTGGAGGCCAGAAGGCCAATGTCCAGGTGTTGGTATGGTCATATCCCTTTGAGGGATCCAGGCAGATCCCCCAGGTTTCCGGAAGCTGCCTTCTGGTGTTTGGCCACCCATGTCTTCCACGTTTGGTAACTGTACCACTTCAAGACCACTTTGTCCTTTACCATCTCTCTTGTTTGTCTGCCTGTTTTTATCTCTCATCTTTCACTCTCCATAACAGCCTAATAGTTACTAAGGTGAGGACTAAGCTTACCTTAACTCTATAGTTGCAAAGGCCCTCTTCTGAAGAAGGTCTCAGCCTGAGGCTCTGGATAGACATGGATTTAGGTAGATACTATGAGACCCACGAGGGCATCATGGAAATCATGCCACAAACTCATTTAGTCTAGCAAGTGCTTCTTTGGATAAGGAAATCCAATGAGAATGCTCAGCTGTGAAGCAGAGAGATGGCTCGGTGGATAAAACTGCTTGCTACTTAATCCTGAAGACCTGGTTCAGATCCCAGCGTCCACATCAGACAGCTCACAAGCAGCTGTAACTCCAGCTCTCCAGCTCTGACACCCTCTTCTAGCCTTCATGGCTTCCTGCAGACACACACGTATATACACTCCTGCATACACATACGTGCGGATGTGCACAGACATAAAAAAGAAACGAGTAAATAACTTTTCAAAAAGAAAATGCTCAGCTAATTCACAGAAATTTTAGAAGGTGGGTCTTTGGTCTTTTTCTTACACATAGATATTATTCATTGAGCAAACCTTTCACCTCACTCCCCTATCATCCCTGCTTTTCTTGCTTCCCTCATCACCAATACCATTTTCCCCTCTCCATGATCCTGTGTCTACTTTGCATTTAATAAGCAAACACAGGATTTTATGTTAGGAAATACGTGTGAAAGAAACCACACTTGTCTTCCTTGAAAGCAGGTTCATTCACTCAGTAAGATTATCTCCAGTTTTGTCTAGTTTCCTACAACTGGCCCCAATCCCTTTTTTACAGCTGAAGAAAGTCCTACTGTGTGTAGATACCATGTGTTCTACACTCGGTGTCCTGTTGTGGATGCCTAGGCTGATCCATGACTTAGAGAAGCTGGTTTTTTTTTTTTTTACACCTTCCTTGTCACGGTCTTAATAGTTCCTTGGAGAGATGATTTAGGAAAAGCTGATACAGTGCTCGATTTAGAACATATTGGGCATGAAATCTGGTGAGCGATGTTGGAGTAGGAAGAGGTGATAACATTCAGTTCTCTCCACCACTTGTCCATTTACAGGAAAATACAGGTCCAGGCCATCAGCTCTTTGCAGGCACTTTCTCTAATGGAAAAGGTCACCTTTCTGCTTCATGCTGAGTAGGGTCAGGCACATGAGTTCACTCCACTGAGCTCTTTTGCAATGTCTGAGTGCAGTGTAAGAAGTGCATGAAAGAAATTGTGTCTGTCAAACTCGCATGTGTGCAGAAGACCCACAATGCTCCTGTAGGTGGGTGTGTCATCCCCAGGTTTCCAGTGAGAAAGACAATCAGGCACACAGTACTGTCTATATAGTTTTCAGCAAATCCTGCTGAACTCTGTAAATCATTTTAGTCCAGATCACCTGCTAGTACAGTTTACTTTCCTGACAGGCATGAGCCCCGAGTAACATAGAGATAAACAATCTCAAACACTAAAAATACCTGAGGGCATTTCACTTTCCCCCCATTTCTTGGTTCTCTTTATAGGCTTACCTTCTAGAACTATACACGCTAGTCTCCCTGCTGCTCAAAATGCAAACCAGAGCCCGGGAGATGGCACATTCAGTAAAGCTGCTGGTGCCCAAGTCTGACAAACTGAATTCAGTCTTCCAGACTCACATGGTGGAAAGAAAGAACTGACTCCCACAAGTTGTTGTATGACTTCCACATACATGTTGTGGCATGTGCCTTGCCCACACACATACATAGACTCTTTCTGATTCTTCCTACTTTTATGTCTTTTTAAAAGATGACTCAATGAGTTTCGTTATGGTTGTTTTCAAGAATTTGGGTAAGGATTATTTATAGGACTATGAGAACCGTACCCATAGCTACATCACTAAAGAGAGTGTCTCTCCCTTGCCTAGAAATGCTTAACTCGTATGCCCACACTTCCCCTCATCGCTACAAAATGACTATTAATGGTCTTAATTCTTCAACCGAAAGACATGGGCTAGCATATTGAATTAAAAAAAAAATCATCATTTATTGCCTCCAAGAAGTGTTCCTCACTATTCAAGACAGATGCAACCTTAAAGAGATGAATGGAAGATGATATCTCAAGCAAATGGAACTGGAAAATAAGCAGGCACTGGAGAGCACTAGGTAAGTAAGTCAGCAAGGTTGTATGCAAACTGACCCACCCAATCTTTTCTCTATCCGGCCTGCAGCTTGAGCTAGGGTGTTTATGGACTGAAGTTGACAGAATATGAGAAGGAGGAATATACTCCCTCTCCACACAGCACAAAGATGCTCTTCAGGAATTGAGAAGCAAGTTTCAGTACTCAGATCCCACTGGGTGGCCATTTGATCTTTGATATATTTTGTCTTCTCACTAGTGGCTCAACTTCAGAGCTTGGATAGCCCAAAACAAAACAGAACAGAGCAAAACAACCCAAACAAACCAAAAAACCAAACAAAAAAACCCCCTGTACCCTGAACTTATGGTTGGTGAGAATGTTTTAAAAACAACAACAGCAGTAGCAGCAGCAGCAACAACAACAACAACCATCACTTCTGTGGAAAACGGAGAGAATGGTTAAAAGCAAGCTATTTTTCATCTCTATGCTATTTGGAGGATGAAATGCTGATGATGGTTCAAATGAGAGCATGCCAGGACCGTTAAAGCCTCACTCTGAAATCTCAACTTATCTCTTTTCAAAATCTATCCATTGAGCTCCTGTAAGACAAAACCACAGTTAACTGTAGAGCTTTCTACCAGTAATTTATAGTATTCACTACACCTAGCATCTACTCAGACCTTTTTATGTACAAAACATTGTCCTTGCTAATGCTATGGGCTGTGGTTGCAACACAATACCTAAGGCTCTGGGCTCTTGGTACATCCTAATAACTAAAGCATTGGGTTATAATTGTATCTTGATGACTAAGACTCTGAACCTGAAGGAATTTCAATACATGATGACAGACAAGACAGGGGCCCAGATGATCCAGCACGGAATGAAATATGGATCGTTCAGTGGATGGGTCTTTGCATTGTCATTCATTGGTGTCCTGATGAATCAAGTTCCACTCCTTTATACTACTATCCTGGATTCTTTCTACTTTTATTGGGAACCAAAGCAGGGTTTGAGTCTGCAAGATCTACTTCGGTAACCATGGATGGCTTGGGTGAGGAAGACATTTCGTATGGTGAAGCCCAAGATGTTGAACAAATACTCACTTCTTCCAAGAAAGTTATCTATTATCTAGAGCTGTTCATTCATTCATTCATTCATTCATTCATTCATTCATTCATTCATGCAAAAGTGCTAGACCTTCAAAGGCATGCTACTTTCCACGAGCAGAGTTTTGTTGATTTTTGACTGTATTATCCTGAGGAAGTTTCTGCATTCAGTTTTGCCATCTGCCCTGGTAATTTGGATTGCCATCATAAAGGACCCTAGACTGAGGCACTTCAGCAAAAGAAACCCATTTCTCATAGTTCTGGAAGCCAAAGAATCTGGGTTCTCATGATAGTGGTGGCAGTGGGGCAGAGCAGATGAACTCTCCAGCAAAACACAAGAAGGCAAATAGCCAAGATGCAAAGGCTTCTCTCAAAATCAGGGTGACTCTTCTCACTTCAATTAGCCTAGTCAAGACAATCCCACAAAAAATTCCCAGGGGCTAACCTAATCTAGAGACTGTCCAGAGACTTGCCTAATGCGTGATTCTAGATCTTGACTGGTTGACAATTAATCAATATTAACCATCACAATTTTGCTTGCTTCCTTTCTCCACCCTCCCTCTTTCCCTCCCTTTCTGTATGTTTGTCTTTCTTTCTTTCTTTCTTTCTTTCTTTCTTTCTTTCTTTCTTTCTTTTCTTTCTTTCTCTCTTTCTCCTTCCTTCCTTCCTTCCTTCCTTCCTTCCTTCTTTCCTTCCTTCCTTCCTTTTCTTTCTCTTTCCTTCCTTCTTTATATCCTCCCTCCCTTCCTTCTCTCTCTCTTGTCTAACTTTCTTTCTTATATATAGTCAAGGATAATCTTGAACTTTTATCCCCCTGTGTGGGAAGCCATGGCAAGGCCTTACTCTTGGCAAACACTCATCCTTGGTTCTCCTACTATTCTTCTTTCTGCTTATCTTTCATGATTCACTTGTCAGTTCTCAGAACTTCAAACAAGGCCTCATAGCAACCCACTATGAGGAAGGTTAGTAAACCTTCCTCTTGACCTTTAGATTTAGCCAACATCCTGCTAGGTAGATGTTTTTAGAACCCTGGTAGTGGCAAGGCTTTGTGAGAACAACAGGTATAACTTATTTAGACCCCACAGCTGCAGCTAGCTTCCTCCACCTGCAAAGCTCTCTTTCCTTTATTTACCCCTCCCCATGTCCTGTTTTCAGAGTATATAACCTGTGTAAACAATAAAATCTTTGACAGCTTGATCAGACTTCTTGACTTGCTGTGCCTTTTTATTTTCTCATGCATCTCAGTCCTCTCCACAGGGTCTAGGGGTCCCACTTGATTGTCCATCTGGCTTGGACACCCCGGGACCTACCTATGTGCTGAGATTATAGGCACCCATCTTTGTGCTTGTGTATGATTCTGAGCATGGAGCCCAGGGCTCCCTGTATGTTGATCAAGTGGTCTACTAACTGGAGACAAGCATGGCTTCATTGCAATAAAGTTCTCCTTTCCTGGGTGCATCATTGTAGATCTTGTTTTTCTCTAAGTCTATTGAGGTATAAGTATATATTAGAATTGTATATTTTTATTAATTGTGCAGTGATGGTCACAGCAAGTTCACTCTCTCATGCAGTGATCATCCTTTTCTGTCTCTTCAAATGAAGCAAAGTAAAGCCATTGGCTTTAGTTTTGAGCTTATTGTACTTTTAGTTATTCTATACTGGCCTCTTGGCTGGAAGCCAATGTGGAGGATATGAGGAATAAAAGACAAGCTTCCTTATATCGAAAGCCTTTCCATGTAAGGGCAGGGGAGATGTCTCAACTGTTAAAGTGCTTGCGACAGAAGCATGAAGACCTGAGTTCAATCCCCAGAACCCACATAATGCTAGACATTGTGGCACACACTTGTAATCGTAGCACTGAGAAGGCAGAGACAGGAGAATCTCATGGACTTGCTAGCTACTTAGCCTAGTTGAATTATCCACCAAATCCCAGGGAGACAAGTGCTTGTCTCAAAAATCAAAGTGACCAGTGCTTGTGGAACTACACTGGAGGCTGACTCCTGGCTTCCACATGCGCAGAAGAACATGCATGCTGTCTACATGCTCCAAAGCACACAGAAAATTTATGTGCCTGTTCCATTGATGCCTATGATCCTTGTGGTTCAGTCTGATTGGATGCTCTCCTTTAGAGTAACTACACATGTGTGTACTTGTGTATGTGCACATGAATATGCATACCTAGACACACACAGACACAGACACACATAACATACATACCATAACACACACACACACACACACACACACACACACACACACACACACACAAATATAGATAACTTAAGAGATGTACATGCAAAGAAACAGAAACATGATAGGATAGGACTTGAGGATACTTTAGAACAATGAGCTGTTCATCTGTTCTTCATAAATCCTTGGTGAGATTTCAATCGATGAAAAGGCAAGAGTAAGGAATATAGATTGAAAGGAAGGATAAATGCACACATACTAACCAATAATGGTGGAGCAAGATAATGTAGTAGCCAATCAGAATGAACCACAAGGACCATAGGCACCAATGGAACAGGCCCATGAACTTTCTCTGTGCTTTGGAGCATGTAGGCAGTGTGCAAGATGAGCACGGTGCTCAGCCTCACCAGTACTGGCTCCTCTCAACCCCTGAGCAGTTGCCTTATCCATTCACATACAGAGCTCACTGGTCAGCGGGGACTAGTTCCATCTTTTTCTGTCTTTCTGTCTCTGCTTTTCAATTGACACAACAGATGGAAGTCTTATATCTCAATTACCCCACGTCCCCATTTGATTTGAGTACAGCTGGAAGAAGATTATTTGGATACATTACTTTTTAAAAATGGTAAAGTGAGCAAGCATAGGATAGGGCTTTTATCTTCTCCCAACCCCTGCTTGCCCTATCAATATAATTTCCCAAGAAAAACAAAGAGATAAACTCCTAGAACATTAAGTCACAGCAGGGATGGCTTCTGCTCCATTCCTCTCATCTCAAAATAAACTTAATTTATAAGGACTGGTAGGGTTACAGTGATATTCTGCAATGCAAATAAAAAGCAGCGTGAACACACTCATAACACAGGAAGAAAGTTTTGCGCTGTAAATATAGCTTGGAAGTTCAGAGAGGCATAAAAAGTTGGGGCAGGCATTAGAAATGATTACTTTGCAAATGAATTGCCATTTTCCATTTTGAAGCGAGCATATGTCGCTACACTTTTCTCTTCCAGGATTGATGGATGGATCGCAGTCTTCAGCCAGTTCCTTACACTGACTGACTTGGCTGGCTGTCTTGGTTTGGGAAGCTCACCACAATGCTGAGTATTTTTGTGTTCCCTTACTTCTCTTCCCAAAGCCCGGGTAGTTCAAGGTACTATCGCCACTGATTGTATTTCCAACATTGATTTCCTATGGCAATTAAAAGGGGTTTTAACCAGGGTTGGAGAATTGGCTGTTTTGTAACGGGCTTGCTGTGCAAATGAGGCAGGCAAGAACAGGGAGGAGTTTAGCAACTGGAGACTCCACTTGGTTTGGGTTATACACACCCCCCTCCTCCAATAACACACCTGGTAACCTGGCACTCTTACCGGCATGTGCATGCATAGATTCCTCTATCAACAATGTACTTAGCAACCTGTTGGCAGCCTAGGACTCCCACCTGCATCGGACTCATGCCCACCCGACTTTAAACAATGGAATATACTTCTCCTTTTAGTGGCCATCAGCCTTAGATACTGTTTAATCATATTCTGCTGAGATTGGCAGGAGAGTAAGAAGGTCAATCTGGTTTTGGCTACAGGAGCAGTCAGGCAAACTGTGTCCTCAAAGAGACGTTTTGAAGAAAGTCTCCCATTTATCATCTTACTCCTCTGCATAATTAGGCATGTGCATAATTAAAATTAGATGCATTATGGGAAGAGACAGAAGAAATAGACAAATGGTTACAACAATTTAGTCTGTCAATCAAGGTAGAATACCACCTCATATACACCCCTTAGTGATCAACTCCTCCTTTTGTTGAACCCCAGAAGAGGACACCCAGGACAATAATCTGTGCTCTTGAGTACCCTCACCCATATGATTCACTGTCAGTCTTGGTAACGGTCCTTACTGGTCTGTACTGTTGCTTGTCTTCAAGTCTTCTACTTTGAAATCTGTAGGTTGCCTTTATTTCATTCTTAATTAAGATATCAAAGACCTGGAAACACCAGGTTCAGACTATAACCACAGGAGGCATGGGCATTAGGACATGAGGTCAGATCTCTGAGACCCATATATAAAAGCTAGGCATGTGTTACATGCTTCTAATGTCTTAGTTAGGATTTCTACTGCTGTTAAAAAGACATCATGACCATGGCAACTCTTATAGAGGAAAGCATTTAATTGAAGGTGGTTTATATTTCAGAGGTTTAGTCTACTATTATCATGGTGGGAAGCATGGCAGCATGTAGATAGACATGGTACTAGAGAAATAGCTGAGTCTATGGGCAGGCAGCAGGAAGAGAAAGCTAGCCACTGGGTCTTGCTTGAGTTTCTAAAACCGCAAAGTCCATCCACAGTGACACACTTCCTCCAATCAGGGCATACCTACACTAACAAGGCCACTTATTCTAATCCTTCAAATAATGCCACAGCCTAGAAGTGTAGAGGGGCCAATCTCATTCAAACTACAACAACTGGGGAACCAGAGACAGGAAGATCCCCAGGGGGCTTACCAGTAGTAAGTCTAATAGCTGAAGAGTCTGATAGTTTAAATAGCTGAATTCTAAGTTCAGCGAGAGATCCTGCTTCAAAAATAACATGGAAAATATTTGAGCAAGATACTTGACATCCATCTGTTTTCTGCGTGTCCATGTACACACATGAACACACACCTTCTGCTTCTCCATCAGCAGAGAAACACACTGGAACACACACACACACACACACACACACACACACACACACACACACACACACACAGAGAGAGAGAGAGAGAGAGAGAGAGAGAGAGAGAGAGAGAGAGAGAAGAAGGGAGAGAGACAGAGACAGACACAGAAATGCAGAGACATACCCAGAGAGAGAAAGATAGACACAGAAAAAGGGGTGAAGGAAGAGACAGACAGAAACAGAGATGTCAGAGAACAAAAACCAAAACCAAAATCCTGTTAATCTTAGCAGGGAAA
>JANHMN010000009.1:25466998-25481084 GCA_030674055.1 Rhabdomys pumilio | reverse complement strand
CCTGCCTCTGCCTCCCAAGTGCTGGGATTAAAGGTGTGCGCCACCACCGCCCGGCCTCAGCATTTCTTTTAAAGATGTTGTCTAAGAAGTAGCTTTTTGAAGTTACTTTGAATAATTCTTCATTATTAAAAATATTGGTTAATATTTAAAAATATTAAAAGTATTGATTTCAAACCCCAGAGTCAAATGTCCATTTGGCAAGATATGTAATTATAGGTTCAAAGTCTTCCTCTTGCCTAACACTTTGGATCTAATTAGTTTCAATTTGTTTCTAATTAGATGGTTTAAACAACAGAAGAATTTATTTCTTCATAGTGATGGAGGTTGGGCAGAAGATATCCAAGTACCAGCAGAATTAGTGATGTTTCAGGCCACTCTCTTTCTCAAATGGAAACTATTTTCTTGTCTGTCTTTACATGATCTTTTGCTTATTTGTCTATACTTCAATCTAATCTCTCTCTCTCTCTCTCTCTCTCTCTCTCTCTCTCTCTCTCTCTCTCTCTCTGTGTGTGTATGTGTAGACATATGTGTTCATGTTTATGTGCCTGAGTGCCAGAGGTCAACCTTGGGAGCATTCCTCAGAATGCCATTACTTTTAAGCTTTTTTTTTTTTTTTTTTTTTAAATTTGGGGTCTCTCTTTGGCTTGGGACTAGCCCACCACTGAGGTCCAGGCTCTGGCTCTCTCTACTTCCTCAGGTCCTTACGATGTGGCAAGCACTTATAACCATACTATATACCTCTCCTGAACCCTGAGAATTTTTTTTTAGGTAATACTTTTTGTAAGGCACTTGAATTATCCATGGAAGCCCAAATGAAGACACAGCATGAAGAGAAGCAGATTACCCTTAGATTCTCAGTGGATTTTCCATCTGACTAGGTGAGTTCCCATTTTCTTGACTAACAAATATTGAAACCCTGGAGTTCATCTACCTACTGAACATAAGTTGATTTGTTGTGCTAGCTAGTGGGGCAGACTCACCCTGAACCATTTCCTGAGCCATGCTGAATTTCCATGTCAACCAAGAGAACAAATTTCCTAGGGATCAGAGGGTTTAGGAATGCTGTTGGTGGCTGGAGAACAGAGAGAGAGGAAACTTGTCGGGTGTCTTGGATCACTAGATCTTACTGTCCATGTTTTCAGCAGTTTGGCTGACCCATCTCGGTGAGGATCTTTCAGTGGCTTACCAATGAAAACAAGAACAAAAACAAAGCTCACTTTAAAATAATTCCTTTCACCACTAGACTCAAATGATACTGTCCATAAAAATAGATCATTGAGACCACTGCTGATCAAAATTGGCTCACAGGAAAAAAATAATGCTATGTCAAAGGGTTTTACTGTGCCTTCACCTTCCCTTCCTCCCTCTTCTCTACTCTCCTATCTCCCTCCCCTTCCTTCTAGCCACTCCCCCCCCCCAGCATCTCCATTTTCTTCTCTGACCCTTCTTTCCTCCCTTCCGTTTCAAAGCTCAGTAGGATCAATACGTAATTCTGACACCTGGGCATACTTCACATGAGTTTCCTTCTGATATCTGCTGGAAACTACCAACATTTCAATTTCAGCAGAAATTCTTTGAAACCTGCTTATAGATAATCTGCCTGAAGTCTTTGATTTGAAAAATGGGAAAGGGAAAGAAATGAGTAGGTTTTTCGATGCTTTTGAGATCAAAGAATTTAGTTAGTCCTTTATGATGTTTGCTATAACTTTACAAGTTTGGGTTGGCAGGTTGGCCTCCACAAATCATTTCTTGCTGAGATTCTGTCCCCGTGTGGATGACTTTCCTGGGTCATGGTTTCACAGAACTCATGTGTTCTCTTGGGTTAAGTTAAATTCATGGGTTCTCATTTTAAGATTGGCTAGTAGGATTATGTGAAGGAAGTTTAAAACTTTGACAGTATCTTCATGCTAATGAGCTCATAGCCTTTAGAGGTTGCCAGGAATAATTAATTCTAAAACTCTTTGAAAAGATTTATTTTATTTTTAATTATATAAAATACCTGTGTGGGAACATGTAAGTGCAGTGCCTACAGAGTCCAGAAGAGGGTGTTGGATCCCTTGGAGCTGGAGATACAGGTTGTTTTGAGCCTCCCAAAGAGAGTGCTAGGAACCAAATTTGGTCAGTACTTGGTCTTAACTGCTGAATCATCTCTTCAGCCTCCATCCTTTTTAAAAGAAGTGTGAGGCTAGGATTACAAACCATCTGGACATTTACATAAAAGAAAATACACACAAAAAAACCATCTCTACCTAATTACTCCAAAAATAAATAAAACCCTGGAACAGAGCTGGTAAATACACCATAAACATTACATTTCAGTATGAGACACACATTAAACCAGAGGACAACACTTAAAGAATTATAATGACCTTTATTCAACTAGATCCAATTTCAGCAGCATGGCCATGCCGCTGGAATTGTTGTGTTTTATAAAAAGATGAGGAGAGAAAGAATATGTTTGGTGGAGAAGTGTTACGGTAAGGTGTGGGGTAAAGGGGTACCTTCGCTGGCCCACGCTGAGGCATCCCTTCTTCCTGAGAGACTAGCCACATGATGGTATAGTATAGAATAGAGTTTATTCAGGGCATGGGGAGGGGAGTTGAGGTGGCATTAGAGACAGAAAGGCAGAAAGATAGAGGAGTAGAGACCAGCCATGAGCATGTAGGGGGAGGGGAATGGAGTGAGAGGGGGAAAGGGGTGAGAAGACAGAGAGAGAACAAGAAGGTAAGAAAGCAAGAGAGAGAGAGAGAGAGGAGGGGCAAGAAGACCCTTTTATAGTGAGTCAGGCACACTTGGCTGTTGCCAGGTAACTGTGTGGCAGAGCATAGATAAAATGCTAGCAACTATGTACAGCTGAAAGAGCAGTCTTCATTCAAGAATCTTTCTGCTTGTTAAGACTCATAACTCATAAAAGTGCTGAGAATAACTGAGCGTTGAGTGCACACTCTCAAATGGTACATCAATGCTTCTACTTCCAAGGCTTAGGGAAAACCAGGAAAGGGAAGTGTGGTGGAGTGCCAGAGGAATGAATAGAGTGTTGTAGAACATGACTAGGCACATCTCCTGGCCATGACATGGTGTGGTGGTTTGAATATGCTTGGCCCAGGGGAGTGGCCTTGTTGGAGTAGGTGTGGCCTTGTTGGAGGAAGTGTGTCCCTGTGGGGGTGGGCTTGAAGAGCCTCCTCCTAGTTTCCTGGAAACAGTCTGCTCTTGGCTTCCTTTGGATAAAGCTGTAGAACTCTCACCTCCCCCTATGCCATGACTGCCTGGATGCTGCTGTGTTTCCTGACTTGATGCTAATGGAAATAAACTTCTGAACCTATAAGCTAGACTGTCAGGAGCCATAATGGGACAAGCTAATAACTAGCAGGTGATCATCCTGAAAAGGCCTGCCTTGGATTATTATATAATCTGAGACAGGTGCATCCTTATTCAGCAAGGCTGTAAGGGGCTCATTTTTAGGAAAGATTCCTGCTATTGATATGCTTTTCCTATTATTATTATTAAACATATATAACAACCACTAAGCAATAGCACACCCCTTTGGAGCAGATCTCTGCAGATCCACAAAGACGTACTGTCTTGTAGTGATGCTATATAGACAAATAGATGACTTCTTAAATCTTAATAATGATCCTATAAGAACTCCTAAAATTATGTCAATGCTTATTAAGCTCTTTTATAGTGGGACTGCTATTAGGTCCCTTTCTGATAGTCAAAACTGCAATGAGAACTCTGCCAGTCTCCCAAGTGTCACCAGTTAATTGCTCTTAGTAACCAGACTTTCTCCTACTCAGAGCACATTCCAAGAGATTGTAAAATCAATTAACCAAAACTCATTAAAAGGGGACTAATAATTTATTATAGGTGCAAGGACAGAAGTTAAAATATTGACTGGGTTTATCTATGCAAAATTTTACTAATAACTTAGTTATAGTTTTAAACCTTCAGTGAACCTGTGGAGCTGGACAAGTGATAGATGTTTAGCCAGATAATTACTCCTAATGGATATGTATGTAAATATTCTCTGTTGTAAACTTCTATTTCAATTTATGATTTGATTTTTGGTGTGAACTTATGATGAACTTTGTAACATGTGATCATGTATTCTGAAAGATGTATAAGTACTGAGGACAAAGAGATGGCAGGCAAATAGAATAGAGAGACAGAATAGGCAGATAGAATAGAGAGATAGAATAGAATTTTTTTCCCTTTCCTCAAATAGAATAGAATTCTCTCCCCTCCCCCCGTCAGGATCCTTCTGCTTTTCCCCTTAGATACCTTTCATAGGGAGCTTTTTACAATTTAGTAATAAACACTGTAACTACTTTTGTAAGTGTCCTTTTCTTCCTGTGACTTCAGACTAGCAGGGATAAGTTAGAGCCCAGCAGTTCCTGCTGAGATAGTACAAAGGCAATTTACTTAATCCTTTGCTGTTTTTAGGATGAGATGCTAAGTGCCAGAAACTGCAGTTTCTGGCCTCAGAGGATCACAGAAGGCAGGTCAGCTGCAGTAGCATAGTAACTTAGATAAGTAAACTTTTATTATACAGCAACCCTAAATATCTCGTAAGACGAAGTTTTACCCCAGAATCTCATAAGACCAACTCTTACCCCCACCAATGCTCTTCCTCCTCTACTGCCTCAAGAAGAACTTACAAGAAGAATGAAGATTCATCCCCTCAAGCCAGGGCTGGCCCCTGGCACTAGACCCACTTAAATGTTGACCTTTATAAGAGTATATATAACACTTAAATGTTGCCTTATAAAGAGTTGGTCATGGTGTCTATTCACAGCAGTAAAATTCAAACTAAGACACATGGCTACTGCACACTTTGATCACCTACACAGATACTGCTCAGACTGGGCCCATCGTCATTCAATCATGGACTAGGGAAGAGCTGGTTAGACCCCATTCTTCCCAGAAGGAGTTGTTGGCAGTTTGGTTGCTGGGACAGGGCAGACCGTTCTTCAGTGGTATAGCTACTGGTAAGTCGCTCATGCTTCTGTGAATAGCTCCTCACTCATACTCATGCAAAAAACCCTGATTAAAGTCAGAGGGTTAGGAAACAACCAGCCATGAAAGTATAAAGGGCACTAGTTGGGAAAAGGAAAAGGGTAAGAAGTGATAGAGGATTAGACAGAGTATGATGGGGAAATTATGATCAAAATACATTAAATGTGTGTATGAAGATGTCATTCTGAAACCAACTATTGATAATCAACACAAGCCAATCAAACATTAATGAAAACTTTCTATTATAAAATGTCTTTCTCCTGATGAGTGTGTCCCTGTATCTAAGACTTCCTGTGACCAAAGCGATCTAGAGTTTCTCTTTACTGTGTCACTGATTTTCCCTGTTCTCACACAGTACGGGGTACAACATTGTTACTGAGGTTCTGGGACACTCACACAGTACGGGGTACAGCATTGTTACTGAGGTTCTGGGACAGAAATGTCAGTGCAGCTGGGAGCTTGTTAAGAGAGCTGAAACACAGACCCTGCTGATTAGAAACTGTGTTGGATGTGATGCCATGAAGTTCACTCACCAAATAGTTTTAAAGGAACCAAAGAAGCTCACTATGTCTTTGCATGTACTTGGCTTTTATTTGTCTTTCTAATACAGGGAGAAGAGGAGGATGATTTCCTTGTGTATTCGTATGCTGGTATGTATGTGTGTATATATGTGTGTGCATATATGTAGAGGCCATAGTTCAACCTTGGGTGTCATTTCTCAGACACCAGCCACCTTTTCCTTGGCAGAGGGTCTTTCATTGGCCTGGAACTCAAGAAGTACGATAGGCTAGCTGGCCAGTGAGCCCCAAAGGTCTATGTGTTTGCTAAGTCTTGGAATTACAAGTGCACACCACCCTGCCCAACTTTTTTTTTTTAAACTTAATTTATTTAGTTTTTAACTTATTCACATTACATTCTGCTTACTGCCCCTGCCACATCACCACTTTCCACAATCCTTCTCCCTTCTTCTCCTCTAAGTGGGTAGGGACCTCTTTGGGTATCCCCCTATCCTGGCACTTTAAGTTTTTTCAAGGCTAGGCACTTCCTATCCCACTGAGGCCAGACAAGGCAGCCCAGCTAGTAGAACATAGCCCACATACAGGCAACAGCTTTTGAAACCCTCATGAAGACTAGGCTGCACATCTGCTACAGATGAGTGGGAAGGCATAGGTCCAGCCCATGTATGTTCTTTGGTTGATGGTTCTGACTCTGAGAGCCCCAAGGGTCCAGGTTAATTGACTCTGTTGGTTTTCGTGTGGAGTTCCTACCTCCTTGGGGACCACAATCCTTCCTCCTGTTTTTCCACAAAAGTCCCCAAGTTCCATCCACTGTTGGCTGTGATTTTCTGTATCTATTCTGAATCAGCTGCTGGGTGGAGCCTCTTAGAGGATAACATGCTCCTGTCTGCAAGCATAACAGAGTATCATTAATAGTATCCAGGATTGGTGCTTGCCCAAGGGATAGGTCTCAATTTGGCATGACCAACTTTCAAGTGTATTCTGGAACTTGAACTCAGATCCTCAGACTTGTATAGTGTTTACTTTTCCCATGGAACCATTTCCTCAGCCCCTGAGAAACAAAGTCTGAGTTCTGCTAGTAACATATATTTGCTACCGTGATCTTTGCCTCGCTATTTTAACTAGAGTAGATCCTCAGAGCTCTTCAGTCAATCTCTTACTGTCATCTACTTGTTCATTGTGGGAGCCAGACTGTTTTCAGGCGTCTACTACATGAGTATTCCTAGGAACAACACAAATGAAACTGCCACTTCATTTATAGAAGTGATTTTAGTCAAGTTCAGAAACTCCATTCTGGGCATGACATATCAAGAAAAATATTTTTATCCCAGTGTCCAAGACATATTGGTTAAAAATGCCTCTTTTTGTTCCCAGCATTAGGAAAGCTGTTAACTGTCCTAAACCAGGACAAATCACCATGTCTTCCAATAGTTTTTTCTTGTTATCTTTCAACATCACATCAATTTGCATGCCTTGGGCATACTGTTCTACCCAGATGGGATATCAGGCAAATCAAGACATCAGATTAAGAATGGTTATAAATAAAAGTTGGGATGGGGAGATGACTTTGTGTGGCTAAAATCTTGCCACACACACATAAGGGCATTAGTTTAGAATCCTACAATACACAGAAAGCCTGCTGTCATAGCATTCATTTGTAATCTTATTGCTTCTGTGGGGAGAATCCCCAGAAGCTCATGGGTCAGGTAAGCCTGGTGTGCACAGTGATAAACCTTTGACAAGGAAGAGAAAAAAGATTCATGCCCTGATACCTGTTTTCCACACGCATGCTATGTATGAGTATGTTTACATTCACAAACACAAATATCACAGACACACACGCACACGCACACATACACTCACATATCCAAAGATCAGAAAAACAATGGTTCTATGTGATCATTTCATTTTCATGCTACCACAGAGAGAAAATGTGAAGATTTTTAAAATTGAGATGAAGTTCCCATGAGTACCTGACTGAAGTGTGTCTTATTCACACTCCCGTTTATCACAAGGCATGGATGTCACAGAAAGAGGCATGCTGGGGCCACATGAATCAGGGAAAAGTAATGAATGCTCAGGGTTTGCTACTTGGATATCTTCCATGCTTACCTTTCCTTGAATTTGTGGCTTTAATTTTAAAGTTGAAAATTAAATGATTGAAATATATTTTAAAATTAATACCTCAAAGAGCTGGGCAGATAACAAAAAACAGTTAGGAGCATATGCTGTTCTTACAGAGGACTGGGGTTGGGTTCCCTGAATACACAGCAGGCAGTTCACAACCTCCTGTAATTCCCACTCCAGGGGATTCAGAGCCCTCTTCTGGCTTCTGTGGGCATTGCACTCAAGTGCATACACATACACAGGCACAGACAGATATAGACACAGATATAGACACACACACACACACACACACACACACACACTAAAAAAATTGAATACCCTAAGAATTCTCCATGTTGAGAAGAAAAGAACTTCCAGAGATAACAAATTGAATATGATCCCAATATGTTATACACATGTCTGAAATTATCCAAGAATAAATAAAGTGCTATCATAAAAACAAAAAAACAAAAAAACCAAAAAAAACAAAACAAAAAAAAAACCAAAAAATACAACAACTTGGCAGAGCCTGGGCTTTACCTCTGCACTCAGTCTCACAAAAACCCAGAGTGTAGGGCAGTGGGCTGTGAGAAGCAGCTGCGTGTTTGGTTGAGCATGAGCTTCAAACCTTGGAACCTTTATCAGATGGCAGGAGCTCAGCTCTGCTCCCAGGCCCTGGTTCTTTTCACTTAGCTTCAGTTCTCCAACAACCCCTCCCACAGAGAGGTTTATGACCATTTAGGCCTTAACAGACACAAAAAATTGACATAATCCCATGCATCCAGCAGATCACCATGGACTAAGGCTGGTCTTCAATAACGACAAAAACAATGGAAAGCCCATATTCACGTGGAAACTGAACAACACTCTACTCAATGATAATGTGGTCAGGGAAGAAATAAAGAAATTAAAGACTTTTTAGAACTTAATGAAAATGAAGACACATCATACCAAAACTTATGGGACACAATGAAAGCAGTGCTAAAAGGAAAACTCATAGCTCTAAGATCAAGAATTGACAAATGGGACCTCAAGAAACTGCAAAGATTCTGTGAATCAAAGGACACCATTAATAGGACAAAGCGGCAACCAACAGATTGGGAAAAGATCTTTACCAATCTTACATCTGACAGAGGGCTAATATACAAGGTATAGAAAGGCCTGAAGAAATTAGACTCTAGACAATCATATAACCTTATTAAAAATGGGGTACAGAGCTAAACAAAGAATTCTCAATTGAGGAAACTTGAATGGCTGAGAAGCACCTAAAGAAGTGTTCAGCATCTGAAAGAGAATTTTTGAAATAGGCCCAAACTAATAATAATAATAGGGCCCTGTGATTCCTTTTCCCTAACCTAAATAGTTAAAAGTGCCTGCCAGCAGGTTTGGGCCCAGTTAATTAGTTTCAGAGGAGGTGGAGTTACAAGACAAAGGCCTGTTAAAACATCCCAGAAACTGACTGGCCAAGGGAGGAACTACACCCTGCCTCCATGGTACAGCCTGCTGATGTTCAAAAAAGTAAAACAACCAATTGTGTGCACCCGTGAGAAAGTTTCCTTTTTCCCCACCCTGCCCATATATAAATGTTAGACACCTGAGCCGAGGGGTCAGTCCCTCTATCCCTTATGTGAGATATGGACTGGCCCAGAGCTCTGATTAAACCGCCTCATGTGCTTGCATCAAGGTGGTCTCTTGTGTGTCCTTTGGGTGCATGTTATCCTGAGACTCGAGTAGGGTCCCCTTCTGGAAAGTCCTAGACCTTTCACATCCTTACTCATCAGGGAAATGCAAATCAAAACAACCCTGAGATTCCACCTCACACCAGTCAGAATGGCTAAGATCAAAACCACAGGTGAGAGCAGATGTAGGAGAGAATGTGAAGAAAGAGGAACATTTCTTCATTGTTGGTGGGATTGTAAGCTGGTACAACCACTATGGAAAGCAGTTGGGTGGTACCTCAGAAAATTGAACATAGTGTTACTTGAGGACCCAGCTATATCACTCCTGGGCATATACCCAAAAGATGTTTCAACATACAATGGGGACACATGCTCCACTATGTTCATAGCAGCCTTATTTATAATAGCCATAAGCTAGAAAGAACCCAGATGTCCTTCAACAGAGGAATGGATACAGAAAATGTGGTACATTTACACAATAGAGTACTACTCAGCTACTAAAAACAATGAGTTCATGAAATTCTTAGGCAAATGGATGGAACTGAAAAATATCATTCTGAGTGAGGTAACCCAATCACAAAAGAACAGACACGGTGGTATGTACTCACTGATAAGTGAATATTAGCCCAAAAGCTCACAATACTTAAGATACAATGCATAGACCACATGAAACTCAAGAAGAAGAAGGAAGGAAGACCAAAGTGTTGATTCTTTGGTCTTTCTTAGAAGGAGTATCAAATACTCAACCATAGCTCCCAGGGTCTAAACCTCCAGCCAGAGAACACAAAGGTAGGGACTCATGGCTCCACCTGTATAGGTAGTTGAGGGTGGCCTTGTCAGGCATCAGTGGAAGTAGAGGGCCTTTGTTCCTGAAAGTTTGGATTCCCTAGTGTTGTGGAATTCAAATGCAGGGAGATGGGAATGAGAGGATGGTGGGAGCACACCCTCATAGAAATAAGAGGAGAGGGATGGGATAAGAGGTTTTGGGGGGGGGATGGGAGAAGAGATAACATTGAAAGGTAAATAAATAAATAAAATATCCAATATAAAAACAGATAATGGGTCTGGCAATTGTAGTCAAGCTGTCGAGACATTTTGTCAACAATTTATTATGGGAATTTCATATAATCCTCAAGGACAAGGTATTGTGGAAGAGGCCCATGGAACTTTAAAAAGATTGGTGAGACATACTGTTGCTGAGACAAAGAATGATGCTGACCTGTGAGCTTGCTGAGTACCATGACAAGGGTGATTGGGGAGCTGTATTGAACATATGTTCCTGACCCACCTTTGATTGACTATATTCCAGATGGGACAAGCTGCCTTGTCTCAAGTTTTTAGACCTTGTGGGATAGAGAATAGAAAAAAGAAATTATAATGCCTCTTGTATTCTTCTTAAAGGTGCCCAGCTATTAGTACTCAATCATGTACTGGTCTAGAAATCAATCCAATATGGGAAATAACAGTCTACTTTTGGAAGACTGGATCTGAACTTTGTCAGAGACATATTTGGAAGTTAGCTGTAGCTCACTATGATGTTACGATAGCAAGAGATAAAGTTTGGACAGGATCTGGATTTCAAACAAGGGTTAGTGCATGTTTTAAGGCTCTTTTAATTGTCAAGCTAAAATTGGTTTTGTCTCTTCTACAGTATTTATTGTAAGTTGCATTGACTGTATAATTTCCAATTATGTTAGTGTGTTGAAACCTGGCATGTCTTTTATGGGTGTCTATCAATCAGCTTTCATCTGACTGCACTGAGTATTAGAAAACCTTGATTCTCTGAGAAAAGCTTGAAATTGCTGGAAGTGAGTTAGGCTTTAAGGAGAAGCAGGCTTGATTATTGCTGGTATAACAGCTTTAATTCCATTATTTGCTACCACCACTGCTTCTGCAATAGCATTGACACTGGAGTTAAGACAACTATTTTTGTTAACTATCTAGCAAAAAATGTTACTAATGTATTGAGTATACAAAATGATTTATATAGGTGTCTGGAACAACGAAGGATGCTCTATAACCCATTCAAATTATCTGAAGGACATTCAGGGTTCAAGAGTTAGGGGCATCCCATGTGTCATGACAAATATCACTGGAGTAGTATTACTTTCAAAATTCACAATGATTGTTATTATAATTAGAAAAAAGATTAAAGACACCTGTAGGGTATTTGGCATAATCCTAACACCTCTCTGGGTGTGTTAACTTTGCATAGTGAAATTATGAATTTAAAGAATGCTGCTCTGTTGAGCTTTGATGCTGCAGATAATGCCGATAAAATTATCCTTGGCCTGAGGTCAGTATTTCCATTTTGGTTAAACCTCAGGAATGACATAAATAGCTTGATCAGGCTAGCCCTTCTTGTCCTGGGAATACTTTTATTCCTGCACATTGTGATGAAGATTATCTTTAACAACATCTACATGTTGGCAGCCAGAGTACATGGCTTAAACCTGAAAATGGACCCTCAGACAGCGTCATCAAATTAACAGACTGGCAAGCCAAGGACGGGTAAAATTCTGCACAGAGCCTTACCAACCTAAGGCAGAAGTACATTGCTTTCGATAATGCATATTCCATGACTGGTAAGGAAGACATTCTTGTCAGAACTACCTAAGACAGGCTCAGTCTTGTTAACAAAATAAAAAAGGGGGAGAGGTAGAGAGTCTTTGGGGCTGCTTGGCAAGAAGCTGACATGGGCCAAGGATAAGGAAATAGGCTGCTTGGCAGGAATAAGACACTGGCTAGGGACAAGGAAGCAGGCTCCAAGCAGGAATCTGACATTAGACTAGAACAAAAAAGTAATTTCAGGTAGGAATCTAAATCGCAGGCTACAACAAAGGAGTAATCTCAGGCAGGAATCTAAATATTAGGCTAGAACAAGGAAGTAGGCTTCAGACATGAAAATGACCTTGGACTAGGATAGGGAAGTAGGCTCAGATACTTTGGTCATCCTGATAAGCCAGCCTTTAGAGACAGTGATCACGGGAGTGTTCATGTAATTGGGTTTAATGCCTTGCTTGTTCTTTGACTATTTGTGTTTATTGTATTGCTTGTTCCTCAACTATATGCATCTATTGTATTGCTAGAACCTCAATCTAGAATTGACCTTAATACATGCATATAATCAAAATTGTATAAAAGCATAAAGGAACAGGGGTATAGGATAGGGGGTTCTAGGGAGGGGAAATGGGGGAAGGGAATGACATCTGTATTGTAAATAAGGAAAATGTCCAATGAAAAAACTCTAAAAGAATAATGTTTATTTATTCATCGTGTGTACGTGTTTGCACCTGTGTGTGCAGGTGTCTATGGAGGCAAGAGACGGAATCAACATTGAGTGTCTTCCTTCATGAGTTTTCTGACAAAATGTTTATCACTGAACATGAAGCTCATAGATTCAGCTAGACTAGCTGGCCAGGAGGTCCCAGGGATCTGCTTATGCCATCCTCCCCAGTGCTGTGATTATATACATACACACCAAATTTGGCTTTTACATGTATTTTGGGGGTTGAACTCCTTATACGTGTGTAGCCACATTTTACCCATTGAACCATGTCCCCACCCTCCAAAAGTATATTAATAGCGTTGTCACTGAGCCACTGACAACATCTTTTTGCAGGCTCTTCTCACTGCTGGGATGCCTTTTCTTCATTTCACCTGGCACAAGGCAGAGAGGAGATAATTACAAATTAACTCAGGTTCTTCCTTCAGACTCCATCTTCAAACCATGTTTTCCTTTTAAATGTGTTGAGATCATTTTCAACTTTTCCTTATTAAAATGAATTTATTTCTTTTTTCTTTTTTTATTCCTACCAAGCAGTAGACTTCGTTTCAAAGAAGGCTACTTTGGTTTTGCAATTGTGGTGGCAGGACTGAGGGTTTTCTGAAGGGTATTTGTGCTTTCCCTTTGGCTAATAGTCTATGGAAACAACGGAGTCCTAGCAATTGGAATTTCTTCATAAATTTCATGTCAAAAGAAGAAAAAGCCTGAAGCCTTGTGTCAACCAGGAGACAAGCCTGTCTTCCAGGAAGAGATTTCACACTTCTGGCAATTTGTCAGACAATTCGGGATGGGTCAATGACAGGTGGGACCACACCTTGATGGAGACAGCTTAGGTATGCACAACTCTTGGTCTCTATTTAAACCTAAACTTACTGTCAGGACCCTAAAGATGGCATTGGGGGTCAGTGGGCATGCTTATTTGTTCCTCTTCACAATGTGGCCATAATGAATGAATTTCCTTCTTTTATTTTACTCCTATGTGTCTGTTTATTTGGTATCTTGAGGACAGGTGGCCCAGCCTGGCGTCTTGGAGTTGCTGAGTGGGAAGCGGGGAGGAGTCAAGCTTCTGCCTATTAATTCTGGCAACACTTCATCCATTTTCTTCATTACACTGCTGGAGCTCAGGAAATAATATCCTAAGATCTTACACATTGAGGTACCAAGAAGTCTTGTAAAATACTTTAAAAATCAAGTTCCCTGTAGGGAACAAACTTGTGATTCATTTACTTGGAGTTGGAGGCAGGAGTCTAAGTTTCACACTGGCATGAACAATTTAGGAAGATGCCATTTCAAGCAACTAAAGCAAGACCTAAATCCAAACCAGAACCAGAATCTGACAAACTCAAACCCAAATCCAAACCAAACCCAAACCAAACCCAAATCAAACCCAAATCAAACCCAAATCAAACCCAAATCAAACCCAAACCAAACCAAACCAAACCAAACCAAACCAAACCAAACCAAACCAAACCAAACCAAAC
>JANHMN010000009.1:25449628-25460887 GCA_030674055.1 Rhabdomys pumilio | reverse complement strand
TATGTATATATGTATATATGTATATATGTATATATGTATATATGTATGTATGTATATATGTATGTATGTATGTATGTATGTATGTGTATATGTGTATATGTGTATATGTATATATGTATATATGTATGTATGTATGTATGTATGTGTATATGTGTATATGTATATATGTATATATGTATATATGTATGTATGTATGTATGTGTATATGTATATATATACACATACATATATACATATATTTATATGTGTGCGTATGTATGTGTGTGTGTATATATATATATGCCTTCCCTCCTCAGCCTATCCTGCTGTACTCTTCTACCCCAGTATCTTCTTTTCCAGTCTCATGTCACATGTGTTCTGTTGCTCCATCTTCCCCAACACTTCTCATTTCCTCTTCATTTCCGGTCCATGGTACATACCTACACTCCTAAACATACATGTTATGTGACAGTTTTTAATGTAACCTGTGGTTTCTGAAGGTATAAAAATACTAGCTCTTGAATCAGATTAAAAATTTTTTTTTAACTTTCCAAGTTCAGTCTCCTAAATTTATTTATCTATGTATTTTATGTATGGGTGCTCTGTCTCCATGTACGCTTGCTTTCCAGAGAGGCCTTCAGATCCCATTATAGATGGTTGTAAACAACCATGTGGTTTCTGGATATTGAACTCTGAACATCTGGAAAAGCAGCCAGTGCTCTTAACTATTGAGCCATCTCTCAGCATCCCAGAATTCTTAAGAATTGGGAGCAAAGTTTCTGACATATTTCAATTAGAAATCTCACTGGAAGTACCTGAGCAGTCATCCAATCTAAACCTCTAAGTGACATGAGGTCATATCTATACCATTATAGGTATAAAGTTATGTGGGGCAGTGGGCTGTGAGAGGCAGCTGGGTACCTGTCAAGTAGGCCTTGAATCAAGTAGGCCTTGAAGTAGGTCCCGGAGACCCTCCAGGGACAATAGGAGTTTGGCCTTGCTCCTGGGCCTCTGGCTCCTTTCACATAGCTACAGCCTCTCCCTCAGAGAGGTTTGTGGCCATCGGTCAGGCAGGTAGAGGGCATGACTACAGGCCACAGAGCCTCAAGACAGATCTCCATATTCATGAGATACCTAAAGGCCAAAGGGAGTAGCTAATTAAGTATTCCTTCCCAGACACTCCTCCTCCAGCATGGGGTATAGCTTCATCTATTTTCCACCATGATGATAAATATCTTAAGACCATAGCTTAAGACCATGGACTATCTCTCTTCTTTGGGGCCCACTGTGGGGAACTGTGGAGAAGGTCTTTAACTACAGAGCCACAGTCTAATCTCCCCTGATGACCTCTGCAAGCTTCCAGTCACGGAAGCCACCAGCTCAAACAAGCCTCTCAGCAATGCCTGAGAGCCCAAGGGCGAGAACCAGTTGTTTCCCGGCCTCCTTGGCCCAAAGAGCTCTGGACCCCACGGGACCTCAGACTGTGTTCCCTCCACTCACAGAACAGAATCCTGATGCTTCTCACAGTCGCCTGCCTGGCATAGCATGGAGTGAACACAGTCAAATTCCTATGCCTCTGCCTCTCTGAGCTGCAGGTCCAGTCATGGAAGCAGTAGATGCAGGACTCATAATTTAACCCAACAGTACCCAAACCCATGCTCCCGATCTGTCAATGGTGCACTTGCCTAGCTAGCATGAAGCCCTGGATTTAATCTACAACAGCATGTAAACGGACCATGATAGTGCGTACTTCAGCTCCAGCACTGGGAGGTGAGGGTAGGGGAATCAGTGTTTCAGGTCATCCTTGGCTATACAGTGAGTTCGAGGCCAGCCTGAAACCTTGTCTCACAAGAAAAATTAAAGGAATTACAAAGAATGTTTTTATTTCTTCTCAAAAGCGTGTGGTTTGATGGATGGCCATTTTTTTTTCCTCACCTCAAGTAAAATACTGTCCGCATAAACTCTTCTAGTATCCCAAGTTCTTCTCAATAAACCTCTCAGTTGAAAACCCTTTTCATCTTGACAGAGAGTTAACTGATATTACTTATGTGTTTGTGTATGGGTGCACATGTATGTGTGAGTGTAGTGGTTTGAGTAGGTTTGCCCCCCATGTGTGAATATTTGGCCCACAGGAAGTGACACTATTCAGAGGTGTGGCCTTGTTGGAGGAAACGTATCACTGTGGGGGTGGGATTTAAGGGGTCCTAGTGCTCAAGCTCCATCCAGTGCGAACAAGGTAGTTTCTCTGCTTGCCTTTGGATTAAGACTCTTGGCTCTTTCTTCAGCACCATGTCTGCCTGCATGCCGCTGTGCTTCCTGCCATGATGATAATGGACTGAACGACTGAAACTGTAAGCCATCCCCAATTGAATGTTTTCCTTTATAAAAGTTACCTTGGTCATTGTGTCTCTTCACAGCAATAAACCCCTAACTAAGACACATGTGCATATGGAAGTCATAGGACAACTCGAGTGGAATTCCTTAAACACAAATCTGCATTTTCCTTGAGACAGCATCTCTCATTGCCTGGAAATGTTGTCAAGTAGGCCATATTAACTGGCTATGAAGCCCCCCAAACCCACCTGTACATCTCCCATCTCACAAGCTCTGGTATTATAGCAACAGGCTACTGTGATTGGATGTGAAGCAATATAGTTTGATCATGTTCATTCGCAACTTCCATTAATTTCTTCCAGATCTGCCCCACTGCCTACACCTTGACTTTGTGTCCTCTCTTTCTCAGGTTGGAGGATCAGAGAGTCTTCAGATGGTTCTTCCCTGGGAATTCTTTGAGCAGGGTCACCTCTCAATGCGATGTTCTAGTTTTCAACATCCATTTTAACTTCTCTTTCTTTCTTAAGAATTTCATATGTGTATATAAGAAAATATGAAAACATAAGGAATGTGATTCCCAGCATGGGAGCCATACCAATCTTCTATGTATTGATCCATTGTTTTGAATATGTGATGCTAAACCAAGCACACATAACATTTTTGCACGCACACACACACACACACACACACACACACACACACACACACAATATGGAAGATAGAGGGGTTCAAAAGACACCCACCCTTCAGTTAGAATTTAAAGGCATTTAATGGTAACTATGGAGGAGAGACTTATGAGACCCCACCCTTCCCTAAGATCTATAGACAGTTAATGATAGCTAAGGGGAAAAGGAAGACATGCTATTCAGTAGTGTCGCTACTGGTCAAGTGGCAGCAGTCCTGTAGAAAACACTTTACCCATGCTCCTGCAAGCAACCCCAAATTAACTCACGCATTCACCGGGAAACAGAGTACATGAAAACAGAGGGGGGCCTATGTAGGAAGAGAAAGGGGATTAGCAAGAGATGGGGAGGACAAGATGAGAGACCGTGAATATGCACAAGCTCACAGTACTTCTCCAGTTCACACTCTTCTAAGTGCCTATCACAATCACTTAGGATGGCTATAACATCACAGCTCTTTTTTCAAGGTGAAGTTTATAGAAAATATTCTCTGATTTTTTTTTTTTTAGCATCCTTTTAGGTTTGTTTTACTTCTGGTGGACACACATTCCCTGAGCTATGCTTCAGTCAAAGTTTGGACAAATAATAGAATTTCACTTGGCTGGATATTGAATCAGACAGTGGGAAATGGGTATGTTAAAATTCTTAGCAGAGGTATCATCTTTCATACTCTTTATTTTTTGACTTCAATATTAATCCAAGAAGCAGGTGACAGGGCTGGAGAGATGGTTAAAACCATTTCCTGTTCTCAAGAGGACCTGAATTTGGTTCCCAGAACACATCACAAGGCTCACAGCTACCTACATCTCCAGCTTCAGGGTATTTGATGCCCTCTGCTGGCCTCCATAGGCACTGCACTCATGTGTGCCTATGATATATACATGACATCTTTAAAAATTAGCAACAGTAAAGGTTGGGCATGTGAGCATCCAGGACTGCAGGACTAACACAGGGGTCTCCCTGAGTGTGCTGGATGGCTGTCTAGTTAATTAGCAAGCTCCAGGTTCTCGAAGAGATTGTCTCGAAAACTACAGTGGCAAGCAATAGAAGAAAAGGTATCCAGTGTTGATTTCTAGCCTCTACATTCATGCACATGCACATGAATACACACGCACACACACGTGCACACACACATGCACATACATATGTGTTAAGGTACCACGTTCTTTCTTTCTTTATTTAGGTTTTTTGAGACAGGGTTTCTCTGTGTAAACCACATTAATTTTTTACCGCCCCCTTCCCTGTCGATATTTACTTAAATAAATTTGGAAAATTTATTCTTTCCTCTTTCTAATTCAAACAATTGGTAAAGCTAGTTTCCAGTATTCTCCGAAAAGTGAGCTATAAGTTGAGTTGTGAATTAATCTTCAAGGAAGACTAATTTTTTTCTTTCAAAGGATGAAGGACCTAGAAAGAAACAGCTTCAGGAAGAGTTGGATGCAAAGGAAATTGAGACAGGCAGAGGATCCTCTGCTTCCAGCTTACAGAGGTTGCCTGATGGTGTGAAGCCGGTGGAAAGGAGACTGAGGACTAACCACACCATCGTGGTCCTGGCTTACTTACATAAGACCTCTGATCTACCCCACAGCTGGCAAGGGGGAATAGGACAGGAAGTCCAACAATACTCATTCTAGCCTGGAGCTTGTGTTTTCCTGCACATTTTGGTGATTCCCTACAAGTCTGCTTACATTCAGTTTGAGCCTGCTTCCCCAAGCTAGCACCAAGCAGAACATTGCATGGTTTCTTAGAACTTGCAGACAGGTGAAGATGAGAATTACTGATCTCCTGACAACTTGCTTTTTATCTTCACAATCTTCCAGTTTCTGAGACTTGAGTTAAGTAACCTTCCCTTTCCTTTTTCTTTTCCTTTTAGAATGTCACAGTATTTCTTTATGTCTGTGACTTTGAACGTTATAGTTTTCCTCAGGGTGAATCAAGGGTTATACAGTTTGGGGTTTGGGGGTAGGGATATCCAGAGTGGGCAAAGGTCATTGGCTGAAGATTGAGGTGCTGAGATACCTCATTATTAAGGGGAGGCATACCAGAAATCTCAGGTGCTAACTGAATGGGTTCTTATTGGAAAGCTGAACCTGTAATTTCACCAAGGCTACATGACATTCTGCAGGCATAGGGTATGGTGTCTGAGACTCCTATACCTGTCAGAGGAAGCCTTGCTGACAAAGGGAGTCTGCCATTTAGTACAGAGCTCGGGGATTTCTGATAATGTCAGACTTTGACGTTAGCAGCAGGGTTTTCCTACAGAATTCTCTCTCTTTCATTAGCATATGTTAATTATGTATTAATGAACTTACTGCATAATACTACATAATAATATTATCCTGACATTTCCCTAGATGCGTATGACTTATTTTGACTATATTCACCCATTACCTTTTCCCCTGACTCATCCCATTCATCTAGCCAATGGGTCATTCAACATTTCAAACAAATATTTTATTTATTATTCACATATGAATATAATGTTATTTGGATCAAAGATACCCCATTCCATCCCCTTAATTTCTTCTCCTGTACACCCATCACTTTTTCTTCCCAGCTTTATGTTCTCTCTCTCTCTCTCTCTCTCTCTCTCTCTCTCTCTCTCTCTTTCTCTCTCTCTCTCTCTCAATATTGACTGTGTCTGTTTAGAACTTCCCTTATGTGCATGTGTGCATGGGTGTAGGGTCAGCTCCTGGTGCATGGGATGCATCTCAGTGTCACATACCTGAAGAAAACTGACTCTGACTCTCTTCTTCAATAGCCATCAATAGCCCATATCTCCTCAGATGGGTGAAACGTCATGGTCTCTCTCCAATGCATTCTGGGATTGCACTAGTCCCACTACTTTTATGGCGCGTGTGTTCTAGTGAGTTTTAGTTAGGGTTGTTTTCAGGAGCATGGAGGACGAACTACAGGATCATTGACAACTCTTCAGTAGATACACCATAGGAGTGTATCTCCTTTCCCCCACAGCAACTATTAACTGTATAAATCCTCAGGGAGGGCTAAGGTAAGAGGTATAGAGATAGGATGAACGGTGAGTAGTAGTTTCCAGTGATGGGTCTTGTGTGGATCTCGTCAGTGACTTCAGGACATTTTCCAACCAGCCCAGCTCTTCTCAGTCACTGCTTGAGTTTCCCCCAGAGATTTTTTCCATCCATGGTTTAGAACAGATGGAGAGCAAGAACAGTGCGGATCTCTCAGCGTGGTCCCATCCACTTGGCGTGGGGTACAGGGTTGAGATAGCACATCTTTCCCGACTCCCTGGCGCTGCAGTTTTAGGTTTTTGTTTGTGATTAATGTCCAGTGTAAAGGTGAGTAATGGAGCAATTCGTTGTAGTAATTCAAGCTATGGAGGATATATGGACTCCTTTGCTCAGCATCCGTTCCTCCAACTCCCTGTCACATAAAAAGAATCATTACATCGGAGAACATGCTGCCATCACCCTTGGGAACCAAGCTGAGATACAGCTCACGGTCTTGGGTGTCTTCACTCCCCAAACCCTTCATTGTAAGACTGGAGGATGACAGGTGGCTAGCGGACCACTTCCTGTTAGGGTCTGAAGGCTGTAACCCACCCGCAGATTTGCATGTTGATATCCTAGTCCTTAAATGACAATGTCTGAAGGTAAGTGCTATGGAACATGACTAGGTTATGAGGGTGGAACCTCATGAGGGGTGTAGAGCCTAGGTCCATGTCTGGAGATGTCACTCATGGATAGAACATGTGATTAAGATGAACGAGACTCTGTATTTAGTTAGAGAGAGAGAGAGAGAGAGAGAGAGGGAGAGAGAGAGAGAGAGAGGCAGAAAGAGAGAGAGGCAGAAAGAGAGAGAGACAGAGCAAGACACAGAGAGAAACAGAGAGACAGAGAGTGACAGAGAGAGATAGCGAGAGAGAGAGACAGAGAGACAAAGACAGAGACAGAGTTTTATAGTATACAGGGCACAGGTTAATATTCAGCAACCAAGGTTTTTATCACACACCCAGCCAGCTGTAACCTTAGCCTGGGCCTTCTCAGCCTCAGGAACTGTAAGAAATAGGTTACTGTTCTTTATAAACCACATAATCTAAATTGTTCGGTTACAGCAGCCCCAAAGGATCAAGATAACTCCTAATGCCTTGTTTCTACTCTTTGGTTTTCTGTATTGTGTGTGTGTGTGTGTGTGTGTGTGTGTGTGTGTGTGTGTGTGTATCTGAGTGGGCACATGCATATATGTTCACATCTGTGGAGGTCAGGGGTTGACATTAAGTCTCTATGAAGTGCTTTCCACTTATTTCCTGAGGCAGGTCTCTTACTGACCCCCAGAGATCACCAGTCAATGCTACTTTACTAACTAGCTGCCCTGGAAACATCCTATCTCTGCCTCCCAAGTGCAGGGATTACCTGCTCAGCGTGACTGTGAGTTCTGGGGCTCTGAACTCCAGTTCTTAAACTCGTGGGGCAAACACTTTGCCCATTATACCATTTTCACCCTGTTCCATGTCTTTTGCCTCCTTTTCAGAATAACTGATTGAACATTAATGATCCATATCTGCTTCTAAATTAGTGTTGCTTCTGTATTGTGTGATTATAACCTCGAGATAATTTCTGACTCCCGGGATCAGTCTGGGAGGTGAGTCAGGTGAAGAAACCTGCTTGGTTGTGGGACAGAAACCCACTGCTTTTAAAGGTTCATGGAAGTGCAGCAGCCTGCCCTCTCACAGGGATGGATGAGCAGAGGAGCAGGTAGGTGTACCTGGGCAACTTGGCATGGCCTCTTTGATTTTAGGGAGGAGGAGGCCGAATGTTTGTAAACCCACCAGGGCTTGGGGCTAAGAAGTCCTAGCCTTACTAGCTGTGGAGGTGAGTGACATCACCTTTCAGTCAAAGGGAGAGACACTCTCAGTTTTGATTTCCTGTCCCAGCCTGTGGGCTACAGTCGTGGGTCTTGGGGATATTGATGATGTTAGTGGAGATATTTCTGTCCTCATTAGCTTGTAGCTTCTAAGACTTTGGGGTCATCTTTTATTTATTTAGTGTAGACATTTATACCAAACCCTGCTAAACTAAAATAACTAAAGTTGTGCTCTTATAAAAGAAAAAGGTTTATTGAGCTTATGGCTTTAGAAGCCTAAGAGCAAAGTGTTTACATTCATTTGGCTACATTGCCTGTGGTACGGGCACCATGACAGGTGTGTTAAGCATTGGGGATGCCATTGGGGATGCCATTGGGGATGCCATTGGGGATGCTTAGGTTTTGTTGTCAACTTGAAACAACCTAGAGTGTCTAGGGAAAAAGAACCTTAACTGAAGTGGTCAGTGAAGAAAGCCCACAGTAGGAACAGCATCCTGAAGCATGGAGGTCTGGGTTGGTGAGTGAGTCAATCAGCCTCATCCCTCCAAGGGTTCTGCTTTAGTCCTTGCCGTGACTTTCCTCAATAATGGGCTGTGACTTGGAAGAGTGGGCTGAAATTAAGACACTATTAGTTAGGGTTTTATTTCTGTGAAGAGACACCATGATCAAGGCAATGCTTGGAAAAGAAAATATATAATTGGGGCTGGATTACAGTTTCAGAGATTTTGCCCATTATCATCATGGCAGGATGCACAGTGGTGCACAGGCAGACATGGTGCTGGAGAAGGAGCTGAGAGTTCTATATCTTTATCCACAGGCAGAAGAAGGAGAATGTACCACACTTGGAGTAGCTTGAGGATAAGAGACCTCAAAGCCAGACTCCACAGCGACACACTTCCTCTAACAAGACCACATCGATTTCAACAAGGCCACACTTCCTAGTAGTGCCACTCCTTATGGGACAAGCATTTCAAACACATGAATCCATAGGGTCACTCCTATTCAAACTACCACAAAGTCGTCCTCCCTGAGTTGCATTTACTTAGAGTGTTTTATCTCAGTATTAAAATGAAATTAGAATAGGAAGATCATACAGTAAGACAGGAAGCAAGAGAGCCTGGAGAAACTAATACTGATCTTCAAAAAAACAAAACAAAACAAAACAAAACAAAACACAAAAAACAAAACCAAAAAGTTATGTGTGTGTGTGTTGACACAACACCAAGATGGCAGCCAGAGCACAAAGTGTGGGAGCCGGTTCTCTCTTCCCACCACACAGGTCTCTGGGATGGAACTTGGCTAGTCAGCCTTCACAGCAGATGCCTTTACCAACTGCATCATCTTGCCAACCCCAGGCATTAATTTCTTCCAATGGCAAAACCTCCATTTAAATAATTACTTGGGCTAAGCAAACCTCTGGAAGGTTCTTCCATCTCTTTTGTTTGTTTGTTTATGTTTTTGTTTTTTTAATTGGAATTTTTCTTTATTTACATTTCAAATGTTATCCCCATTCCTGGTTCTCTCTGAAAACCCCTATTCCATCCCACCTCCCCTGCTTCTGTGAGGGTGTTCTGCCACCCACCCACCCACTCCTTCCTCCCTGCCCTTGAATTCCCCTACACTGTGGCATCGAGCCTTTATAGGACTAAGGGCCTCTTCTACCATTGATGCCCAACAAGGCCAATCTCTGTTACATATGTGGCTGGAGCCATGGGTCTCTCTCCATGTGTACTCCTCAGCTGATGTCTCAGTCCCTGGGAGCTCTCGGGCGTCTGGTTGGTTGATATTAATGCTCTTTCTATGGGGTTGCAAACACCTTCAGCTCCTTCAGCTCTTTCTCTAACTCCTCTACTAGGGATCCCACTGGGGACCCTGTGCTCAGTCCAATGCTTGGTTGCGAGCATCCCCTCTGTATTTGTCAGGCTCTGACAGAGCCTCTCAGGAGACAGCTATATCAGGCTTCTGTCAGCATGCACTTCTTGGCATCCACAATAATGTCTGGGTTTGGTAACTGTATATGGGATGGATTCCCAGGTGGGGCAGTCTCTGGATAGCCTTCCCTTCAGTCTTCATCTCTAATACTGTCATGCATCATACCATAGACCAACCTTTTTAACACTAGAGCCCTTGGTGGACAAATCATATCTAAACCACAAGAATATTCTGAAGTTTAACAAAGGAGTTTAACTTTATTGTTTGAAAAACAAAACAAAGCAAAAACGTCCAGGGTTTTTAGATCATGTGCTTATTATACACAGGTATGCAGTTCAATCCTTACTGTGAGTGGGGTGCATACACATACATTCACTGGTGAAGACAGTGTTTAAAGGGAAGAGAAGGGAGAAATGGAGACTCTAACTCAGTCTGTAGGTTGTGACGTATTCTGCAAAGTACTATATCAACATGTCCCCGACACAGCCTGGAATTAACTGGGAAGAAAGTCTTAATGAGGAATTATCCACATCAGGCTAGTTTGTAGGTATGTCTGTGGGGAAGTGCTTTGATTGTTAGGTGATGTGTGAGCACCCAGCTCACTGTCAGCAGCACCAGTCCTTGGGTGTAGGCTTCCACACTGTGAGAATGTAGAAAGCTGACTGAAAACAAGCTCGCTAACCAAGCATCTGCACATTCACTCTCTTTCTGTTCTTGACTGCACATGGCGGTTTATGTTCCTGGATTGACTACCTCAAAATAAACCCTTTCTTCCACAAGTTGTTTTCTGTCATTTCCCCCCCACCCCCCGTGGCTTTTATTACAGGGACAGAAATGAGAGTGTTTGTGTGTGAACAAAGAGTTGAGGAAAGAAGCAGATACGTCAACTTGACAGACAGGACAGCACCAGGCATTTGGGGTATTTCCTACTATAGGATTGTATCCTGCCTAGTCAGGAGATCGTGGGGGTGGGGGATGGGGGGTGGGGGGGGAAGTGGTTATTGCTTCAGTGGGGTAGGCAACACATCTCTCTCTCTCTCTCTCTCTCTCTCTCTCTCTCTCTCTCTCTCTCTCCTCCTCTTCCCTCCCTCCCTCCCTCTCTCCCTCCCTCTCTCCCTCCCTCTCTCCCTCCCTCTCTCCCTTCCTCCCTCCTCCCTTCCTTTTTTCCTCCTTCCTCTCTCCCTCTTCCTCCCCTTCCCCTCTGCCTCCTTTATTTTTCTCAGAGCCCAGTGTGGTCCTTTTAAAAACATCCAACACATTGTATCCCAAGCCCATGTCGTTATTACCAGGAATGTATAAGCAGCATTATCCATCTCAGAGTAAAATCAGACATATGGTAGATGGAGACAGTCCTGATCTAGCTAGGGGTGCAGTACATGAAGCAGAGAGAGATAGTACGTGGAGTTTCTTTCTGAAGCTTAGGCTCTGTAAAAACTGAAAGGGATTTCATCAGGATAGCATATGCTGATTTTACTCTGAGATGGATAATGCT
>JANHMN010000009.1:25428076-25449528 GCA_030674055.1 Rhabdomys pumilio | reverse complement strand
TCCTCTCTCCCTCTTCCTCCCCTTCCCCTCTGCCTCCTTTATTTTTCTCAGAGCCCAGTGTGGTCCTTTTAAAAACATCCAACACATTGTATCCCAAGCCCATGTCGTTATTACCAGGAATGTATAAGCAGCATTATCCATCTCAGAGTAAAATCAGCATATGCTATCCTGATGAAGTCCCTTTCAGTTTTTACAGAGCCTAAACTTCAGAAAGAAACTCCACGTACTATCTCTCTCTGCTTCATGTACTGCACCCCTAGCTAGATCAGGACTGTCTCCATCTACCATATGTCTGATTGAAAATTCAATTCAACTCACTTCAAATATGTATTGAGTACCTTCATGTCGGCAGCAAAGTCATAAAAGCCACAGGGGATACAAAATAAGTATAAAGTACATTCTCGGGCTTCAGAAAGTCTGCCACACTATTGGGACCAGCACACAGAATCAAGAGACCCACATGAGACAGAATACACTTGCTCATCAGAATGTGTTGTTCTGACACTAAGTGCATTGAGCGCTGTAGAAGAGGACTTCTGGGCAAGGGCCAGCCTTGTCAAAGCATACAGGCTTCTTAAGGGGATGTAGGCTGAATGGGGCTTTGAAGAAGTGTCAGCATTCAAATATGTAGCAGGGTCACACAGGAAGACTTTCTTGTTGTTCCAGGTTCTCTGCAGTAGCTGGCAGGATGGAAAGGACATGCTCTAATTACTGTAAGCTAAATAGCTTACTGAGAAGCCAGTATCATTGTCAGGCCTCCAGTCCCCACTGCCCACTCCCCTTTTACGTGACACCTTCTATTGGTTTATGAAAACAGATTGGACAGGACAGTGTTGATAAATATGTTTCACTGACAGTCACTTAACTGCAGCACTGTGAATAGCTACGGGTCTCTGCAGAGGTAATTTCTTAGTGTGTGTGTGTGTGTGTGTGTGTGTGTGTATACTAAAGAGTTTGATTATGGTTACTTATAGAATCATGGGTGATTTACCAGTGACTATACCCGTGAAGAAAATGTCTTTCCTCCTCTTAGCAACTGCTAGTTACCTATGAATACTCAGAAAGGCGTAGGATCCCATAAGTTCCTCAGATCTTCATGATGGGCCCAGTCTTGTACACAGTTGTTGGGATATTGAAAATTCAAGAGTGTATAGGCCACACCATGCTTGGAAGGAAGATTTCCCTAGCACTCCACATCTCCTTCCAGTTTTGACATTTTTTTCCACCTTCTCTTCTGTGATGTTCTTTGAGACTTGGAGGGGGGTGGTATAGATTAAACCATTTAGGGCTGGCCTTCTGGTACTCACCTATTCTCAGCACCTTGGTGTAAATGCTACTCTTTGTCCTGGTTGGCCTGATAGGAAAAAGCCAGTTTTCTATGGTCACAAGGATGTTGTAGCCCATAGGTAGTCCTGGGTTATGAAAGAACCAAACGAAATGTTTCAGCTTATGTCACCACTAACAGGGTACATGAAAAGAAATAGGTGATGGGGAAAGATTCAGAAGGTAATGGAATTTCCTTTCCTTGTTCAGAGTTATAGCCTGGAAGGTTCCATGGGCTCACCCCAACAGTCATACACATCCCTATGTGGAGTATCTATCACATAGAGTGTGTTGTTGGTGAAGGGGTATGACACAAAATATTTGAATATCCACCTACCTTTTTGCCTCCTCTGACACTTGATAAGGCAGGGAGACCAGGCTGGGAGTGACAGAGGCTGGGAAGGATTGAAACAGATCACGTCCTGGTCTCCAGAACCATAACACTTGTGCAGACGTGGAAGGGAGAGATCTTTCTATTTTACATAAGACTGGATTTTGATTGGTGCAGGGCAGGAGTTTCCAGCTCCTGAGTTGAATTGAAACACCTCAAATGAGACTCAGAGAAGGTTGAGATAATATGATCCTAAGATGTTGCTTGGCATATGGGAGATGTTGAGAGCTTACCCCGGAGGCTAGTGTTACACTGTCCGTATCTATGTTGTACAAACTGTTTACTAAAGGGAGGTGAACGAAGATGTAATTCCACCCAAGTGTAAAATTACTAACCCAGTAAGTTTATTTCAGATGACTTACAAGAGTATGCGAAACTCATGGGTGGTGTCTTAGTTAGGTTTCCATTGTCACAAAGAGACATGACCCAGGCAACTCTTATAAGGGACAACATTTAGTTGGGGCCAGCTTACAGGTTCGGATGTTCAGTCCATTATCATCATAGCAAGAAGCATGGCGGCATCTAGGCAGACATGGTGCTGGAGAAGAAGCCGAGAGTTCTACATCTTGATCTGAAGGCCACTAGGAGAAGACTGACTTCCAGGCAGCTAGGAGAAGGGTCTCATTGCTCACTCCCACAGTGACACACTTCCTCTAACAAGGTCATACCTCCTAATGGGCCTTGCATATTCAAACCACCACAGTTGCTTACACCATAAGAAAAAAGAATTAGTTTCTCAGTAATTGTTATAAATCCTTGGGGAAAGGTGGGGTCTTATGAATCCATTTCTGCTCCCAGAACAGAACATTAATGGGCAGGGTCTTGTGTGAGTTCTTGCCAGTAAACACAGGTACTGAGAGTTCAGGAGAACAAGGACTGCATCCTGCCTAAAGACAACACTCCACACCAATCTTTACATCTGGTCTAGTGACAGGGAACTGTGTGGACTAAGATAGAGAGATTCGGCAAGTGGCGATGTGGAGGGGGGTAACGGGGTGTGGTAGTGTAAAGCCCAACCAACTCCGTTGTTGAGAGTGCACAAAGTCCACTTGAGCAAACATCCTATGGCACCCCCCCCCCCAGCAACAACCAGTCAGGCTACAGCATCAGGGTCAAGGTACGTATAGATAACCTAAGACATCCTACAGAAAACAGATAACCCAACCATGCTGTTTGCAGGTAGTTTTACCTCTGTATTTGGTTCCTACAGTTACACCAGAAATGCAGTTTTTTAAATATTAACTTTCTGACCTGTATGGGAATTCCCCAAGCTTGCTGTAACCACAATAAATTACCCGCACCCCTAGACTAGGGGCTCTCACTGTGACCTGATGTGACAGTAAGTTCGTAATAAGGACTCTTATGTGTTTGCACTGAAATTGGCTCCTTGGTGGTCTTTGGGGTCCCTGCGACTTGGGCATAACAGTAGGCCTGAGGTCTGTTTGAGAGTGTCCCTGACTCAGTCTGATGGGAGAGAAGGGAATGCTGAGGACACTTGTAGGCTGAAGATAGCAGCAACCTGCTGTGGAATCCGTGAGAGAAGGTTTTCTATCCTCCAGGATATGCAGCACAGGGAGAATGAAGACAACTTCCAACAGAGGAGGGACTCCAAACTTGAGTAGATGTCCATGGAAATGGCTCATTCTTCGAAAAGCAACCCTTTTCTCCTCCCAGCCTCCTGGAGCCTGATGGTTCTCCCAGCTTAGAAATAGTTGCTTTGGTGTTGCCCTTGATTTGAGAATCTGTCTTTTCATGATGATTCTTTTGGCAGTTCAGAAACAATGACCCAGCTGAAGGCTTTCTGGAAGGAGGAAAACTCTGTTGTTCTCCCTACTCAACACAGAGAGGAGAAAGACCAGCTAGTGCTGCCCTGGCCCTCCTGGAGAACGTCTTCTTAGAGTTGGAGATGGTATTCAAATTTCCTGTCCACCGAACTCATGAGGAACAAGTAGCAGAGATGGAGTTAGGAATTCACTGAAATTCTTCTAAGAATTTGCAGAAGCTTTTCCTGATGGCTCTGGTCTGGAGCCTGGGATATCTGTGCTGCTTTCCCTGTTGTATTTACATACTATTTCCTGTTGGCCCTGTATTTACTTCTAACTCTGTTAAAAGTTTGGCCGGGGTCTAGGGAAATGGCTCCATTGGTAAAGCACTTACCTTTGCAAACTTGAGAGCTGGAGTTCTGGCCCTAGAATCTGTGTTAAAAAAATCCAGGCAAGTTTGTATTCTAGTACTTGGGAGGTTGAGATAGTCCAGTCCCTGGGCCTCATTGTCCTGTCTGCCTGTTTTCTAGGTGAGTTCCAGGCTAGTCATAGACTCATCTCAAATAAACAAGGTGGATAGCACCCAAGAAATAACACCAAGGTTGACTTCTGGTCTCCACACGTACTTTGTTGTGTATAAAGACACATCCTCGTCTTGTTCAGGTCAACCTATTTCCAACCTGGTCCATGAGGATCAGATGATAGTTCAGCCTCTGATCTATGGAGCATCATTGCAATGACTAGGATGATCTGAATTTGGGCCATGTGAATCATTAGCTTTCCTTCATCATCATCTAGCAGTGGGTCCCAGGTGGTCTCGATCCTTAGTCTCTGTATCATTCTTGAGTCATCATTGGTAGCCGAGAGTCTATGAAACCGTATCTCCTGTACAACAACTTTTGGAAAGACTCCCATGTGGTGCCTCCAATAGCCCTATCTGACCTCACTCCATTGCTCTGGAACTATGGAATACCATAATTCCAGAATCCATGCCATGGATTCTCAAGAAAGTCTGGATATAAGAATGGAGCACAATTTCTTATGTGCATGTCTGCTCCCTGCAACACTAAAACACAAAAGAAATCACCCATAGTCTTCAGTCTATTTTGTTTTTTTCCTGGAATGAGAGGGGAGGGAAATTACCTACATTTAGAAGGGAAAACACATAATTGTCTCCTTGAATCACATCTGTTTTGTGTTTGGAGCACCAACTGTAAATAAGCTGAGGCAGTTCCTGGCAAGCAATACAAGTGGTGTTTCCAGCAAGAGGATGAGAATGTAGACTATGTAGAAGAGCTGTGAGTGCAGCATCCATGGAGGGGTCGGGAGTACAGTGTTCATGGAGGGAATGCATGCTCAGTGTTCATAAAGAGGATAGTAGTACAATGACCATGCAAAGGCGTGCTTTACCTAAGCATGCTAGCATCCATGATAATCGCTGTAGTATACTGTAGTGTGGTATGGTATGATATGTGGTATGATACTGAGTGGTATGGAGTGGCATGGTGTGTGGCGTACTATGATTCATGGTGTGTGGTATGATGTGGTGTAGTGTGGTATAGTTTGGTGTGAAACGTGGTATGGTATATAGTGTGTTGTGGTTTGTGATGTGGTATGGTACGGTTTCGTGTGATATGATGTGGTATGGTATATGGTGTGTGATATATGGTATGGTATGTTGTGGTATGTTATGGTTATGTGATGTGGTATAGTGTATGATATATGATGTGGTGTTTTGTGTTATGGTTGTGTGATGTGGTATGGTGTGTGATATATGGTGTGCTATGGTAGTTTATGGTTGTGTGGTGTGGTATAGTGTGTGATATATGGTGTGGTGTGGTAGTTTATGGTTGTGTGGTACGGTATAGTGTGTGATATATGGTATGGTATGGTGTGTGGTATAAGGTATGGTAAAAAATAGTGTATATAATAAATATTATGTAATATCTCTATACTATATTGCTCTCTTGGCACTTTACATCACTGCCTACTTTTGGACTGTTTACTCAAAAAATACATCTGAGAAACCAAATGAGACACTGTACCTTACCGGAGAAAAAGAGTAGTTAGAAATAAGTAGAAGACTGATTTATCCAGGTCATAAGATCACAGCATCCCCAGAGGTTAATACTGGCCTTAGAGTTTCATAACAACGAGGGATGGTTTATAGCTGGGACTGTTTTCCAGATAGGGAAATGTACTTAATTTTCTGTACATAAAAATTCCCCCAAACAGTTATTATTTTCAGAAGCACAGACAGCTCTAATCTCATCTGTGATATAGAATATGTGTTTAGAGAGCTTGCAATTGACTGGCGCCTCCCCTTTCTTTTCAAGATATATTGATATTCTAAATCTCTTAGCACCTGCGCATGTGACCTGATTTGGAAATAGAGCTTTGTAGATTAATAGAGAGAAGGTGAGGTAATTGTGGTGTATACTAATCCAATTGAAGAACTCTCAGGATTTGGGGAAAACCAGAGCACAAAAGAAAGGCATGGGGCCTGAGGGGATGGCTCTACTGTAAACCATGAGGGCACGAGGACCTGAGTTACAACCTCAGAGCACACATTCAAGAAATAAAGGATGGTAACACATGCTTCTAATTTGAGTAGTAGGGATATGGATAAAGGAAGATCCCTGGCCTTGCTGGTTAGCCAGCCTGGTCTACTTGGCAAGCCCCAGGCTGGTGAGAGACACTGTGTCAACAAACAAAGAAGTGGGGGAGGTGAGATGGCTCATCAGGTAAAGGTGCTTGTGGCTAAATCTGAGGTTCTGGGTTCCATCCCTGGAGTCACATGGTATAAGGAGAGAACCCATTCCTAAAAGTTGTCCTCTAACCTCCATACACATGGCACGCCATAACTTCTTCCTTCATCATCACCATTACCATCACACCACTGCCGCCACAGCAGCAGCAGCAGCAGCAGCAACAACTACAACAACTACAACAACATAAATATGAACAACAAGAACAAAAAAATCAAGATAGATATAACTTGAGGAGTGATAGCCAGAATTGTCTGTGACCTTTACATGGAGTCAGACACATGTGCATGTGCACATGGACACACACCGCTCCATCCATGTGTGCCTGATGCAGGCCTTTCTTCCTTTCTTCCTTTCTTCCTTCTTTTCTTCTATCCTCATTCTCCTCTTCCTCCTTCTCCTCCTCTTCTTCCTCCTCCTTTTACCCACATTCACATGCGTGCGCACACACACACACACACACACACACACACACACACACACGAAGAAGAAGAAGAAAAGGAGGAAGAGAAGAAGGAGGAAGAGGAGGAAGATGAGGATGAGAAGAAAGGAAGAAATGAAGGGTGGAAGGAAGGGAGGAAGGAAGGAAGGAAGGAAGGAAGGAAGGAAGGAAGGAAGAAAGGAAGGAAGGTATGCAGTGGAGTTGATTCTCTATAGAGTCACATAGCCCTGGTGACACCTCAACCCTTCAGTCAGCTTTTAGACTGTGATTTGAGAAATCACTATGTATTCAACTCACCCAGTTGATGGTTCATTGCCACAGCAGTCACAACAACTGATACAGTCATCTATTTTCACCAGCAAAGGATGAAAGACCCAGTGACTTTTCTGGTACTGTGGTAAAATTTCCCCAGGAAAGCACATGAAAGAGAAAGTGTTTATTTCAGCCCAAAGTTCCAGAAGGACAGAGTCCACCGTGCAGGGAAGGCAGGGTGGTGGGAGCAGGGAGCTGCTGATCACGTTGCATCTGCTTTCAAGAAGCAGGGCAAAGAACAGAAAGTGGGGCTAGACTGCAAATCCTCAATGCTTGCTCTTAATGATGTCCTTCCTACAGCCATGCTCTGCCTCGTACAGTTCCACAACCTTTTAAAGCAGCAGCAGACAAAGTGTTCAAACACCCGAGTCAGTGCTGGTCATATTCAAACCATAAGACCCATTTTCTGCCTCACCACACTCAAGCATGGGGTGTGGCATCCTTAAGTCCTGAAGTCCCAGGGAGAGGGCAGAGAGTTGTGCTTGTGTCCTAAGGATGGTTTCCTCTGGAGAGCTATTTCAGGAGTGCAGTGGGTGAGAGATTTCTTAACTATGGCAAGTTTCTGGGACTATGAGGCTCAACATGACCAATTCACTTCAACTCCTCGAATCCATGTTAGATTATAATGTGTCAGGTATGAAACCTAGGGAAGGGGTCTCCCATCTCAGTGGTTCCTGACTCTGCCTGTCATTTGCCTGTACCCCAGGAGACACGTGGCATCTACTACTCATACCCCCAGCCCCCATGCACACACCTTGCTGCTTGTGTCTGTTAGTGCCTTTCTGTCTATCTGGAACACTGTTTCCTCTTTTGAAATTTTATTTGTCCTATGCATCTATTTTTTTTTTATTTTTATTTGTTCATGTGTGTATTTCTGTAAGTGTGGGAGCTTGTATACATTGTCAGGCCAGTGAGGCCCAGAGATACCCTGTGTATGCCTCCTCAGAGTTGGGATTATATACTGTGTGTCTCCACACCTAGCTGTGTTTTAACCTAGATGTAAACTAGCTTGTAAAACAAACACCAGGTTTGTCTGAACAAACAAAAGACAACTCTGGGGTTAACTCAGGTCTTTGTGTTTGTAGACGAGCACTTTACCAACTGAACCATCTCTCCAGCATCTGTTCATCCCTTCACACTGCTTTTCAAGGCATCTAGCCTCACAGACCCTTTCTGTCCTTTATATCTTGATCACCTTGCTGGGAAGCCCAAGGCCAGGTACAGAGCACTGGAAGTGATAACAAGCATTCACTCAGCACCACTGAACCTCGTCTTTCGAGTACACTTCTCCTTGACTCCGAGAAGTGGTTTCTCTTCAGACACTGGGAATGCAGCTCAGTGGGTAGACTGCTTTCCCAGCATGCACTGGGTTCTATCCCCTGCAACGCAAAAAACAGGCTTTGTGCCTCAGCCTGTCAACCTAGTACGTGGCTGGGGAACAGGAGTTCGAAGTCATCCTTGGCTACATAGTGAGTTTGAGGCTAGCCTGGGCTTCTTGAGACCTCATCTCAAAACAAAAACAAAAACAAACATAAAAACAAAAAACAAAACCAAATCCCCAAACAACAACAACAACACCCAAACAAGACTTGTTTCCTGTTCAACATTTAGTTTGAACGGTTTCTTCTCAGTAGGCCCTTATTCTACTGTCTAGTCCCTGTCATCAGGTGTCATGTTTTCTAGGCTATGAGTACCCTTTTTACAGTTCAAGATTTCTGGCCCAAACCAGAAAACAATGTTTCCTCTTTCCAGTGTCAAACTAAAAATATGTTTCTCATTAAAAAAAAAAAAACCCATCAAATATTCATTAAAAATACTTTGAAAATATAGAAAACAAAAACTAAACTCCAAGTCTGTCTAGCACCTCTGTAGTTCTAGTCACCTACATACCGGTTACAGCTTGAGTTCTGTGTGTACCGTGCACAGGCCATTTCGGCATCTGAGCTTGTTCACCCTCGTTCCCTCGTTTCGTAATACAAAGGTTTGTGTTCATAACCCCTCGTTTGAAAGAACACACAAACATTTTCCAAGAAACAGGCTTTGGACCAGTGACATGGCTCAGTTGGTAAAGCACTTGGTGCCAAGCCTGACATCCTAAGTCCCAGGAGGACTGCATAGTAGTTGTCCTCTGACTTCCACATGTGTGCTTTGCTGCCATGCAAGCACACATGCCATGTAGTTGTGTGTATAGGTGCAAGCGCATACACACGAGTAAACGTGATAAAAGTTTAAAAATGAGTGAGCGTCTCAGTGTAGAGATGGCTTTACTTGTTTTGACTGAAAGCATTCACCCTGCCCTGTCAGCCCTTTGAAGACAAATGGGATGAGAAGCACACGAGCCTAGAGTAAAGAAGAGTGCTCCTCATGAAGGGCCGTGGACAGACTGAGGGTAGAAATATCAATACACTAAAAGGCAGAAGGTCAGGATTCTATGCAGCTCAGCTTTCTTCCCAGTTACAAAGACTGTCTCCTCCAGGCGTTCAGTGTGTTCAGAAACTGGAGGGCATCCCCTGTCACCTTTACAGCATCATTGTTTTTGCATGACTACCTCTGCTGCTCTTCCTCCTCCTTCCTTCTCCTCCTCTCTCTTTGCCTGTTCTTCGACCCCCTCCTCCTATCTCCTTTTCATACTTCCTTCTCTTCCCTCGTCCCCTTCTTCTTCCTGTTGTCTGTCACTTTAGTCATTAGCACGATTCCCATTTCAATTTGGTTTAGTGATGTAAGAGGCCATGGCCGGTGAAGTAGACGTGTGTAATTGGTCGGTCCTAAAAATCACTCTGTTTGTAATGTGCTTGCAGCGCAAACATGATATTTTGAATTCAGATCTTCAGCACCTGTGTAAAAATCAGGCCTGGTTGTACACACCTGTGACCACGGTGCAGCAACAAGAGGCTCCCTGGAGCACACTGGCCAGCCATTCTAGGCTATGAGAGCTCCGGGACTAATGAGAGACCCTGTTTCAAAAACTAAGGTAGAGTGGCAGCAAGGGAGTCACCTTTCATCTACTTTTGACATATACCATACATACCTGCACATATACACATGCACACATGCATGCCTCACAGCAACAGACAGACAGACAGACAGACAGACAGACAGACAGACACACACACACACACTAAAATAAAATAACTGCAAAGTTTACCTTTTGAAATGGGGGATACATTATGTATATTATGCAGAAATTTATCTGTATACATGATATACAGGTATTTTTTTTCTTAAAGATAATACTGCGAAGAACATTCTTTTTGATCATAAGGTACAAACTGATGTTTGTATTTTCTTTTCCACAAAGGGAGGTAACCCAAGGAGGAAGTCAGGCCAGCACATCATAGACCCTAAGTAAAACACCTGGCATCTCTTGTGATTGAAATGCTGTATTAATGAGTTCTCATTTGCAGTGACATTTTACCAGGAACCAATTAACCACTGTAATTACACCTCCTTCGTGTGTGCTATGAAACGTGAAGTGACTGGGTATTGGATTCCTGTGTTCAGTGCATTTTCTTTTTCAAATGACAACATTTTAAACTCTACAACTTTGAGTCATTTATTGTCTTTCTCTTGCCTCCTGGGTGGCTCGGCAGGGAGGAAAATTTTGCAATAGATGATTTTTTTATAACCATAGGCATGGGCACATGCAAATTAAAATAGTTGAAGGCAATGGCAGTGTTTGTAATATAGCAGTCACTTAAGTTTAAAGGTGTCAGAAAATACACGGAGGAGGGTGAATAAATAAGAATAGAAAGAGTTATATCTTCATACTAAGGTGCAGACTGCTCAGAACCTGAAGGTCTGAATAAAGAGACTATTAGTTCAGTGGCTAATGTAGATAGTTAGCTATATGTTGCTAAATAGAAAACTTGGTTGCTATTGTCACTGCAAAACGTATAAATATTTCCAAAACACACCATTTTTAGTGTATTCTGTGACAATTTTATGTATATACATACCTCATTTGCATGGGTGAGGGGTTCTGTATTGGAGCAAAGACATCTCATCAGTGGCTACACCATTGAAGAAAATGTCTCTCCCTTCCCCAAAAGCCATAACTGCTAAAGGTTCTTCAGCTAAGGGTGAGGCCTCACAAGGTCCTTCTGAATTGATGCTGACCCATCTACTGGCTTGGTCCTATACAGACAATCATAGCCACTGAGTTCATGAGTACGTAGGTCGTGTCCAGAAGACAGTATTTTATAGCACCCTTCCCCTGCTCTGACTTTTAAATTCCTTTCACCCCTTCTTTCCCAATATTCCCTGAGACTTGGGGGTGTGGTGTATAGATATCCCGATTCAGGTTGGTCATCCAACAGTCGCTTTTCTCAATATTTTGACTAGGTATGGGTGTCTGCATTAACTGTACCCCACAGAGTAGCTTTCCAAATTGAACTTTCTGGGCTTCACTTCCCTCCCGGTCAAACATTATCACATTATCTCTGTATCTGCCTTCTGCATTAATTGTGAGGAAGTGTGTGTGTGTGTGTGTGTGTGTGTGTGTGTGTGTGTGTGTGTGTATGTGTTTTGGTCCAAGTCTTTTTATCACAGTAACAGGGAAACAAAAGACCTAGAACATCTGGTGTATCATACATTCTCAGCAAGTGTTAGTTTTTATTGTTTTATTAACATAATCTGACATTATAAAGTTTGACATTACGGAAATGTAAACTCTCTGCTTTAATGAGGTTTAATGTATCATTGGGTGCAAATCAAAAATGGTAAATATCTTAGTTGGTTGGAGTTAACAAATGCCTCAGATTAGCTAGCTATAAAATCAGAAGTCTCCATTTGAGGAGGCCAGCAAGATTCTTATAGAGTTGAATTTGTTGAGAACCTGGGTCCCAATTCATAGATGGTTCCACCTCTCATGGTAAGGCAGTTTATTTGGATCCCTCCTTCTCTAGTCTTCCCTCCCTCCTTCCCTCCTTCTCTCCCTCCCTCCCTCCGTCCTTTCCTCCCTCCCTCCCTCCCTCCCTCCTTCCATCTCTCCCTCCTTTTTGGCCATAGATTTATGTGAAGATTATCAGACAGCTTGAGCAAGAGACACTTGTCTTCTGGTTCCATATGGGTTCTGGGGATCAAACTCAGATCTCCAGGCTTGACAAGTGTCCTTTCACATGGAGTCATTTCACTGGCCCCTGAACAATTTTCTTAAGCTTATGTTTTACTCTATGTCTCAAGGACATCCCTTCCTAACTGATACCCATTCTTTTCAAAGGTGTGATGTGGGTGAATCCTACTGCATCTGTCTGTCCACCATTCCTGGCTGTCTGTTTGCTTTACACCAGGTTTTCTGGCCTAGGAACAATGTGCTAACAGCCAGATCTCAAGTTCTGGGGTTTTATTGATTTCTTGGGGATACACTTCCAGTCTCTGGTGTGCCGTTTTGAATTTTAATCTGCAGTTTAATCAGTGTTGTGAGATTGCTTTCCAAATAGCCTGCAACTTTTCGTATTTCTTTGCAAAGTACAGCTCTCTCCACATCTTGACCTACAGTTGGGGCTACACTTTTAAATTTATGCCATCTTGACAGGCACAGCATACATCCAATTTGTATTTTGCTGGTTGACGGTGACATGAAGAAGTGAGCATATGTTTGTAGCTCTTTTGGAATCATTGTTCTGTGGGCTAGATAAAAAGTTTGATTTAATTTCCCAGTTAGCATATTTGAAAATTATTTTCTTTTTAAATATATTTTAAAGGTTTAGTTTTATTTACATGTGTGAATGAGTTTACGTCACAATTTGTGGGTGATGGGAACCAAACTTGGGTCTTCTGCAAAAGCAGTACATGCTTTGACCCACTAAGCCATCTGTCCAGATGACTTTTATTTTAAAGCCAGATATGATGATATGTGCTTGTAATCCTAGATCTGGGGGATAGAGACAGGTGAATCCCTGGGGCTCATTGGCCAGCTAGTCTAGATTCATCCATTAGCTTCAGTTCCTCATGAGAGACCTTGTCTCAAAAATCAAGTTGAAAAGTTCCCGTGGGGCTACACCCAGGGTTAATACCAGTTTCTACACACACACACACACACCACAGAGAGAGAGAGAGAGAGAGAGAGAGAGAGAGAGAGAGAGGGGGGAGAGAGGAGAGAGAGAGGGAGACACACACACACATACATAGACACACACAGACACACACACACACACAAACACACACGTACACAGACACACACATAAACAGACACACACATACACAGACACAAACACGCATGCACACACACAAACACATGCACACCTTCACAAACTTACATGAACATGTCCTGTCTTAGATAGTGTCCTATTGCTGTAAAGAGACACTGTGACCAAGGTAACTCTTATAAAGAAAAACATTTCATTGGGGCTGGCTTAGAATTTCATGACAGCACACAGGCAAACATCGTGTTGGAGAGGTAGGTAAAAGTTCTACATCTGGATTGACAAGCAAAAGGTGGAAGGTGGGGAGAGAGAGAGAGAGAGAGAGAGAGAGAGAGAGAGAGAGAGAGAGCCTAGTCTGAACATTTAAAACCGGAAACTTCCTATCCTATCCCCTGCCCCCTTCTTCTACGAGGGTGTTCTGCGTCTCACTTTACTCTCTATCCTTGGTTACCAAGCTTGTCAGACAGAATGAATAATGGCTCCTCAAGAAGTGTACCTTCTAAGTCCCAGAACTACTAACTGTACTCCATGAACAAGTAAACAACTTTACAAGGCAATTGATGATCTTGGGTTAGAGGCTATTCCAGATTATCTGGGTAGCAAGATTAGAGTCAAGGAAGGAGGCATGGCTACAGAAGCAGAGGAAGGAGGCATGGCTACAGAAGCAGAGGAAGGAAGTGGCCAAATACTGTGAGGAGCCACTAGCAGCTGACAACGACGTGGAGTCATTTTGTCTCATGCCTCTGAAATGCCTGCGGCTACTACTTTTGGCTCTGTAAGACCCATCTCTGACTTCAGACTTCCAGAACTATGAGATTACAGTCAGCGGTGTTTGAAGCACTGAGGGAGTAGCCACTGTGACGTTATGGAAAGAAGATGAACATGTTGAGTTGCAGAGCCATTGTACGGATCTGAAACCGTAAGGGTGGTAAGATATACAACCCCACCCCTGGGAGGTCCGAGGCCCTGCGTCTTTAGGTCAGACCCCACAGCTTGGATCACGACACACCTTCCTTCCTTCAGCTCTCTTGGACCAGAAGTCACATAGCTATCTGAGCTGTGGATTGACAGCTCTCCATTTGTGGTACCAGCTCCTTCACAGTCTGTGTTACATATACTGTGTTGAACTAAACCACACTACATGAAACTTCCCACCAAGGCCTTAGTAGGTGATAAGAAGTCAAATGTTTTCCTTTGTTCTAGGTTGTTTGGGGACTTTACAGGGATTTTGTTCTGTGATATTTCCTTTTCTGTTCTTTTTTATTAGATATTTTCTTTATTTACATTTCAAATGTTATACACTTTCACCCCCGGAAACTCTCTATCCCATCCTCCCTCCCTCTGCTTCTATGAGGGTGTTACCCCACCCACCCACCCACTCCCGCCTACCTGCTCTAGCATTTTCCTACACTGGGACATCAAGGCTTCGCAGGACAGGGCCTTTTCTCCCATTGATGCCCAACAAGGCCATTCTCTGTTACATATGCAGCTGGAGCCTTGGGTCCCTCCATGTGTACTCTTTGGTTGGTAGTTTAGTCCTTGGGAGCTCTGAGGGATCTGGCTGGTTGACACTGTTGTTCTTCCTATGGGATTGCAAACCCCTTCAGCTTCTTCAGTCCTTTCTCTAACTCCTTCAATGGGTTCCCCATGCTCAGTCCAATGGTTGACCTCGAGCATATGCCTCTGTATTTGTCAGGCTCTAGCAAAGCCTCTTCAGAGACAGTTATATCAGGCTCCTGTCAGCAAGTACCTCCTTACATCTGCAATAGTGTCTGGGCTTGGTGTCTGTATATGGGATGAATACCCAGGTGCGGCAGCCTCTGGATGGCCTTTTCTTATGTCTCTGCTCCACACTTTGTCCCCCTATTTCCTTTAGACAGGAGCAATTCTGTGATGGGTGACCCCGTGCCCCAACTAGAGGCCTTGCCTAACCTCTGGATAAGGTCTACAGGTTCTGTTTGTCTCTTAATCTCGTCCTTAATGAAGTCCCTCTCGGGGTTTTAAAGGGACACCATCCCTTCACTTTAAGGGCACTATTATAACCCCCTCTCAAGCATATTGTACTCTCTTTTCTAATGGTTTCTTCCTTCAACCTTAAGGCTCAATCATGACTGTAAGGCCTACTTATTCTAATAAGCCTCATTCTCGAAGGAAATTGTGTGTTACTATTCTTTCTGAACCAACAATACTTATTTCTTTACTAATAATAGTAATAACAATAATAATAGTTATTTAAATTAAATTATTGTTACTATTATACAACTCTTCCGCACTTTTTGCTAAACTTTTGAATGGTTGCAAGCATTTCCAACAGTCCAGAGCTGCCTTTCTTTTCTTCTGCCGCCATGAGTTTTTTTTTTTTTCTCTCTGTATTCTTAGCTGTGCTTCTCTCTGCAATGATTTAGCGCCCCGACAAAAGCAACTTAGGAGAGAAGATGATTGGCTCACAGGTCCGGGCTCCAGCCCTTCAGCTGAAGCAGGGGTCACATCACATCCACAGACAGGGCAGAGATCGATGAGTTAACACAGGCCTGTCTGCCCTCAGTCTCCTCTCCATGTATACATTGTACGACTCCAAGCCCAGCGAAGTGTGGGTGGGTCCTCCCACATCAATTAAGGTACTTAAGATAATCCCTCCCAGGCATCCTTTGCTTATCCTAGATGATTGACTGTGTCAAGTTTAGGAAGTTTGATGAGGCTGAGCATCTTTCCTCACGCTTCCGTGTCAGCAAAGCTGCTGAAGACTCGGGGTTACAAAGTGCGCGAAAAGTCTCATTGGTTTAAAGTCGCAGCTGTCAGACGCAGCCCATTAACAGTCATTCTTCTGGCTCCCTCTCGACTGTCCTGAAGCCTCACCCCAGCCAATCTTGGGCATTTTTGAGACAGCTGGCAGAAATTAGTGCAGCCTCAGCAAATTGTGCAGAAGTGATTTTCCTTTTCCCCATAGAAAGATAACCCAAGTGAGCCAGCGTCCTTGGCTTCATAAGCTGCCGTCTTCAGTCCACGGACCCAGCCATGCAGCCCATCTGGTGCAGATTCCCGCCAAGTGCTGCCTTGCTCTAGTTCCCAGATGTGGCCCTGCAACTGTGCGGTGAGAGCAAACATCATTTTCCTTCAGGAGTCTTTGGAAAAGTAATGGGAGTCTGGGCAGACTGTGTGGGAACTGGTCCTCCAGAGCCATGATGGTGGGACATGGCCCGTGAAGGCTGCAGGCACTGACCTGGTTTTCTTGGAAAGGCTCATTGCTTGAGTACTGATCTCAGCCCCCACATTCCAAGTTCTGAGATTTTTCTGGGTTCCCCAGAAACAAATTGTCTCAGCTTCTTTTCCAGTTGCTGCCATAAAATGACCCTGACAGAATTACAGGGGCATGGACACACACACACACACACACACACACACACACACACACACACACACAGAGAGAGAGAGAGAGAGAGAGAGAGAGAGACAGAGACAGAGACAGAGACAGAGAGATAGATAGATAAATGTAAAAAGAAAAACAGTATTATGAAGAAAAACTTATTTTCCCTCCCCCAACAACTCTTACCAGATCTTTTCTGCTTCCTTACCCTTTCACCCTTTCAACATCATCCTCCTTCTCTCTCTTAAAAAAGTAGAACTAAAGCCAATAATAGATAAACACAGATACACACACATTGATGCACACACACACACACACACACACACACACACACACACACACACACGGAGAGAGAGACAGAGAGACAGAGAGACAGAGACAGAGTCTGTTTTGTGTTGGCTAAATACTTTTAAGTATGAGGCCCATCCTAGAGTGTGGTTGGTCTACTTACTGTCACTCCACTGAAGAAAACGGATTTCTCCTCTCCCAGCAGCTATTGACTTCAAGTAGCTTTGTGGTTAGGGGTAGAACTTTGTGCCCACTTCCTCTTTTCTATGCTGGGATTCTTGTTCGGCTTGAACCTATGCAGATCTCGTGCATGCTGACACAGGCTCTGTGAGTTCCTATGAGCATCCGCCCCATTGTAACTGGAAGCTGCTTCTTCTTTGGAGCAGCCGACCACCTCTGCTCTTGCATCCTCCTTCCTCCTTTTCCAAACAGATCTCTGAGCCTTGACAGGAGGAGGTTGGTAAAGACACCTCACCACATTAAGGACCGAGTGCTCCAAAGTTTCTCACTCTCCACACATTACTTAGCTGTGGGTCTTTATGTTAATTATTATCACCTGCAAGAAGCTTCTCTGATAGGGGTTGATGTACTAATCTATGAACATAGCAATGCGTCATCAGGTATCATTTCACTGTTATGTTCATTTATCAGAATAATAGCAGTAGTTTTCCCCTTGGGCCCCTGACCTATCTGGTCTCAGAGTCTTGGCCTCATTAACAGTGTTGAATACAGGTTACATCTCATGGACTGGTCCTTAAACCCAATAATAAAGTGTTTGGCCACCCCTATAATGGTTGTGCCACTCACTGCTGCACCAGTAGGTATATCTCGGAGGCAGGTTGACATTGTGGCATGGAGTGTTCATAGCTAAGTGAGACTGATGAGAACCTTTCCAGCAATGTGTATAGAACATTCTAGCACCATGGATATTGGTGTACAGTGACTCCATTTAGACTTCTTTTTATACATATTTATATTTTAGGAAGCTTGTATACTAACAGATTTTCATACGGCTTTTCAAAAGTAAAGAAACATTAATCTCATCCTCTAAAGATAAACATATTGGTATTTCTCCATTATTTTTATAGACAATGATGGAATAATTATTCACTTTGCACATAAAGTCTTGATCTGCCTTAAATTATTTTTAAAATATTTATTTTAGCTTTGATTATGTGCATATCTGTGTGTGGATATGAACACTTAAATGCAAGTGCCCATGGAGGTCAGAAAAGGGCATCAGATCCCCTGGAGCTGGAGTGAAAGGTGGTGGTGAGCCAGCCCATGTGGGTGCCGGCAACTGAATCAGGGAACTGTGCAATAGCAGCAAACACTCTTAACTGCTGAGCCGGCTCACGCTTTTAGCATTTAATGCTATACATATTGAGACAGGCATCTCCTCTTTCAATAGCTGCTGGAAGGAACTGCATGCCTTGTATATATATTTGTAGCAGTGAGTACAAAGCAGATTAGACTGGTGTAAAGACAGGAGAGAATGCTGTGCCCCAGAAGGCACAATTTTAAGGATATATATATATGTGTGTTTGTGTGTGTGTGTGTGTGTGTGTGTGTGTGTGCCTTGTGAATTTTTGCAACTCTAGAAAGTAACTGCTTTTGTATTTATTTCAAGTTGGCATGTGTATGTCTCATCTAAGAGATGCAGTGTCATGCTTACTTGCCTGGACTTCATCCTGGACTGATAGAAGTGACATTATGAATTCAGATAAGAACTTTACTCACCAGACATGCTCCTGCCTCATATCTCCTCTATCTAATGCAGAATGCAGTGCTTTGACCTGTCTAAGTAACTTGCAGCTTCTCTGAGAAGTGGGTCTCAGATGCTGTTTTTCACCCAGATTCCATTCTGGTCACTGTAGGAATAGTACATGGTCCTGGGGACTCTAGGCCATAGTGTCCAAGAGCTGTCATTAGACATCCCATTTAGAGATAACGGTCCCCTAGAGAATCCATCTCGGAGCCAAGAAAGTTGTTTGTTGATCATCCAAAATTCTTTGCTCACCTACACTTTTAGGCAAAGGATCCAAAAGTTTGTAAGATTTATAAAGGCACCTCTGAACTCTCCCCAATTATTGAGAACTATTGATCTTGATGAAGGGATAGAGTACATATTCTTTAGGCAGTCCTCCAGGAAAGATGATTTCTAATCATTGAGATTTATATAAGGATCAGAGAGTAGACATTTGATATTATGTCCTTTGGCAAGAATCTGATATGCAAATATTAAAATAATATTCAAATTCATCAAATAGTGCTGTATGTCTGTGATCATAACATTGACTCCTTCCTTCTTACTTCTCTCATTTTCTCTCCGTTTCTCCCTTCCTTCTCCCTTAACTGCTTCCCTTCCCCTCCCTCCATAGATTCCTTATTTCCATCCTTCTCTCCTTCCTTTCCTTTCCTCCCTAAATTCCTTCCCTCCTTCCTGTTTTTCCTCCCCAACTTCCTCCCTTCCCTTTCTCTCCATTCCTAATTGATATGGCTTTCTCTCATCTATGTATTTATTCTCATCTAGTTGGTGTAACCCTGTTGAATTCTGAGAGCAACCAGCGGCTAGCACATCTTTGTGTTCCCTTCTCTGTCACCTAAGTAAAATCACAATACCTTTTTACCTCATAGGATTAAACGGGTCACATATTTTGATGGGAAGTACTTAGTACAATGCTTACTATATAGTTGATTCTAGTCAAATGCATGCAGTTATTGTAATAATAATCACTGGCAAGTCATGGGTTGAGCTTTGTCTACATAGCTGTCTTAGTTTTGTTGGACAGTAAGAGACAAAATTGTTATTAAATAAAGAGTGAAACATGAGAGGAGATACATGGGACAGGAAAGAGAGGGAACAGGAGCGGGGGAGGAGAAGGAAAGGAGAAAGAGAGAGTAAGGAAAAGAAAGAGAACAGAAGAGACCAGCTGCCCTGTCCACTGTAGTGCTTTTCAGAGCTGGCCTAAACTCCAGACTTGTTTGGTCTTCAAACTCCACTCTAATTGAATTGGAGGAAACAGCTGTCTGTATGGTGATATCTGAAGCATTTCAATAATTCCTCCCATCACCAGAAAGAGTGTGTAGGAAGTCTTCTTTGTTTTTTCAAAGATTGGGCCCTCCCACTAATTCCTCTTCAGATCAAGAAATTTAAGGCCTCCTTATCATGTGTGTGTGTTTGTGTGTGTGTGTATGTATGTATGTATGTATGTATGTATGTATGTATGTATGTATATGTATGTGCATGCATGCAGAGTTCAGAAGACAATGGAAGGTTTTGTTCTCAATCCCTTTCTATCTTAATTTTGGGACAGGCTTTGTCCTGGAGCTAACCAATTCAGTTAGAGTAGCTGGCTTGCAAGCCCCAGCATTTTTCTGTTTCTGAGACCCCCCTCCACATTGCTGAGGTCACAAACCCATACCATTACAGTTGACTTTTTATGTGGCTACTGGAGAATCAGACTCAAGCCCTCATGAGTGTGTAGCAAGCTTTTGACTGACTGAGTTATCTCTAAGGGCCCCTATGCCTTCTTTGAAATATGTTTCTGTTTTGATAGGACCATTGCACAATTAAGTCTTTTTGTTTGTTTGTTAATTAGCCTGTTGCTCAGCTGCATGGTTGGAAAGTAGGCGGAGGATATATAAAATCATTTTTATTTATTTACTTTTTTCATTTTTAAAAGAGTAGACCCACGGTAGTATCATTGTCTGCCTCGGGATGATGGTAGGGGTGGAGCATCAGAGAGAATCCTGTTTCCGGCAGCCATGGTCTCTGGCTCCCATAAAGGACTCTGATCTGAATCTGCGCTCTCTGACTTTGCCCTTCTGGATTTTGAAGGTTCATTAGTCTGCAAGGTAATAAGGACTATATATTACTAGGATCCAAGGCCCATGGAGAGTTTCTTGTGTGCGCGCGTTAATCTCGACAGAGCAAAGCATTCCAAGCTTAAAACTCATCTGCATTAATGAACAACCTCCTCCATTTCCATTTTTATGATGTGCAAGGCCTGGTGATTTGTTTCTCTGCTGCTCACGATGGGATGGCTGACTGATGAATCACCTCTGAGAAGCTTGTCTGTGAGTGGTAACGTGGCAAATGGACGCAAGCCAAAAAGTCTGTTCTTATTTCATTAAAATGATGACATAGACTCTTTGGTTTCCAAAATCATCCTTTTCCTTACAAGGCCGCCTGAGGTGCCTGCTGTGCCTGCAGTGTGGGTGGCTGGTGAGTCCGGCTTTGTACAGCTGCTCCTCCTCAGAGGATGCGGTGCTGTGAGACGACTTTGAGACACATTCTCTTTGGAAGCCAAGCTGGAAAGACAGCTCTGGAAGACTGCTAAGTGTTTTAAGTGAACTATCTAAAAGGGTTTTTAGGACCAGACCTAGAGGACTGAGAACAGTGAGGGAGATGGGGAGGCAAGTTTGAGGAAAAACAAAAGTGTAAGGCAGGTGGATTATGGACTTGAAATTTAGGCTTTAAATATGTGGGTACATTAAGTTACATATGCCATCACCATTACCTTAGGTGTTACCACCATACCACCACCATACCACCACCACACCACCACACCACCACTACCACCACCACCAAACCACCACTACCACCACCACCACCACCACCACCACCACCACCACCACCACCATCACCACTACCA